>OY756933.1:2944894-3146038 GCA_963580335.1 Leptographium flavum | reverse complement strand
CAAGACAACCTACGAGAACGACTACGACAACTACGACACTTGTCACGGCGGGCAGGCGGGAGGTCAGGTAGGCGGGGACGAGTAGGTGAACGGCAGTATATTATCTATGGCTAGTCTCGCAGGAGGTGCGGGTAGGGGTCAGGTTGAAGACGAGGACGTAGCTCAAGGAGCTACAATACAGGATGCAAGCAGAGGTCAGACTAAATACAGTATTCAGTAGCAAGGCGGTGTGCAGCGGCAGAATGCTTGCTGGCTACCAGTGTCACGGGCTGACAGAACGGAGAGGCGAGGACGAGGATAGGTTCGGAACAGCTAGTCTTCTACAGAGGGTGCAGGCAGGGTTGAGACAAAGACGTAGCTTAAGGAGCTACGTTCAGGAGGCGAGTGCGAGTCGAGGATAATCCTCGATGGCGGTCTGCAGTGGCAGTACTTGGGGCACAGCCACCCCTTGGTGGCTGGAGAGTGGGGTAGGTCTATGGGCCTGGCACGGCGGTCCGTGACAAGACACAAAACCTCTGCTATCGTGGCACCCCACACATAGAAGAACAACAACGAATACAACCATATTGCCAGCTTCTGGAGGCTCACTGCCTGATTGTTCACCCTATATAGGAGTAGAGATCTCCGCGAATTAAAACCCTGTCCGCCTAGGCCCCGATTAGATTCACAATAGCAGCGTAGCTAGACCTCTTAGAAAGCTTGCCTGCAAGGACCTGCCCTTTAAATAAGAGACGAGCTATTCGCACTATGGTTTTGGGCTATTCGCACTATAGTACATAGGGGTGGACCCTGTGTAGACCGCCCCATAATAACTAGCTGATTCTATTGGCTACTACAGACTAGTCCTGAAATAGCTAGGATCCATATATGCGGGTCTCGTCAGAATATTTTACGTCGTATGAGTACAACCTCGGTCGCTCTCTCCTCTCTCTCTCTTACTAATATCGTTACTGTCATGGATAACGCGCTGCTACAACAACACCCCGACCCCGGCCCCAGCCCCGGCCCCGGCCCCGGCCCCGACGCGCCTCCGTTTTATTTCGACCGGCCTCCTCCTCACCACCGCCTTATGACCGGGCCTCTCTACCAATCTCAAGCTGAAATCGAGACTGCAGTTAAAGATTGGGCGAGGAGCGTTGGCTTTGGCGTTGCGCGATTACGGTCTTGCAATTACGTCAATGGCGCGCCTACTAGAGTCGACCTCACGTGCGCCAAGGGTAGAGAGAGGCCCTCAGAGCAAAAAAGCAGGCGTTCGAGTACCCAGAAGGTCGGCTGTACGTGGTCTGCCTCTATTTCGTCATCACCAAAGAGAGGTAGCTTGTGGTCGTTCAGCATCTCGAATACAACTTGCCACACAAACCACGGAGCTGTAGGGAGCACAGCAGCACTGCCAACGCTACGGATTTTCACCGACGAGATGAAAGACTTTGTCTTGAAGATGTCAGAGAACCCAGGGATACGGCTTCGTGATATCTTTTCAATGCTTCAGAAACAGCACCCAGATGCCGTTGTGGTACCAAAGGACATCAGCAACTTCCTCCAAAAACACAAGAAGAGCAAGCGGCAAGGCTACTCTGCTACACAACACGTTATTCGACTTTTTCGTGCCCAAAACGTGTTTCATATCGTTAAATACGAGAACAACGACAACACTGGGCGTATTACGAGCCTCTTCTTCTCTTTTCCATGGCAGATCAAGATGTGGACGCGGTTCTACCAGGTGATATCCATGGACTGCACCTACCAGACAAATCGTTTCAAAATGCCATTGTTTCAAGGCACCTGCCTCAGCAATACTAGGCAGATTGTTCCTCTTTTCTACGGCTTGGTAAATAACGAGAGAGTGGAGGGCTATACTTGGCTAATCGATTGTATGGAGCAAGCACGCTGCCAGCACGGTATCAAGCTTCCAACCGTGGTAATTACCGACTACGACGATGCGCTCAAGTCAGCTCTCCGCACCAAATTACCGCAGATCACTCAGCAGCTTTGCATTTTCCATGTCAACGCCAATATCGTGCTCAACGTCAAGCGCAAATGGCGTAAGCCTAACGAAAATCGTGCTGTGGAAGAAGAAGACGAGGAGGAAGGAGATACTGTTAACAGACTCAACGCCCTTGCCAGAACAAGCATCGATCTTCCTTCCCAACTTCCTACGGTAATTCCGCATACTCGCCAAGGCCTCTACGATCTATGGCTGTTTATGGTGTACTCCCAGTCAATCACACAACACGAGGAAGCTTGGGAAAGGATGAGGTCTGAGTTCGTCGATCAACTACCAATTCTCACATACATCGAAAAGGAGTACGTGGCTGTACGTCAGCAGTGGGCGCACTGTTTTACAAGCAGTAACAGGAATTTTGGCCAACGCACAACCTCCTCAACCGAGTCAGCTCACCGAGAGCTCAAGACGTACCTGGTGACAGGTAACAGCGACTTGCAGAGAGTTGTTGAGGCTATTGTTGAGCTTTTGACGCACAAAGAGAAGCTTGTTGGAGAGACGGCTAGCAAGCAAAAAGAGCGGCAGCGGCAAGAGTACAGGTCTTCTCCTTGGCTTGGTACTATTCCACGCCAGGTATCCTATACCTGCGTTGATTACTTGGCAAAGCAGTACCGGTATGTGCTTGGTGATCAAGAGGCTGAAAATCTGTCATTTGCCCCGCCTCTTGCACCTTGTACAGGGCGATTTATGCAGCAGTACGGCATACCTTGCTCGCATACGATCAAAGCAGTTCTTGACAACAACGGTACTATCGAAAAGTCTGACATTGATCCCTTCTAGTGGCTGGATTGTGACATGGTACGTATAAGCAGTATGCTTCAGGATTTATCTAACAAAATAGGCAATCAACGACCCTCTACTACGTATCGAGGACCCTGCTGTTGTACAGAATACACGCGGCCGCCCTCGCAACACCGGCCCATTCAACAGCAACGAGACAAGCGTGTTTCCTTCCTCTCAAGCAACCCCCTCTCAAGCCATTGCTACTGTCCAAAGAGCCGTGCAACCCGCCCCTGACAGGGGCGTACACCATACAACTGCCTCTGTACGGCGCCATATATCGGCCTTTGAGCTAGGCGAAAGCCTCCAACAAATGGACAGCCAGGATGCCAATAGAGGAGTAGAGGCAAGAGCGACGAAACGAGCAAGGCTTTGGGTAGATGAAGAAGAGGACGAGCTTAGTCAGGGTACAAGTAGGTAGATAGCCTCAGCGTGAGACGATTCGGTCATAAGGCGGTGGTGAGGAGGAGGCCGGTCGAAATAAAACGGAGGCGCGTCGGGGCCGGGGCCGGGGCCGGGGCTGGGGCCGGGGTCGGGGTGTTGTTGTAGCAGCGCGTTATCCATGACAGTAACGATATTAGTAAGAGAGAGAGAGGAGAGAGCGACCGAGGTTGTACTCATACGACGTAAAATATTCTGACGAGACCCGCATATATGGATCCTAGCTATTTCAGGACTAGTCTGTAGTAGCCAATAGAATCAGCTAGTTATTATGGGGCGGTCTACACAGGGTCCACCCCTATGTACTATAGTGCGAATAGCCCAAAACCATAGTGCGAATAGCTCGTCTCATTTTCTTTAGCATAGACAATTTTGTTTGCATACTTTTATCTCCGGTTTGGATTTCCAAATTGATTGCAATATCTCGAGGAATATTACACTTGCGAGTAACTTTGCATTCAGTATGCTATTGCTGTACTGCAGAATATCTTCTAGTGATCGCCGACCATTGCCTTTCCATGTCTTTGATTATTCTCGAGTTCCCACGAATCCATCACTTTCTTGCAATTCCTTGATCTACCTCGTCATACTGATTCAAACTACTGTGGAACAGGGAGAAAATCCCGCACATGCTGCCAGACCAATGATCCCGTCGACTGCCAATCGGCGTGGCATCGAAACGTGTCGCTCCCCGACGCCACCGTTTTTTTCCGAACCAGATCGCTGCGATCGCTGCGATCGCTGCGACCGCTGTGCCCGCCCACCGGCCGGTTACCGCGTCACCGCGGCGCTCAACACCTGTGTGCGGAAGAAGCCGCCCTTTGTCCGCTCAATCACCTGCTGGTACACGGAGCTGTTGGGGTGGTTCATGATCACGGTGCCCTCCTGAAAGTCAATCTTGGCGTCCAGCCGCGTCTCCCGGATCAGGTTGACGATCCACTTCTCGCCCGCGTCCACGTCCAGGCCGAGCTGCGCGCTCACCCGCTGCAGGTCGATGCGCGCGTGGATCTTGCAGTACGACTCGAAAAAGAGGTGGCGCGCCGCATGGACAAAGTCGTCGGCCGCGCCCGCGAGGAAAAAGTCGGCGCGCAGCACGGCCTCGGCGCGCGGCAGCTGGCGCTGGGCCTCGGCAAAGTCCAGGTCGACGAGGAGCGCGCGCACAAAGTCGGTCACCGGATCGGCGTACTCGTACGTCTCCTGGCGCACGACGCGCACGACGTCCTTGAGCTGCTTCTGCTGCAGGCCGGCGTTGCGCGCGCGGCCGCGGCCGGCTATCACGGCCGCCGCGACGTAGCGCAGCAGCCACGGCGCCGCCGTCTGGATCGTGTTGATGTAGTTGGCTGAGAAGAGCAGCTCGAGCACGGCGTCGCGCGCGCCCTCGCAGTTGAAGAGCGGGAACAGCACCCAGTGCGCCAGCCACGTGCGCTGGTGCAGCTGCGCCAGCGCGTTGTGGAATAGCTTCGTGTCGATGCTCTCGCGCACCTTTTGCACCTCCTCCATGGCCGCCTCCCAGTTGGTCGTCAGAATCTCCGACGCCAGCTTGCCCCACGTTGCCGCCGCCACCCGCTCATTGTCCGTCGAGAGCACGCGGAACTGGTACAGCAGCTCGGCCGCCGCCCCGTAGTTGCCGCAGCTGTACTGGAAGTTGCCAAAGTCGTACAGGGCTTGGACCATTTCGAGCGTGACCTGGGGTCGTTAGCAGAGTCCTTGGGATGCGAGCCATGGCCAAGCGTCTGGCCACCCCCCGGCCGTGTCCTTGTCCCTGGGATGACCGTGCCAAGATTCCGTCCACCACCCGCGTCGTCTCACCTCGTGCTCCTTCTTGAGAAACTCCAGGTTGGCCACCTTGTCGCTCCGCAGGTTGCCCACCACCTCCTCGTTGCCCAGCAGGTCGCGCAACCGGCTCGTCTCCTCCTCAAACTGCTCCAGCTTGGCCAGCACCTGCTTGCGTGACTCGCCAAACGACGCCGGCGCCGTGTCCAGGCCCTCCATCTCGCAGTACAGGCTCGCCACATAGTCTGTCATGTTGGTCTTTTTCAGCAGCTCGTACTTGGCCTTGGTGATCTCCTGCGACTTGGCCTCGTCCTTGCTGCCGCCCTCCTCGTCCTCCAGCTGTGCCGCCGAAAACTCGAGCAGCGGGTAGATCAGGTGCCGGTCCAGCCGCAGCACCAGCTGCGGCAGCAGGTCAAACGCGGACACATCCTGGTCTGCCGCCGTCGTCGTCGTCGTCGTCGGTTCCGCCATGCTTCGGTTGAGTATGTGCAGTGGGTGTCGTGGACGTAGTGGGTGTCGTGGTCGCCAGGGGGGGGGGGCGGAAGTCTTGTCGTCGCGGTCAAGTAGGCCCTGGCACCGAATGCGGGGCGATGCTTTGGGAAAAAAAAAACGAAAACCATGAATGTGGGATATCGGCGAAATGAATGATCCGCTCCGTGACATATTCTGCCGGGCGGTCAGAAAACACTTGCTTCTCCCAGCCCTGGGCGCGAAGACCAGCGGCATCGACACACGACACCATGCAACGGCTTTCCTTGCTCCTCCTGATCCGGCGAGCGGTCCCGGCCTCGGCCGTCCGCGTGTCCCGCCTGCGCACCGTCACCACGGCCGCAACCGAGGCGGTCCCCGCCACACCAGCGGTGACGGCGACGGCGACCCCGGCCCCGACGGCCGCTGCCCCGACGACTCCCGTTCGGCTGCCCTTTTACATTGGCCGCAGCCACAGCGACAACCTGCCGGTGTACCACCGCAAAAAGTCGGGTGGCACCAACCTCACGACCGAGGTCAAAAAGGTCGAGGGCGACGCGCGCGTGTTGGCGCAGCAGATCCGCGACGACCTCCACCTCGAGACAAAGGTCAACCCGCGGACTAACGACGTGGTCATCAAGGTGCGTTGCCCAGCCCCGACGGCGCTCCTGCCCACCGACTGACAAAGCAGGGCCTCCACCGGGAAAAGCTGGTCGAGTGGCTCAACAAACGCGGCTTATAGATATACACTACAAAAACATCTGTTTCTTCCATACTGCCTTTATTTCGTGCGAGATATCATACAGGGAGAATCAACGACTGTGTATACCTGGCCAGACACGCCCAATGCGTGCCAAGCACCTACTGCTCGTCGCGTATACTCGGTACACATGGTAAAAACATAACAAGAATCAGAAAAAGGGCACCTCTGTCCGCCGCACCGTTCTCTTTTCCTTTTAGCCCTCCGTCGATGCAAATGCAACCAGATTCTGCAAGAAGCCATCCCGGCTCCACTCGCCGCTGACCATGCCCAGCGCCTCCAGCAGACCCTCGTGCGAAGGCCACACGCCCGCTGGCAGCGTAGACTTGGGGTCCTCCGCGTCCACCGCCTTGTCGCTCAGCTTCCGCAGCAGTGAGATGGCCAGCACCACAATGTACATCAACTCCGCATCCTTGCGCGGTGGTTGCGGCATCCGGTACGCCCGCGCCTGCAGTTCCACGCTCTCGTATTGGTGACACAGGTCGCGGACGGACCGGTGCAGGTTCTGCGCAAACCCGTTGTCAGCCAGCAGCCACGCCCGCGCCACGCCGCTCTCCGGGCCCGGCACCAACGACGCCACAATGTCCGCCGCCAGCAGGCCCTGCATCAGGACCGGCTTGCGCGCCTCCACAATCGGCGGCAGCGGCTGTGGCCGCGGCTCGCGCACGTGTTCCGGGATCGGCGAGATCGCGAGGCTAAACGTCCGCGTCAGCAGGTCCGACGACACCGGGCTGCTCGTGTCCACCGCAAACACGTTGCGGAAGTGTGTCCGGTTAGGCTCGTCACGCGCCAGCAGCTTCGCCAACGCGTCCACGGCCGGCGGTAGATACGGCTGGGTTGCCGGCTGGAATGTCGGGAAGAAAATGTGCTCGTGCGACAGGCTCGGTGACGGCGTCGGCGCAAATGCCAGCAGAAACTGCAGCAGGCACAGCGCCTCATCGCGGTCCGAAATTTCCACCGACCCCGAAATGTTGGACAGCAGCACAATCCCGTCCTTGAGAAAGTCTAGCGTGCTCAGATGCGTCCGCAGCAGCATGTTGCGCGTGCCCACATAGCGGATCATCTGGCACAGGAACCGGATCAGCGGCTCCTCGGCCAGCTGCACATGGTTCCGCGGGTTGAATGACAGGTTCCGCAGGATCACCGAGATGCAAAGCAGGTACTCCACCGCTCGCTCCAGCTCCTCTTCCCCGGAGCCCGGCTCCGGCACGCTGCGAATCGCAAGCCGCTCTCCCTGGCACGCCCGCGCCGTGTCTTCGTATGGTGGAATCAAAATCTCGTCAGACACCTCCGGCGAGCTCTCGGCCAGAATCTCGACCAACTCCTCCGCATAATCAATCAGACTGTCGAGCAGGTCTTCGCAGCGGTCTAGTTCAATGTCCAGGCCGGGCAGCCCCGTCACCGAGATCATCGCCAGCGTGTCCAACGCCAGCCGCACCTCGCTATGGATGCCCGATTGAATGCTCCGGATCAGCGCGTGGATGTCAATGTTGCCCAGCTCGTGCGGAGCCGGGACGTCCGGTCGGTACCGCAGAATGTCCGCCACAATCTTGCCCGGCGCTTGGACGTCAAGGCCGCCGTAGGTGTGGCTCTCGCGGCTGCACGGCTTGTATTCGTCCGAGTCTGTCATCAACGACGACTGCGCAACAACAGTTGTCGCTGTCGCGCCGGGCACCTCGGCATGCGCTGCCCGGGGGGTTGCCAGGATATTGGACTTGCTTTGCAGCGGCGAATGCGCCCCGAAATCGTCTTGCGTCGGCGTGCTCATCACACTTCCCGGGGTGCCATTCCGCAACTGGCCACGGTTGGGGCCCGTGGGCGTTGCAAACCCGTTCATATTTGGCTGTCGTCCATTGGGTGGAAGCTGTTTCGATGGCGGCATTGGTCCAGATGGCCCTCGCTGTCCACCGGATCCTGGCCCGCCCATGGGGCTTGGAAGCATCTGCTGGGGTATGCCCGCTTTAGGCGTGCCGACAGGATCCTGGGGCCCTTGGGGGGGTTGTTGCGGCTGTATGTAGGGCGGCTGCTGCATGGGCGGGGGTGGCTGTTGGGCCTGGGGGGCCGGTTGCTGCTGCTGCTGCTGTTGCTGCTGCGTCGCCTTGGCCCGCGTCTGGGCCCAGAACTCTTCAAACTTGTACAGGTTGCGTTCGTACACGGACTTGAGCTGAGCAACAACGGCCGGTGATTGGGCAGGCAGGCCAATCGCATGGCAGATTTGCAGCCATCCATTCGTCTGCGAGACATGGCGATAGCCGTTGAACTTTTGCACCGTCTGGAACAGCAACATCAGGCTGATGGGCCGGTCGCCAACCACCGGATTGATGTCCAGCGGCATGTTCCTCCGGTTCATGAACAGGGAGAGTTGCGAGAGGAATTGGTCGGAGTTGGATCGGCCGGCACCCTGCTGTAGCGGTGGCGCGTTCTGCTGCGAGGGTTTCATGCTCCCGGGCGTGCCAGGCGGCGCCTGTCCATTGGGCGGGACTGCCTGCTGTCTGGCCATCACATTCCGCTGCTGGGCCGACATGTTCTGCGCCTGGGCCTGGGCCTGGGCCTGAGCTTGCGACGCCGCCTGCATGTTGCCTTGGGCCAGGTGCCGCTGGACCTGCATCTGGTACAATAGCTTCTGCTGCTCCATCGGATTTCGGGCCTGGGCCAGCTGTTGCTGCATCTGCGGCGTAATCATCGGGTTGGTCCCGTGGCCGAGCTGGCCCATGGGGTTCATGGGATTCATCTGGTGGGCTGGGCTCATGGGGTTCATCTGTCCCATCGGCCCGACGCCGCCCATCTGCATCTGTCCACCCATCTGGCCCATCGGCGACATGGGGCCCATCTGCTGCGGCATCTGTTGGCCCATTGGCTGGGGCATCTGTCCCAGTTGCGGCATGCCGGGGCTGTTGACAGACTGCGGATTCGGAGACGGTCGGCCGGGCGAGGATTGCTGTGCAAAGTTCGGGTTGAAGTTGGATGGGAACGCGTTGGACTGGCCAAACGCGTTTGGCTGCGAGGCTTCGGACGGGACCGGCGACGGCTGCGGTGCAAAGCTCTGGGAGGCGGGTGAGAAGGGATGGGGGGAGGTGGTGGCGACGCGTTGGGGGACACTGCCGGCGCGGATGTGGTTGGCCATGATGGGCGACGGCGTGGCGTTGGAGGTGCCATTGGGGGGAAGATGCGCAAAGCTTGGGGGGTTGTTGGGCGGCGGCGGGTGCGAGCCCGGGGGATAAGAGGGCGGAAAGTGCGCCTGCTGCGGCGTGTCGGCGCGCGAGGTGGGCAACATGCCGGCATTCGGCCGGGGCGAGGATGCTGCGCCGGCGGCAAGGCCATCCTCGCGTGGACGCGGCCGTTTGGATGGAATGACCGAGTTTGTCTGGTACATGGGATTCGGAAAGGACGACGGCGAGGCATTGCGCAGCGCGCCGTTTTGCAGGGCCATCATCTGCTGGGGGTTGGCGAACTGGTTGGCCGCGGCGGGCGAGCCGAACTGGCCGTTGGCGACAAAGGCAGAGGGGTCCATGATGCCGGTAACAGGGGCGTTGGGGTCGTTGATGTGCGGGAAGCCGTTGCCATTGTGGTTCTGGACAGCGGCCTCGTTCATCCAGGAGCTCATCGCGAAGGGCGGATCAGGGCGATCGGAGCGATCAGAGCGAAGAGTCAGTCGTCGTTGTCGTCGTCGTCGTCGTCGCCAGAGGACCCATCAGCCTGCGAGTGCCTTGGCAAGAGGGTCAGCGGCATTCACAATGACGGGAACCGATGCGATCGAGATGGCAAGTGACACGGCAGAGGGTGTCGCGATGGGAGGAGTCGCTCAGTCGCGTCTGGTCGCGGCTGTGTCAGGGTATGGGGCTTGTGTGGGTTTGTGTGTTGTGTGGAAGAAATGTGTTCCGGCCGATAAGGAGCAGTTTTTTGGTCTAGGCGGTCAGGCGCTGCCGTGGGCCAATGGACGGGGCGGACGATTAGGGGCTCAGGAGAAGGAGAGGGACAAAGTACAGGGAGCAGTCGCTGGACGGTGGCCCCCCAAAGCACAAAGGACAGCTGACACGTTGAAATGGGCAAACAAGGGGGGATGGCGCGTTAAGACATCGACCCGGCCAAGTAGAGACCCGAACAGCGTGCTACTGGACGCGAGGCTTATGCGACAGCGATGGCCGGGATGGGGAATTAACGAAATAACCAGTGCTGCGTTGAGAAAAAGGGCAACCTTACCTAAGGCGCGTGTCGCTTGTTGTTTGGTGGTTGGAACGAACTTTCAGTGGGAATGGCAGAAATCACGAGGAGTCGCTTTTTGCCACGGTCCGTTTCAAAAAAGCGCTAGCACTTATGAGGCAAGCGCTCTCGGTCAGCCACCGGCCAATAAAGATATTGATAGCAAGGAGGTACCTTGGGGGCTAGATCGCGGTGGGTACATATGACTGTCCATAAACAGCGCCAGCAATGAAACGCGTCAAGGTCACTTTGCGCAAATTGACAAAGGCTACTTATCCTGCAACATTCGCAATTTCCATCTAAACCAAGATTAATATTGTCTCGTAGATGAACTATGCCGTATTGGGACACCGGCTGCGTAAAAGTAAATAAGATACAAAGTACATGAGCCGTATCGCGAAACGGCTCTCTAGAATACATGGCGAAACGAAAACTGCCGGCAGAGTCGACCGAGGCGGCCGACATGCCGCCGCGCCGGTCGACGCGTCTTAAGGGCGGCGCTGCCGTCGGCCCGGAGAAGGCGGCCGAGGCCGTGTCGCGTCCCAAGACAAAGCCCAAGAAGGCGGTCGACAAGCCGGCCGCGGCGCCAGCAGAGGCGCCGTCGGGCCGGCAGTACTGGCTGCTCAAGGCGGAGCCGGAAATCCGGCTGGAAAACGGCGTCGATGTCCGCTTCTCCATTGACGACCTGGCCGCACGGACCGAGCCCGAGCCGTGGGACGGTAGGCAACAAAGCGGCCCAACCCCCCCACCGTTCCTCTGCCCGGCTGACCCTGTTTGCTGCAGGCATCCGCAACTATGGCGGTAGGTGAACGGACAGGCAGGCAGTCCGAAAGGACCATGTGTCTAACACGCCCAGCACGGAACAACCTGCGGGCGATGAAAAAGGGCGATCTTGCCTTTTTCTACCACTCCAACTGCAAGGAACCAGGGATCGTGGGGACCATGGAGATTGTGCAGGAGCACACGCCGGACTGTGAGTGAAGCCAGGAAGGGCGCGAGGAAAAACCCCTCCTACTCACAACCAGTATCTGCCCACGACCCCAAGGCCCCCTACTACGACGCCTCGTCCAAGCCGTCGGACCCCAAATGGAGCGTCGTCCACGTCGTCTTCCGCCGCAAGTTTGCCGCGCCCATCACGCTCAAGCAGCTGCGCGAGATGGGCGCGCCCGGCCAGCCTCTGCAGTCGATGCAGCTGCTCAAGCAGTCGCGTCTTAGCGTCAGCAAGGTCGCCGCCCCCGAGTGGGCGTACCTCATGGGGGTGGCCGAAGAGCGAGAATGAATAGCGTCGAGCATAACTGTCATACTCTCTAGGCTATGCATCTTGTAAGAATATCTCTGTAAAAAAGAACGATAACCACACTCGCTATACGCCCCTGCCTCTGCCTCTCCCCCTGCCGCCTCGGCCGCGTGTGCCGGCCCTCATGTTTCGGTACTCGAGTATCCACATCGCGACGCGCTCCCGCGTTGCTCTCTTTTGGTCTGCTCGCTCCTCGCACCGCAGCATCCGCCGCACTACCCGCTATGCTTTGCGCATCTTCTGCCGCGTGTCGAGCAACACCCGCTCAATGGCACTGTCCATGTCGGGCCGCTCCACCAGCCGGGTGATCCAGGCAATGCACCGTTCCAGGAACAGCGGCTTGCGCTCGTCCGCCGTCCTGTCCAGGCCCTGCTTAAGGCGGTCCAGCACCGCAAACATGGCATGCGCAAACGCACTACGATCGGGACACAGGCCCATCAGCGGCCGCTCGGCCCAGCAGCTCCAGGTCAGCGGCGACTCGGGGAACAGCGTGGCCATGTCCTGCAGGACGTGGTCGGCCAGGCGGCCGGCCGCGGGGACGTGGGCATACGACATGAACAGGAGACAGAAGCTCTCTGCAGCCACGTCGTCGAAAAAGGGCTGTTTGGCGGCAATGTCGTAGACGGCCTGCGGGATGGCGCCGTCCATGGCTGGGCTCACGGCCAGCTTCTCCACGGCCGCCTGGTCGAGCCCGGGGACCTTGATCTTGCTGGCGGCGTCTGTCATGCTCTTGGGCAGCGACAGGGTGTTGCTAAAATCGTCGGCGCCCTCCTCGTCGTCCTCGCTGTCGGCGTCAAACGTCACAATATTGTCGTCCTCGGCCTCGGCGGCCGATCCAATTGCCCGGAGTATCGCGTTCGGCTCCGTGGGACGGTCGAGCGTGCTCTTGAGCTTGGCGAGCCACTTGAGCTCGGCTTCTGCATAGGCCAGCCAGATGTGCCTATCGCTGGTGCAGAAGCGGCAGCCGCGCAGGTAGAAGCTGCGGGCGCTCTCCATGTTGCCGTCTTGGACGGCCTTTCGCCCAGCAATCATCCACAACTGCGCATTGGTGGGATGCATACGGAGGGCGCGGGTCATGATGCGGCGCCAGCGTTTGGTAGCCTTGGCCTGCTCGGCGAAGGCGAGGTACTTGAGCCAGAGGTCGAGGCTGCCGGGGTGGCGCTGCACTCCGCGCTCATAGGTCTGGAAGATGCGGGCCTGGCTCGAGTGCGACGTCGACTGGTGGATCTTTAGACGCTGGCAGCGCTTGCGACGCAGCGCCTCGAGGCCCTCCTCCCAGACAATGTAGTCGAGGACGTCGGCGGGTTTAGCGCCGGGGGAGAGGATGGTGCGCTCAAAACTGGTGCGCTTCTCGACGAGGGTGCGTATTTCGTCCTAAAGGTCAGACAGAGTCGGCGCTGGTCGAGAGGCAGGTAAGAGAAGAGAGTGTCTGGACGTTGCTCACCTTGGAGAAGATCTCTTTTGCCTGGAACTCGAGCAGCTGTGGAACGGAGCGCTCCAGGTAGAAGCGGACCTTATCGTCCACCGGAGCCATGGCGAGCAGTAAATCGATGAGAAGGAGTCAAAGCAAATATTGGCGTAAAAAACGAGAACTTTAACGACTGTGAATGAACAAGTAAAGCGAGTCCAATGCGGCTTTCCAGCTACCATGTTTTTTTCTGCCAAACTGTTAGGCGGTGAACCATTATCTGGTTATCGGTACATTCCAAGCAGTTGTTTGAAGCTGATGCTGATTGGCCAGCCGCCGAGCCCCTCCGAGGCTGAGAACGTCATCGGGAAGAGGACCATGCACACAGCGTTTCCGAGCGGCTCTCGCCGTCATGCATCTGCGACACGCAACGACGACATGGCTCGCTCATCAAAAACGACACCCCGAAAGCTAAAGTCGCCGGCGGTCGTGCCGAAGCCGATGGCGTGCGTTTTACCTGCTGCTCTCTGTCGCTCTAAAGTCTAACGACGACAGCTGCCGGGAATGCAAGAAGCAAAAGATATACTGCTCCAAGGGCCGTCCCAAATGCGAGCGGTGCCAGCTGCGGTCGATTGAGTGTGTGTACTCGGGGCCGAAGAAGATCAAGATCAACGAACAGTATGTGCCGAGCGGACAAGACGAACAAAAACAGCATGCTAACGAGGCAGTAACCTCAAGGCGCTCAAGTCTAAGCTACGGCGCTACGAGGGTACGTGAGACAACGTGCCCAGCCGGTTCACCCAACTGACGGATAGAAATTCTCCAGTCTCTGCCTCCCGGCGTCCTCGAGTCGCTGCCGGAACAGCCGACTCTCGAGGCAGACGATGATGATGACGACGACGACGACGGCCGCACCGACGACGACGACGTCGATACGGCCGATGAATCACTGCCGGACCAGCTGCAGCACATGAGCCTCTACCTCCGGGGCAGCCGCGGTTCGGCCGACAACTTTATCTACACGGCACGGACGCTTTCGGGCGCGGCCACCGACGACGACGTGCTGCAGCCGAATGCCGCCTTATGCGATGCTGGCGCCCTGCCGTCCCGACGTCGGTGGTCGGGCGCCGGTATGGCCTTGCCGCCGGTCGACATTGCGCGGCAGTACTTTGCGGCCCAGCACATGTACATTGGCACAATCTTTGCCTTTACGGACACGGACGCGTTTGAGCAGCAACTTCGCGAGGTGTACTATGCGGACCGGCAGTGCAGCGACGTGCTCGATGCGACGGCGAGCCTGGCACTGGCCAAGTTTTACGTGATCCTGGCGCTGGGGCGCATGTACTCGGTGAACCAGCGCGTCAGCAGTGCTGGCAGCGCGGCGGCCGGCCCGACCGCCGGCGACGTGCCGCCCGGCTTTGCCTACTTTTGCGAGGCGCTGCAGCTGCTGCCAGACATGCACGAGGACTGCCTGACGTCGCTGCTCGGCGTCGAGACGCTCGCGTACGTCGGTTACTTTTTGCAAAACATGAACCGGCGCGACGCCGCCTTTGTCTACATTGGCACGGCGCTGCGTCTGGCCATGAACCTGGGGCTGCACCAGGAGCTGCCGGCAGACGGCACTGGCACTGGCACCGGCACCGGCAGCCTCGACGCCTCCGCCCGCGAACACCGCCGCCGCCTCTGGTGGAGCATCTACAGCCTGGACCGCATCGTGTCGCTCAAGGCGGGCAAGCCGCTGGCGATCCGCGACGAGGACGTGGGCGTGGCGTTGCCGGCGCGGCAGCCGGGCGAGGCGGCCGACAGCCCCGTGGTGGTGCTGCGCAGCTACACAGAGCTGTCGCGCATCCTGGGCGACATCACGACGCTCATCTACCGACGGACGGCGCACACGGGCGCGAGCCTGACGGCGGCGGTGCGGGCGATCCTGGAGGCGCTGCGGCGGTGGGAGGAGGCGCTGCCGGCGACGCTGCGTATGGAGCGCGACGACGGCGCGGCCGTGTCCAACAAGTCGCGCGAGAGCATCTCGACTTTTCTGCACTACTATCAGTGTGTGCACATGACGGCGCGGCCGCTGCTCTTCCATGTGGTGCAGCGGCGGCTGCGGCGGCAAGATCAAGATCCCGCGACAGGGCCGGACTGGCGCAGCGGCCTTTCGACACAGACGGCGGCGCTCATTGGGGGCTGCATCGCGGCGGCGCGCCACACGCTGCGCATCATGTCAGCGGCGGCCGAGTACGGGCTGGTGGCGACGTTTGGGTACATGGACAGCGAGCACGCGATCTCGGCAGCGATCGTGTTGGTGCTGGTGTGCGGCGCCTTTCCGGGCGATGCGGCTAATGCGGAGAGCCTGGCGCTAGGGCTGGCGCTGCTGCGGCGGATGGGCGCGCTGGGCAACAGCCATGTGGCGGCGCGGTACCGGTTGCTCGTGCAACTGCAGAGCATTTTGGGAGGGGAGGAAGGGGGGGAGGCCGAGGGAGAGGCTGACGACGAGGCGGATGCCGTGCCTGGAGTGTCCGTCACCGCCACAGACGTCTCTTGGATGTCTGGCTCCTCCGTGCCCGACATCTCTATCCTGGACAGCCAGCTCGACCACTACTTTGACTTTAGTGCCAACACGCTGGACCTGCATGCCGGCCTGCCCGAGGAGTCCGACAGCCACATGTGGACGACGGCGTTTGCCAATCCCGACGTGTTTGATATCGCGCAGCTGCTGCCCGGCGGGTGGGAGTAAACGAGAGTATGAAACCATGCTATCACGCTGTCATGCAAACTATCTCCGTGTCCTACACTATATCCCCAACGCGCCGGCACCTGGCACACTCCCGTCATCGGGCCATAGCTGTGGAATGGCCATGTCCAGGTTCCGCTCGAGGGCGGTGTCGACTGCACTCAGGTCAAAGCCCGGGGCAAAGTTGCCAAACAGGTCAAAGTCGCCGAGGCCGTCGAGCATGGAAAAGTCGTACGGGCCGGCAGCCGGGGCGGCGGGCAGCGTCACGAGCGCGCGGTAGTCGTGGTCGACGGGGGGCGCGGACGATGCAGCCGGGGCCGGCGGAGCCGCCGTCGGGGCAAAGGCGAGCGGCGGCAGAAAGGGCAGGGCTGACGGCGGGCCCGACGGGGCCGAGGCAGCCGAGGCGGTCGAGGCGGCCGGGGCGGCTGCGGCGGCGGCGGCGACGGGGGGAACTGCCGGAGCTGGCGCGGCCGAAACGGCTCTGTCGACGGGAGCAGCCGTCTCGCCGGCGGCCTGGCCGCTGTCCTCCTCCCGGGCGAGCGTGCTGGCCATTTGTTGCAGGATGCTCTCGCCGAGCGAGGCGTTGACGCGGGCGCTCAGAAAGACGTCGCTCATGGAGCGCAGCAGCGCGACAATGTCCTTGAAGGCGCTGAGCGAGCGGGTGCGAAAAATGGGGGTGCGGCTGTAGCGCAGCTTCTTGTACTGCACGCTCAGCGCGAGCGAGACGGCGTAGGGCACAAAGGGGAAGCAGCAGACGGGCTGGGTCTGGGAGACAAAGACGATGCGGTCGGTCGAGTGGGAGCGGCGCGGGTTGAGAATGGACAGCGGCAGGTAGGCGCGGTCGCGGGCGTGGGCCGTGTCGCTAAAGGCGCTGACGGGCTGGCGGCAGGAGAGGACGCAGACGGTGTGGTAGAGGACTTCAATGGTGCCTGTCGGTTAGCGGCTTGGCATGCCTGGTCGTTATCGCCGTTCTCGCTGCACCCACCAATATGCATCGCTGCGATCCGCTCGGCCTCGGCGTCGAGGATCATTGACTCGAACACGGGAATGTCAAACAGTTCAAAGGGCTGCCGCGGACGGTACAGGCGGATGATGCGGTCGAGCCAGACGACGACCGACATGAAGAGGCGGAAGCACGGCGGCTGGCGCGCGATGCAGTCCGCAATGTCCTTGCCCAGGTCCTGCGCGTGCATCATGCAGGGCCGTGCGTAAAAGACGGAGCAGAAGCGGTCCAGCGCCCACAGCGCGCAAAAGATGCGCTCCACGTCGTCGGCCGGCCGCTGCGGCCGATAGCCCTGCAGATGGGCGCCGAGCGTCTGGAAGTGGTGCACCGCGCTGTTGCACAGCATCGCCGGCCGGTTGCGGTCGCCCGCGTGCGACGGCTGGTAGAAAAAGGAGAGCAGCAGCATCATGCGTGAGAGCGCGAACCGGTTCGCAATCGCGTCCGCCTCGAGCACCGTCGCCGTCGCCGCTGCCAGCCGGCTGTGGAACTCGCGCGCTGCCAGCAGCGGGCCGCCCTCTTCGAGCCGCAGGTGTGATGCGGCCGCGTCCATGTCGACCTGAGCGGCCGCCAGCGCGATGATTTGCCGGACGACGGCTGCGTAGGTGGAGGTGGTTCCGGTGCCGCCGGAGCCGGAGCCGGAGCCGGAGCCGGTGCCAGTGCCGGGGCCAGCGCCGGTACCGGGGCCGGGGCCGGTGGTGCTGGAACTGCCTCTCCCCACTCCCCCACCCACCCCCTCCAATACCAGGTCGCTCTCGTCCATGACCGGGAAGAGCGGATGCACCTTGCTGCAGTAAATGGCGTGCAGCACCGCGTAGTCGGCTGGCGGCGGCAGCACGAGCAGACACTCCTTGAGGTAGTTGCGCTGGGCGCGCTCGTACTCGGCGGCGGCGGCGGCTAGACGCGTCGCGCGGGCGGCCGTGTGGCGGCCGTGAGGCGTGCGCGGCGAGCCCTTGTGCGTGGTCGTCACGGGCGGCGGCGCCTTGTCCTCGGGCAGCTCGCCGGGCGGCACCCAGACGCCGAGGTCGTTGGAGTCGCGGTACGACGAGCGTGTGGCCGGCAGCGTAGGCGACGCGGCCTGCATAAAGAAGCCCTCGGGGTTAAGGTCGCCGACGAAGCGCGACGACGACAGCTCGACCAGGTGGTTGGCCGCCACCTGTGTCGCGTCGTCCTCGTCCGAGAGGGCGGAGCCGGCGCGGGTCGGCGGGTCGGCGCCGGGCGGACCAACGGCCGGGCGGCCCTCGTCGTGGGCGTCGCCTCCATGGATGCAGCGTTTCTGCGGGTGAGCGAGTGACCGAGGGTCAGAGTAGGGCAGACAAAGTCTTGTGCAATCGTGACGCACCTTGCGCTTCCGACAAATGGGACACGCCTGCGCGACCTGCTTTCGCTTGAGCGGCAGCCCGTCCACGTCCGACGCGACCCACCGCACCGCCCCGCTCGATGCCATGGCCTTGTTTGCGGTCTTCACGTACAGAATCTGTCGGGGGTTAGACGACCCGCTGGAACAGTACCTTGTCCCGCGCGGATCCTGCGGCGCAGCCTGCAGCAAGGCGCGCTTAGCCTGAAAGAAACAAGGCTGGCGCTGCCAGACCCTGTTTTGGTCGGGGAGGGGGGCGTCTGGGGTCGGGTGGTGAGAAGTCCGCGGCGATGCGGAGAGGCGGAGATGTCGGCGGGGTGTGCGCCTTGAGAAGCTCCGCTGATGACTCATCACACAGCTGAAAGCTAACCGAATGGGCTCACTCCGTCGTCTGCCGGCAAAGAGAAAGAGGCGACGCGACGCGACGTCGACCTTTCTCTGCTGCCACGACCCTTGGAGCAAACGACGATTTCTCTACGTGTCGATGTGCTTTCAGCAGCTATCCGTCATCCGCCATTCGCCTCCTCTGCTTGTATTCTCCCCGTCTCTGTCTTGATTTCCATGCAGGAATCTTATTCTGTCTTGATAGAGTTTATTGGGCTGCTTATGTTTCTGGCTCTTGACATCAATTTTTGATTGACTGGATAGATTTCCTGCAGTTTCCATCTCGTCCACCTATTTAATTGACAAAGCTGTTCAGGTAGTCCATCTTGCCGAGGGGCACGCCGCGCATGCGCAGGATCGAGTACGTCGTCTGCAGGTGGAAGAAGACGTTGGGCACCGCATAGGTGAGCACGTAGGCCTTGCCGGGGATGGTCAGGGCGGTGCCGCTCATTTGGCTGTCTGGTTAGTGGAAGGAAAGAGGGGAGAGAGAGGAGAGAGAAGAGAAAGAGGAAGGGGAAGGGGAAGAACAGAGCAAGAACAAAAGAACAACTGGAACAACAGGAAACAACGCACAGATCAACCAGCGCGTCCTCTTTGCCGGCTAGCGCCGCCGGCTCAACCCGGTTGAGCATGTCAATGGTCTTTTGCACGCGCGCCTGCAGCGCCGCCAGCGTCGTCTCGTTGTCCGGCCAGGCGCCCACGTCGACGCCCGTCAGCCGCCAGACACACTTTTTGATCGTGTTGGACACAACCTGCACCTGGAAGCTCAGCGGCTGCATGTCGGCCACGAGCGCCGCCTTGGCGTAGACATTCGGATCCTCGCCGCGCTCCACAGCGTAGTCATTGGCCTTTTTCAGAATGTGGCCCAGCGCCTTGAGCGCCTTTTGGAATGTCGTAATCGACACCTCGTAGAGCGTGACGGTCATGGCGGCGGCAGCAGCGGTCGCAGGCGTAGGAGTAGTCATCCGGAAAGGACCCAAGTCAGCACGACGGATTAGAGGATAAGATTCAAGGGCGATGCAATTTTGCCGCGGGCTTCGATGGCGTCATCCCACCACCAGATGGCAGAATGGGGGGTTGCTTCTATTTAAATACGTGCGTCGGCACCTGCTCACCGGTGCGATTGTGCCACATGCATGGCCGTCTGTCCTTTCCAGTAGCTCGTCCTCTTGGGCGAAACGCCGTCCCGGCATGGGGCGGATGCTGCAGACAGCCTATGGCAACGCTCGAAAGGGCCCTGTTCGGCCGCGGTGCGCGCCATGCTGACAAACAGGCACGACCTGTGCCGGGGCGCGCGCTCTGGTAGGTCGAGAGGCATCGAAAGACCCTCTGGTCCCCCAAATTCAAAGCCACCACCGACCACTTCGCGATGCTCTGGATTGGTAAGCACCGCTTGGTAAGCACCGCGACGACCCGCACCAGACGAGTTTGTCATGACGCCGGGTCTAGATTGTGCCCTCGAAACGTGTCCTTGCACGGAGCAGGTCGTACGAGATTAGAAATCATTGCCGTCTCCATCTGGTTGAGAGATTGGAGTTGGGGAGTTGGGAACCGGACGGAATGGGAAGTGAGAAGGTGGGTCGTCCCGTTTCCAGATGCGTTGCATCGATTAATACAGAGTGCGGGTGGGCAAACCCAGAGATGTGATTCAAACAATTCCTATGCAATATGCGCCATGCAACCCGACAACCAAACGCCGCATTCCCATACATGACCGGGCCGAATCAACAAGCCGTTGCATTCCGTCGGTCTGCTCATTTCTTCAGTGACTTGTCGTCCGATTCGGTGCCGCGTATCTGGTGCTTCAACTCTTCCACAAAGAGCCCAAGAAAACCGCGCTTGTTCGGGGGTTCTGCCACAGCAGTTAGGAGTCGCCAGGATTCGCCAGGATTGTTTGTCCCTCTTTCGAGGAAGCCAGCGGCCAGCATACCCGTTGCCTCTCCTGGCTTCAATGGCTCGTTGGGATCGCGGCCGTGCCGAATTTCCTGCACGCGCCGGTGGATGCCGCGCACAAAGATGTGGAAGCTGCTGCTGGCCAGGATCTGCGTCATTCCATCAGTATCGTCCACTCATCGAGCTGTCCACATGGTGATCGGTCTGCACATACGCGCTGGACCATGACATTCTGTGGGTGTTAGCATCCGTCGCAGCGAGCGGGTACGATTCGCGTACCTCCATCGCCATAAAGGCGCGGACCACAATATTCCACGGAACCATCGTGTGGTCGGGGGCTGTCGTCGCAGACGGAGCAATGTGCAAATTATTATGACTCCGCCTTTTGGGACAGTAAAAAGTGCCTATTCGGACAGTAGTACATAGGTGTGGGGCTGCCCCTGACCGCTTTGAGTAGTTATTTTTACCGCTTTTAGCTGAGTAACCAAATTCAAATTTGCGACTAAGTCCTACGTACTCGACCACGCTTCCGAGGTCTCCCTCTCCCTCTCTTTGGCGCCTCTTCTTGTGCCTCTTCTTGTGCCTTTTCTTGTGCCTCTTGCTCGCCCAATTGACTCCCAACGCTACCAGCAGCGGTGCCAGGCGCCCTGCGCTTGTTTCTGCTATTTTGCAGTAACCCTGCGTCTTGGGCATCCATCTCCTCCAGACTATTGCCAAGCTCAAAGGCAGAGAGCTGGCGCCGCACAGAGGCGGCTGTATGGTGGATCCCCCTGTCTGGCGGTGGTGCGTTGGCTTGGCTGGGCGCGATTTGTTGCGAGGCTGCGATTTGTTGCGAGGCTGCGATTTGTTGCGAGGCTGCGATTTGTTGCGAGGCCGCGATTTGTGCGGAAAAGACACTGGTCTCGTTGCTATTGAACGGCCCGGTATTGCGAGGCCGGCCGCGCGAGTTCTGTACCATCGCCGGATTCTCGATTCGGAGGAGGGGATCAGCTTCAGCCTAGTAGTACTGTTAGTACGTGCTTAAGTAGAGCTTTGCCTCTCGTACCATATCTTGATCAAACAACTAGTAAGGATCAATGTCGTCTTTGCTGACTTTGTTGTTGTTGAGAAGTAACAACTCATCGAGCTTGTGAGAGCATGGGATACCGTATTGCTTTGTGAATTGGCCAGTGCAAGGTGTAGGGGCTGGCGCAAAAGACCTTATTCCGTACTGTTGATTACCTAGCACAATTCTGTACTGTTTGGCCAACAGATCCACGCAGGTATACGTGACTTGGCAAGGAACTCGACCAAGCCACGTAGCCCCCATATACTCACGGCGTAGCCGGTCTTGTTGCTGAATCAACGTGCTCTCGACGTCAGACCTCTTCTTGTCTAGCAGCCCTTTGATTGTCTTGACGACCCGCAACAGACTGCTGGTACCAGTGATCAAATAGCTCTTCAATTCGCGGTGCGCTGATTCTGTCGGAGAGGTCGTACGTTGCCCGTAATTACGTATCTTGTTGATAAGAAACGCGGCCCACTGGTCTCGTACGGGCAGATACTCGCGCTGGAGGTAGGTGATGATTGCTGACTGATCAGCGAATTCTGACTGCAACTTATCCCAAGCCTCGTCGTAGAGAGCCTCAGTCCGAGAATAGACCATGAATTGCCAGAGGTCAAAAAGGCCTTGCCGTGTATGAGGGATCAGGTCTGGCAGTTGTGTAGGCAGGTCAATATCGCTACTTTGAGTGCCGTTGCCAAAGTCGTCGGAATCAACCTCCTCTCTCTCGTCTGCAGCTTCGTGATGATTTGCTAGCCGAGGCTTCTTCCACTTGCGCTTAATATTCAGCACAACGTTGGCATTAATGTGGAAGATGCAGAGCTGTTGTGTGATTGTAGGCATCTTGTTTCGGAGGGTAAGCTTGAGCGCATCGTCGTAGTCGGTGAGAATAACGTTTGGCTGCGGGATCTCGTGCTGAAGTCGTGCCTTTTCAACGCAGTCAATCAGCCAAGAAAAGCCGTCAACCCTCTCGTTGTCAATAAAGCCGTAGAAGAGAGGGACTACTTGCTTCGTATTGGTAAGGCAGGTGCCTTGAAAGAGCGGCATTTTGTAGCGATTGGTCTTGTAAGTGCAGTCGAGGCTAAGAACCTGAGGGAAGCGTTGCCACATCTCTACCTGCCAAGGAAAAGAGAAAAAAAGACTAATCAGAGGCCCTGACTCGTCTTCGTTCTGGAAGCGAGTAACATGGAAGATATTCTCGTCACGGAGGTATTTGATGACACTCTGGGTAGGTGTATAACCCCCTTGCTGCTTCTTTTTTTCTCGCTGGAGGAAGTTGGAGACGGTCTTTGGTTGAAATTCGAAGTCAGGGTACTGCTTCTTAGCCATAGAGCATACCTACGTAAGCGACAACTAGGAGTCCTAGCTGCTTGAAGAATGAAGGCTTTCATCTCATCTGTGAAGTTGCGCAGCGGCTGGGGTAGTCTTGCTGTGACTATATCGTGATTGCAGTGCTGAGACCTTCCTAGATCAAAAGACCAAAGGCGGTTGTTTTTCTTCAAGGAAACAAGCGCTGCAACCCACTGGCAGTTGACTTTTCGGGTTGAGGCATTTCGACTGAGTTGTTTAGAAGGCCTTTCTTTGTCTTTGTTGCAAGCGAAGTCGACTCTCGTGGGCTGGCCGTCGACGATATTACTGGTATGCGATCGTCGAATCGTAAAACCAGCATCAATTGACCACTTCTTTAGATCGCTCTCTGCTTCGGCAAGAGTATTGTAGAGAGGCCCAGCGATAAGTCTGTGGTCGTCTGGAGGTCTGTTGAATTGCGCGAGAGTCGGAGTGATAGCCACAGCCTCTTGCGGTAAGGGCTGGTCGGCTGGCATTTTCGATCTTTTTGTAGATGTACAGAGATAGATTTGGTGATAATTTGGTAAGAGTACGATAATCTAGATAACGCTAAAGCGGCAGAAAAGCGGCAGAAAAAATTAGACCAATCAGCGGTCAGGAGCAGCCCCACACCTATGTACTACTGTCCGAATAGGCACTTTTTACTGTCCCAAAAGGCGGAGTCATTATTATTGCTTTTGCGTCAGTTGGGGTCCGTGCTTTCCCACGTGACCCATACCCGCTGGGGGGTCTCAGACGTGCCAAGCGCCATGCGGCAGATCTGGCGCCCTTGGGCGCCTTGATGCCCAGGCTGGCAGCTTCTATGTACATGAAGAGGAGAGAGGGGAAGCGAAAGGAGAAAAAGGAGCAGGAAAGAGCAGTTTTGTGGTTTCCGCGTCTTGTCTGACGCTTCCACATGCCCTGTGAGAGGGCGGTTACAGTCCCGGGTACCGGTTATGGGGGCAGATGTCCTGGAAGAAGCGTGACTCCTGGACGAAGTCTCCAAACAGTTTGCTGCCCTTTTCCGTACCTAGGACGTCCTGGATGGTGAGCCTCGGAAATCCAGACTGCAGGACCTTGGTTTTGCGTCTGGCAACTGTGCAATAGAAGAAGTGGATTGGGGACTTGTCCCTTTTGCACTTGCACTGTAGTTCCGCATCCTCGTGCTTGAACCGTTCGTGATAGGCCTTGAAGTCCCCGTGGCCCGTGCGGGCAGCGAGGAGCCAGCCAAGAGTTTTCATAGAGAACCCCAGTTCTGGGGGGACTTTTTTGGCCAGGGGGATGGCCAGGTCAGCATAGCTGGTAGGGGCATCTGGCAGCATGGAACCCCAGTCACAAGGCGGGAGTCCATATGACACAGTATTCCATCGGCATCCTGAATCTATAGACATAAGATCAACAGATGCATAATTCGACTGCTCTGAGAAAATGGTTCTGTTTCGTTGCTAGTCGCGGCCGACCTGTCGTGAGAGCGGTAGAAACTGGCAGAAAATTAATTTATTGGCTTGGGCTTCAACCAGCTGCAGCTTTTGACCAACCGACCGAAAGAACATTGCTGCTGCGGCACTCGCCTTTATGCTATTGTCCGCACGCCAGCCCCTCCGACGAGCACCATGGGTGGCACGTAGTGCTTCGATGCAGCTTCGGCGAGGCTCCAGCAAGAGCGGGACCGGGGACTCCCTGGCTAAGAAGCTCCACGACACCGGGCTCTACACCCATGGCCGATGGGCCGTCAAGGGCAAGAAGCGGCCAAAAGGCGACAAGAATCGGGTTCACATCGTCAGCGAGAAGCTGTGTGGTACGCCATCCATCCCACTCCAAGCTCTAGGGTTCCCGGGTTCCCAGGTCCCCAAGCTAACCGAACCTCACTTGCACAGACGATATTCTTACCTACACCCCGAGTCTCAAGCGCCATGTCGGCTGCGACATTATCGACATTTACCCGGGCGTCGGCCTCTGGAGCAGCAAGCTGCACCAGCTGCTCAAGCCGCGCTCGCACATTCTGCTCGAGCCCGACGTCGAAATGTACGAGCCCTTTTTGCAGCCGCTGCTCAAAAAGAAAGGCACTCTGCTCGTGCCCAAGTCCGGCATTATCTGGCGCGATCTCAGCAGCGTGCTCGACCCGACACACTTGCCGCACCAGGTCGAGCGGCCGCCCGACGACCCCAACCCGCCGCAGCGCAACGATACGCTGCTCGTGACGGCCAACCTGGCCTTCCACCCCAAGCGGCGCTTCGGCGCGTTCGATTCCCTCGCACAGCTCGTCATTTACCAGTTCATCACCAGCATCCGGGCGTCGTCGCTCTTTAACAAGTATGGGCTCGTGCGCATGCTCCTATGGACCGAGGGCAGCGACCGCAACTCGTTGCTGGCCAAGTCGTGCCAGCGCCGCCGCCGTCTGGCCGTCGACGCCGAGCTGGCGACCGAGTACATTGCCGAGCTGGCCGGGCCCGACGACTATTCCATGTGGTTCGTGCGTGACCACGGCCTCGACTTGGAAAGGACCCGCCGCGTGCTGAAGCGCATGGCCGCCAACAAGGTCAAGGTCCCCAAGGGCCGTGAGAACAAAAACGTCCTCCAAGTGCTGGCGAGCGGGAAACGGGGAGGCCAGCAGCTGGGACCGGCCGTGTACAAGCGGCCGTGGCGAGAGGAGCTGGAACGGCTTGAGGTTGAGTTCAAGGGCGAAATGTTCACAGAAGAGTCGCTCGAGTTTAAGCGCTTGAAGCAGCTGCGCTACCGCGGCACGCGCGAGACCAAGGTGTCCCAGGCCATGCACGGCATGCTCGACGAGTGCACGAAGCTGGTGGCTGCGCACGTACCGGGCAAGGCGCTCTCCCAGGACCAGCGGAAGCGCGAGGAGCAGTGGAACAGCGGCATCGATGCGCTGGCTGACAGTCTCCGCAAGGAATTTGTCCTCCAGCGGGACAACTACCGCCTCTTCAGTCAGGACCCGCCCGTCCTGGCCTGGGACCGCCGCGAAAGAGAGCCGCTGCTGATCCAGGAAGACGAGTTCTTCCCCAACACGTCCTGCGCGCTGCTCGACATCCAGCCCAAGGCCATGCATCCCGCCTTTTGCGCCATGGGCCCCAAGTCGAACCGCTCTGGTGACATGTTTGAGCTCATTCTGCGCGGCATGTTGTCCATGGGCTCGGAGCCGGTGAGCAAGGCGATCGAAGCGGTCTGGCCGGGTGCCGCCGACGGCGTGCTGGGCAACTGTCCCAGCCTGCATGACCCGCAAAAGGGCGGCTCGGCAGTCGGCGGCTACGGCGAGGTTTCTGCGCGGACGCTCAACGAGTATCAGTGGCAGGAGGTGCTGGACGCGTGGATGAAGTGGCCGTTCCGGCCGACGCTGTCTCAGTTGGTGGCGAGAATCTCCGACGACGGCGAGACAGACGAAGAGCTGAATCCTTTGGATTAGTACGCCTGGCGAATTGTATATAGCTGTAAGATAGGACCCCTCTCGGTAATGTTGTGACAGGAAGAGCGAGGCGCTTGTGTTGCGACTCTTTCGAGCAAGAATGGCTGTCCGCATCTGCACATGTCGTGAAAGAATCGCGCCTGCCACGTACGTCTACACATACTCGCAAACGTTTGGATAAATTGTGCACTGTCGCACGTTCTCTCCCAATTTCCCGACCTGGACACAGTCCCAAGTCCTACTCGATGCCACTCTCCCTTGCCTTGGCTGGACACCACCGACAACAGAAGCTGCGACCAGCATGGCCAGCAGTGCCTTCCACAATGGATTCCCATTTGAAATTGCAGACAAATAGATGACGAGTCTTTTCGCTCGCTTGTTGACTCTGCGATATTGTTGCGTTCTTCCCACCGTTTCAATGATTTCTCAGGCCATGACAAAAAGGAGAGTGCTGACGATTCTGCGCCTAGTCATTGTATTATGCGCGATCCTACTGATTCCCTACGTTTTCGTGCCATCTGGCTTGATTTTAGATGAGGCCTTCGTACAGACAGCCAAGGTCCAATGGTCTGGCTCAACCCAGCCATCCGAGGGACATCCTATCGACCATCTGGTGGCCATGGCCGACAAGAGATTCCGAGAGATGCGGAAACAAGAGACACGGACCTTGGCCGAGGCGGCCGAGGCGTATCGAAAACGCCGTGGACGACATCCTCCGCCAGGATTTGACAAGTGGTACGCGTTTGCCAAGGAGCGCAGCGCTGTCATGATTGAAGAATTTTGGGACCAGATCTACCACGATCTGCACCCCTTTTGGGCACTTGACGCCGAGCAGATTCGCAAAGATGCCGGAGATTTCGAAATGGTCATCCGAATCCGAGACGGTTGGGCCACCACGAGCAGCAACTGGTTCTGGTCTCAGATTTGGAAGGACATGATCCAGTCGATTGTGCATCTGTTACCCGACATGGACATTGCATTGAATGCTATGGACGAGCCACGGATTGTTGTTCCATGGGAGACAATGCGGGAATATGTCGACCAGGCCAGGCGGACAGTCCAAATGGCCAAACCAGCCGACGTGGTTGAGAGATTTCAGTCTCCGCCAGTCCCTGGACGACAAGAAGCTACAAAGATTGTCTGGGAAACAAATGGTACGTCTTGGACCGTTGGGCTTGAGGCCGCGGCTAACAGGCAGGACCCTACTGGAACATGGCACGGCGTGGTTGTCCGCCATCATCAGCTGCACGACACACAAGACTAGAGACCGATTTCGATCATACACCAAAGACCTCGTATGGGAGTGCAAGACACCACATGCTGAAGGGCTTCGTGGCCAACAGTTCGCTCTCGCGAGACATTTGCCACCAGCCCGACCTTCAGGCCCAAGAGGGCATCTTCATTGCGCCGCTCTCTATATCGTCCAGCCAGACGCTCTTTCCGATTTTCGGCGGCAGTAAATTGTCGGTCAACAACGACATTCTACTCCCGGCCCCGATGTACTGGAGTCAAGAAGAGCGGTTTTCTGCCGGAGGAGACCAGGGCATCCGCTGGGACAAGAAGAATAACCGGGCTGTTTGGCGCGGCGTTGCGACCGGTGGACGGAACGAGGCGTCGAATTGGAGAGGCTTCCATCGCCACCGGTTTGTCGCGATGAACAACGGAACAACACTGGCCTTGGCTGAACAGGGGCGGCGGCCGATGAACTTTGAGCTCCCCGCGGCCTCGTATGGTCTTGGAGCGCAAAAGGACCATCAACTCGGCGAGTGGGTGGACAGCTGGTCCAATTGCTCCTTTATCGACCTGATGTGCTCCGTGCACGCCCCAGACGGCATTTGTCCATACGTGGACGCACACTTTGCCGTGACCGAGGGCGTGCCGCTGCGAGAGCAGTTCAACAGCAAGTATCTGCCGGACATCGACGGGAACAGCTTCAGCGGGCGGTATCTCGCTCTTTTGCGCAGCACAAGCCTGCCAATCAAAGCAACGCTGTGGCGGGAGTGGCACGACGCCCGGCTCGTGGAATGGATGCATTACGTGCCGTTGGACAACCGTTTTGTCGATTGGTTCGGCATCATGCAGTATTTCTTGGGGTGTGGCAATGTGGCCAGCCACGACGCTGTCGCCGAGAAGATTGCTACGGCTGGCAAGGAGTGGGCGGACAAGGTGCTTCGCAAGGAGGACATGCAGATTTACGTCCTGCGGCTGTTGCTGGAATATGCTCGCGTATCGGACGGGAGGCGAGATCGGCTTGGTTGGGTAGGCGATCTGAGGTAGCAGGGGTCACGGAATCAATCCAGTGGACTTTACAGGCGGGTCGAGGCGGCGTTCAGGCACATCCGCGCTGGTGCCCGGCGCTAGCTACCCAGCCACGTCTATTTGTCGGCTGTTTCGACCGGCGGGCACGGAACTGGGGCGCCCAACCCCCTGTATTTGCACATGCAACAGCCTGCGCCCCTGCGCGATGACGGAGCATTTGGGCGTGCCCGATTTGTTCAGCTGACGGCTTCGAGCTGCCCGACAGAAGCAACCATTCTCTCTCGGACAAACCAAATACCTCCGATTGCATTCAGCTGCCCAACTTCTCTTGCAGCGGGCCGACAGCGTATCGGGCACAAGATATTATCCTCTCTATTGCGGCATGCCGCGATATCTACAAATACGCCTGGACGATTCTGCGGACGGATAACACGGATTTACGATCACACAACGAACAACGAACCACGAGCGAGCGAAAACAAGCGAACAAACCTCCTCCCCATTCAAAATGGTGACATCAACAAGCATGAGCGACTCGGTCATGTACGAGCGGCGGTACGAGACTCGCGTGCGCAAATTCCTCTGGCCCGAGGTCCAGCTGCACGTCTGGATGTTGGTCATGCTCGGATCGGCGTGTGTCTGGGTCGGCATCTTCTCGTCGTTTGTGCAGGTCCAGCAACGGCTGCTGCTGCATGTGCCATGGTACATCCTAGGGATATCATCTCTTGGCTGTGCACTGCTAACGAGCAGGTACTTTGGCTACCTTATTACGGTCGGCGCCCTGGGCATTGTCTATGTTATCGTCGTCCGCTTCCTTATCTTCCAGAACCGCCTGCTGCCATCGATTGTCCTCATTGGGGCCTTTATGATGTTTGTCCTCTGGATGGTCGGCCTCGTCGTGCTCTCGATCGAGCTGTGGGGGCCGTCGGGCAGCGTCAGTGACAACTGTAATCTGGCCGTCTTCAAGTACAATCCCACGGGACAGTCGCTTAATACGCTGGCATGGCTCGAGCAGAGGAGTATTTGTGCGTTATCCCCCATACACGTTGCTGTGGTTCCTGTTTACTAACCCATACAGGCCAAGCATGGCAGGCGGGGTTTGCCTTTGGCCTCGTCGGAGCCATCTTTTTACTGTGGATCATGGCCATGGCCTACCATGTGTTTTCCGGGTGAGATGAGGACGAAGATTTGATACCACGATGCGCGATGAGCGATTTGATATTTGAGCATTTCCTCTAGGCAACTATGGGATGTAACCGCCAACGGTCGACCTCAGCTCTGCTCCTCTACCGTCTAATCTAGTTGGAATACTTGGGGTCGACCTTCTTGCTATAGATGGGGTTTGTCAGTATGACGGACAAAAGCAGATAGAATGTAGAATACCCACCCAGTCAGTTTCTCGAAAGCAGAGCGCGCACCATCGGTGATCTTTTCGCTCGTGTCGCGATTGAACGTGTGGCCTGACTTCTTGGACAGAAAGTCAAAGGCCTTGTCGCCATAGTCCTCCTTCTGGCCCGTCTGCTGGGCAGGTTGGGTGGACTGGTTGGACTGCTGGTCGGCCATTGCGATGGTGTAAGAGAGAGACGGTAAAGTGCCGTGTACAGAGTCGCTGATGGAGGATGCAAAAAAAGAGTCTGGATGAACGAACTTGGGAAACCCCGCCAAGGAGGGGAAAGAGGCGCCTTTTTATCCAAGCTGGACAGCCATTGCATCATTCAAAGGGATGTACTACATGACGTAGAGGCTTGGCGAGGCATAATCGTGTAAGATGCCAAGCGTTTCACGTGACAGGGCACTGCACCCCCCTTTTTTTCCGATTAGCTCCAGTCCTTTAGTGCGCATTCTGGCGGACGCCGTGTGCTGCCATAGCAACGCTAGGCTGGAAGGGGGACAGCTGGTGAGGGCCTGGGCGTCCGGGCGTCTGCCATTGGGCAGAGGCAGCGTTGTAGGGCGAAAAATAGCCCGAGGCCTGACTGTACCGCGCCGTGTATCCAGCAAGCATCCAGCATTCATGGGACACGGAACATTGGACCGTGCGACTCTATTGCAGAGGAAGGCCTGAGACTTCCCAATTTCGGCACCAGCATCGGCCGCGACACATTTGCACGACACGACCGAGCGCGACAGCCGCACCGTTTGGCTGGTCTCGCGACGGGTGACACGTCCCGCCTGACCAAACGGGCCACACCGATCCTTTCTTCTCCCGGCTTCGACTGCTGGACAGCATAGGCGTTGCGTCGTCCTGCCGCTGCCATGGAGCCCGACACTTCCTTTACGGAGACGTCTCTGCCCGAGCAGGAGCAGGAGCAGGAGCAGGAGCAGGAGCAGGAGCAGGAGCAGGAGCAGGAGCAAGAGCAAGAGCAGCAGCAAGAGCAGCAGCAGGAGGAACACGACCACGAACACGATCACGCTGAACAAGACCACACCGAGCAAGACCACACTGAACACAACAATGCGGCCCGTAGCACGACACCAACAACAATTCCACCTGAGACCTCCCCGGTCCAGGCCGCTTCACACGATATGCACACGCACGATACTCACGACGACGACACCCATACCCACACCGACGACATGCACCTCCACGACATGTCATCCTCGATCCACGCGCCCGACAGCAGCCTCCTGGACAATTCGCTGGACAACTCGCTGGACAACTCGCTGGACAACTCGCTGGACAACTCGATGGACAACTCGATGGACGCCGGGCGGCCGTCGCAGCTGCTCCACGAGGGGATCCTCAACGAAACGCTGCCCGACGTGGAGTCGAGCTTTGTGGTGCCTATCTCGCCCCTTCCGACGATCACCAAGGACGGGCCCGACGACACATACCTCTTTGACTCGCCCAAAAAGCCGACGATGGCAGTCAAGAGGGAAAGTGGGCGCTTGTCTGGAGGAGCTGCCTCTAATACCGGGCACCTGGATGTGACCACTTCGCAAGCCAGCCTGGAGCCGGTGGCGCGGGATGTAGACGACAGCGTGGAGCCCCAGAAAGGACACGAGACGACTGCATCCTCACAGTCCTCTGCGCCGTCTACCGCCCCCTCTCCGCCACGACGCAGCAGCCTCACCCGAGATCCGGACCGACGCATATCGCTCGACGGGGCGGTCTCGCTTCGATCGGGCAAGCGGCCGCGCTTCCTTAAGAGCCGGAGTGCGAGCCAGCGATCGTCAACGTCGTCCTTTGTGACGAACCCGGATGCGCAAGACGACGTGGACAGCGACGTGACGGTCGGCCTCGGGGCAGACTATGCGCTGCAGTCGGGCGGCGCGGTGCCGGCAGTGTACACAAAGCCGGGCGCGCGCGAGACACTGTCGCGATCGGTCAGTATAATGAGCGTGGCCTCGACGGTGGACGGCTTCCACGACTTCCACGGCGACGAAGACCGGCTGGCGACGCCGACGGGCACCCGGACCGGGCCGACGCTGGCTACCGGCGGCGAGGAGGACTTTTTGCAGACACCAAAGGCCAAACGAGCGCTCGCGCCACCAACGGACACGGTGCTGGCGCGCCGCGTTATGGACGTGCAGGTGCCGGAGTCGCTGGCGCGCGAGTACAAGTCCAAGGGAGGCCTGACGACGCCGCGCAAACACGCTGACTTTGGGTCGATGGGGTCGATTGGGTCGACGAGCGGCGTGCAGCGGCCGGGACGCAACATGACGCTCAAGGAGCAGAGCAGCACGATTGAGCGGCTGTCCAAGGAGAACTTTGATCTCAAGCTCAAGGTCATGTTCCTCAGCGACCGGCTGGACAGGCTGTCAGAGGATGGGATCAAAGAGATGATCCAGGAGAACGTCGAGTTCCGCACGAGCATTGCGATTATGCAGCGGGACAACAAGGCGCTGCGGCGGCGGGTCAAGGAGCTGGAGAAGAAGCTGCACGACGAGAGCGACTACCGGCCGGGGACGTCGCGCAGCGCGGCATCGTCGGGCGGCCAGGCGGACGCGCTGGACGCGGATCTGCAGGACAAGGAGGAGGAGATTACGTATCTGCGCGAGCGCGTGGAGGAGTATGCGACGACGATTGAGCAGCTGCGGGCGGACCTGATGGTGCAGGAGACGGACAAGCGGCGGATGGCCGACGTGGTCAAGTCGATGCAGTCGGTGGGCGAGAAGAATCTGAGCGAGAACCTGGGGCGACAGGAGGAGGAGGACGTGTGGAAGGACCTGCTGGAGCAGGAGACGGGGCGGCGGGAGCAGGCAGACGAAGAGAACCGCAAGCTGCGGGAGGAGGTGTTCCGGCTCAAGCAGGACGTTCACGGTAGCAGCGTGGGCAGTGCAGTGGCGGCAGGGGGCGGCAACGTGTACAACACGTATAATAGCAGCAGCCGACAGGTGCACACGCGGGAGCTGTCGCGGTCTGCGGGCGGGACGGGACCCGAGACGGACGGGCAGGGCGGCAGCACGGCGAGCGGCACGGACACGCTGGTGGAGACGTTGCGGCGGGAGGGCGAGCAGCTACGGCACGAGAACGCGGAGCTGCGCAAGGAGGTGGGCGCGCAGACGTCGATGCTGACGTCACGCAACAAGGAAAAGGAGCGGTTGTACCTGGAGATTGAAGACCTCAAGATGGCGCAGCGGCGGGGCGGCGGCCCGGCGCCGTCGACGATTGACAGCTTCCTGGACCGGTCGGCGTCGCAGATTGGGGGCCGGGAGCGGTCGGCGTCGCGGACCAGCGGCGAGACGCGGGGCGAGACGCTGATGGGGGACCAGGAGCGGGAGGAGGTGGAGGAGCTGGAGAACCGCAACGCGGACCTGCGGGACAAGATCAACGAGGTCAAGCTGGAGAACCAGGCACTGCTACAGGAGCTGGAGGCGGCGCTGCAGCAGAAGCAGGAGACGGACGAGGTGGCGGTGGGGATGCAAAAGGACTATGAGAACGCGATGAACGATCTGATGGCAATGCAGACGGAGCGCGACGAGCTGATTGCGGAGCTCAACGAGCTGGAGCAGAAGCAGAACACGCTGCAAAGCGAGTTTGAGGATCTGCGGGCGGAGGCGCAGGAGGCGATTGACGGGTACGAGGACGAGGCGGACGTGCGGGAGGGGGAGATGCAGAAGCTGCAGACGGAGGTGGCGGAGCGGACGGAGAACTTTGCGGCGCTGCAGGAGGAGATGCGCAAGCTGAGCGAGGCGCTGGTCGGGCTGGAGGACGAGGCGGACGACAAGGTGCGGCGGATAGGGCGGCTGGAGCAGGAGCTGGGGGACGCGAACAAGGAGCTGGAGGAGCTGGAGAGCAAGCTGCTCGAGTCCAACGACAAGGCGCAGCGGCTACTGGTGCAGCAGGAGAACAGCCAGGGCGAGATTGCCTTTTTGCGGGAGGAGCAGGAGAGCGACAAGATCAGCATCAGCCGGCTGGAGGTGGCGGTGACCAAGGCGGAGGAGCTGCTGCGGGAGGAGCAGGAGCGGGTCAAGCAGCTGCAGGCGCAGATTGTGACGGAGCGCGAGCGCAGCGAGAGCCTAGCGACCAAGGACAAGAAGGAGATGCAGCACTTTGTGAATGAGCTGAGCCGCGAGGCGTCGGGACACAAGGAGGAGGCGCGCAAGCTGCGCAAGAGCCTGACGTCGCGCGAGGTGGAGGCGACGGAGTGGAAGGAGCGGCTGATGGAGCTGGAAAACAACCTGCGGGAGGCGTTGGGCGATCTGAGCGGGACGCGGTCGAGTCTGTTAAAGGTGAGTCTGGGGTCCATTGGAGCGCCTGCCTCTCTTCTAGTGCCTGTTTACTGACGACTAGTCCATTGCCAAACTCCAACGGGAGCTGGAAAACACGGTGCGCGAGCTGGACACGACCAAGGCGGCGGCGATGGAAAAGGACCGGCTGATCAAGCAGCGCGACACGCTGCTGGAGTCGCACGGGCTGGAGGCGCGCAAGGTGGCCGAGGCGCTGGACAAGGAGCGGGCGGCGCACCGCAACACGAAGCACCAGTTTGACACGTTCCAAAAGACGCACCTGCACGTGTCGCGCACGGTGTCGACGCAGGACGCGCGGATCGTGGAGCTGGAGACGAGCAAGTCGCTGGACAAGCGGCGCATCTCGCAGCTGGAGCTGTCGTTCAAGGACCAGCTGATTGAGCGTAACAACCTGCTGCTCGTGCTGTGGACGCGGCTGTCGGCGCTGTGCGGCACGGACTGGGCGCACGACAACAGTCTGATCAACGGCCGCGCGCTGCCGAGCCTCGAGGCCGTCTCGACGATGCTGCCGGGCTTCAGCCGCAACCTGATGGCGGCGATCAAGCACATTGAGGCCACGATCAGCGGCTTCCAGGGCCGCATCAAGGGCGTCGAGAAGGACCTGTGGCGCGAGTACCACAACCTCGAGAGCAGTCTGGACACGCGCATCAAGAAGATGGACCGGCTCGAGGGCATTGTGCGCAGCGGCCTGGCGGCGGGCACCTTTGGCAGCACGGAGCTGCAGAACCGGCTGGCGCGCACAGAGGAGGCGTACCGGCAGCTCAAGGTGGAGAACACGACGCTGCGGACGGCCAACGAGGTGCGGGCGCGGGCGTACGGGGGGGAGCTGAGTATGGGCGGGATGGGCATGGGGGGCCTCGACATGGATCCCGTGCTGTTGGCCGGCTCGCCGTCGCCGTCGATTCCTACAGGGCCGCGCGACCGGCCCAAAGGGAGTGGCGGCAGCAGCAGCGGTTCGCTGCGGCCCAAGACGGGCAGCCGGAGCGGAGTGCCGCGGCCGACGACGGCGACGTCGCGGCAGATGACGGCGGGCGAGCTGGCGTTGCAGGACGGTGTGGACAGCAATGTGGTGGGGGCTGGCGGTGTTGTTGGTGGTGTTGGTGGTGGCGGCAGCGTGAATGGCGGCGGCGGGGACGGCTATGGAGCGGACCCGCGGTGGATTCTGCGGCTGCGGGACTTGGAGAACAAGTTGAAGCTGGAGCGGGAAGGGCGGACAATGGACCGGAACGAGGCGGTGCGGCGGTTGCGGGAGCAAGAGGCGGAGATCAACCGGCGGAACGAGCGAGACCGACGCCGGGAGGAGGCGTGAGCGGCGCGAAACGAGACGGAGGGTGAGCGAAGCGAGCCCGAGTATGAGCCGGAGGAGACGGCCAATCGAGCTGGGGGGAATCGAGCCGAAAGCGAGGAGCAGAAAAAGACGTGTAAGATGTGTACAACAGGGAGTACTGGATAACTGCGGAATGCGATTAAGCGTAAACTGGAGCAGAAAGCATAAAAAGTGGACATGACCTGATCCGGCTAATGAATTCTCGGGGTCGCGAGCCGTCCGGTCGGCCCATGTGATTGGCTCTGCACGTCATTAGGGGAGTTTGGCGCGTGTCATTTTACGAGGTCGCGAGAGCTCCTGCCTCCAGCTACCAAGACATTCCCACCTCGGCCTTTTGCCTCCGTTTTTTTTTCTTCTCTCCTTTTCTTCCACCACCGCGCCGGCCAATGTTTCGGCAGTTGGCCTTTTTTTGCGACTGCCACTGTCAGTGATTGCTCTTCTTTCGCTCGTTAGTCCTCTTGTACTCTTGTGCTTCCGATCCTGCCCGCATGGCCTCCCGCTACAAGGACAAGGAGGCCGGCGTGCTGCTGTCCTTCAACGGCCGCTGGGTGAGCTGGGCGCACACGGGCGCGGCCTATGGTGAGTGGCCTGTCGGTCTCCCTGTCGTGTTGGTCGGGTTCTCACTCTTGTCTCGCCGCAGCCGCCTTTTTGAGCGCGCTCTTTGTCGGCATCGCGCTGCACTATGAGAAGATTGTCCAAAACGAGTGGTTCGGCTATCCACAAGAATGGTTTCCCTCCGTGTCCGCGACGATTGGCGACCGCTACCCGGAGCGCTCCTTCTTCATGCTCTTTATCGCGCTGACGTCGGGCCCGCGCTTCGCCCTCGTCGGCCTCTGGTACCTGCTGACGGCCACGCCGCACCGCTCGCTGCCCAAGACGGTGGCCGCCTTTGGCGTCTTCCGCACCTTTACCTGCGGTGGCTGGACGTACGTGACGTCGACGGACAACCACGACTGGCACGACATTTTCATGATTTCCTACCTGGTGGCGACGATCCCGTGGATGTTTGGCTGTCTGGCGCTGAGCCCGGCCAACGCCAAGGCGATCCGGTACCGCAAAGTTGTGGCCGGCTGCTTTTTCGGAACGATTGTGCCGCTGGTGTACTTTTTCATCCAGCACAAGGTGCACCGCGTGCCAGGAGGTGAGTGGCTCTGCATGATTTACATCCCCGGCCCATTCCTCGCTGACCCCTGCCCCCCCATCCCACAGCCTACACGATTTACGCCTTCTTCGAATGGGCACTGGTCCTGTTCGACGTGGCCTTTGACGCGGTGACGGCGCTCGACTTTGACACCTTTGACGTGATTGTGCGGGATACCAAGGGCATCAGCAAGGGGTACGTTCAGTGGCTTCCGAGGTAGAGGGCTCTCCGAGCCCGACAGACGGCAGGCCGTGGTGGGACGGCCTGCTGCACCAATAAATTCCATGGGCTGCGTCTAAAACTTTTCAGTGCCCTCCGATCCGTCAGCGGCGCGTCCAAGGCCGGCGAGAAGAAGGCGACGTCGGCCGGTGTCGGTGCCGGTGCGGCCGCGGGCTTTTCGTGGCCGGCCGCGCTGGACGCTGCTGCGGACGTGTACTTTGGCTTTGCCTTTTGGTCCGTGCTGACCGGCCTCGGCCTGGTGGTGTGGTACTTTCCGCTGTGGCACATGGGCATTTCGGGCTACGAGGCCTTTGTCATGTCGACAATTTCGCCGTTTCTGCTGGGCATCCAGCCGCTGCGCACGCTGCTCGTGCGGCACCAGCGCGCGCTGCACGTCGTCTCGCTCGTCGGCCTGGTGGCGTACAAGGTGTTGGACCCGGCGCTGCGGCTGACGACGGTGGGCGCGGGCGTGGCGCTGCAGTGCCTGGCGTGGGCGACGACGCTGAGCTCGGGGGCCAGCGGCGCGGTGACGGAGACGCGCGTGCTCGCCTTAACGCTGGGCCTGCTGATGTCGAGCATGGCCAAGTTTGCGTGGCACACAAACAACCCGATCTGGCCGGTGATGCACGCGGCCAACGGCGGCTGGAACGCGACGGGCCTGGTGCTGGCGGTGGTGGCGGCGCTGCGGTTCACGCGCAGCAAGCCGGCGGGCGGCGCGAGCAGCGGATCGCTGGAGAGCACGGGCAAGGGGTCGACGGTGCTGTACGCGCTGGGCGTGGGTGGGCTGCTGTTTGGGCTGCACTCGATGCTGTCGGACACGAGCACGATGATCCTGTGGGTGTGGGAGGGCTACCCGGTGCGCGGCCCGCTGTCCAACACGTCGGCGCACTACACCGTCTTTGCCATGACGGCCGGCGCGGTGCTGGGCGCGGTGTACCCGGCGCTGGCGGCGTCGTGGTCGGCCTTTGGCGCGGCGTGCGTCGGCGCGGCGCTGGTGACGGGCTACGGCCACTGGTTCGGCTTCTACGGCGGCCTGGCGCTGGCGGTGTACCTGATGGCGGTAGCGACGCCGCTGCTGACGAGCGCGTCGCGCAAGAGCCCCGGGACGGTGTTTGGGCTGGGCTTCCTGGTGTACAACCTGCTGGTGCTGTTCCACGTGTGGGTGGTGGCGTACGCGTTTGTGCCGGGCGGCCCGCTGGTGCGCGAGCACACGGACTGGATCATGACGACGATGATGGTGCTGATCGGCTGCGGCGTCTTCAACCTGGCGGCGCAGCGGACCGGCAGCAGCAGCCGGGGCGCCAAGTACGAGAAGCGCACGGCAGCGGCGGCGGGCGCGCGCAAGTACTACTTTGGCGTGGCCGGGCTGCTCAACGTGGCCTTTTTGTGCGCGGCCTTTGTTCGGTTCCCGAGCAACGACTACACGCCCTACCACGCGGACGAGCGGGTGCTGACGGCCGGCATCTGGACGATCCACTTTAGCCTGGACAACGACATGTGGAGCTCGGAGCGGCGGATGCGCGACCTGATCCGCGAGGCCGAGCTGGACGTGGTCGGCCTGCTGGAGAGCGACCTGCAGCGCATCATTATGGGCAACCGCGACACGACGCAGTTTCTGGCCGAGGACCTGGGCATGTACGTGGACTACGGCCCGGGCCCGAACAAGCACACGTGGGGTGCGGCGCTGCTGAGCAAGTTCCCGATTGTCAACTCGACGCACCACTTGCTGCCGAGCCCGGTCGGCGAGCTGGCGCCGGCGATCCACGCGACGCTGGACGTGTACGGCACCCTGGTCGACGTCTTTGTCTTCCACTCGGGCCAGGAGGAGGACCCCGAGGACCGGCGGCAGCAGTCGCTGTACCTGTCGGAGCTGATGGGCTCGACGGACCGGCCGAGCATCCTGCTGAGCTACCTGGTGACGAAGCCGCTCGAGGGCAACTACAACACGTACGTGTCCGAGACGTCGGGCATGCACGACATTGAGCCGGCCGACTGGGACCGCTGGTGCGAGTACATTCTGTACAAGGGCCTGCAGCGCGTCGGCTACGCGCGCATCAGCCGCAGCACCATTACCGACACGGAGCTGCAGGTCGGCAAGTTTGTCGTGCCCGCAACGGCGGAGCGCACAGCGGAGCTCTTTGCCGCAGACGACGCGACGCGGAATCACCGCGTGGCCGAAGAGGCGCTGCCGGTCGGCCAGCGTTTCCCGGCACTGTTCCGCGGCGAGGGCGTGCGTGGACATCGCTACCACGTGTTTGACGAGCCGTGGTACTACCAGTACTAGAGGGGGGGTTATTATGTAGGTTTTGTTGGTGGACATTTCTTGTACAGTGTCAGTTTCTTCGACTGCGTAGACATGATCGTTCTAATTTGCGTTTACATGTTGCCCGGATCACGTGCCACGAGGAAGAGCCACGACCAAGTTGCCCAGAGGCTTATATTCGGCCAGGGCTGTCGCCGCAGCCCCTAGCTCTTCTCTACATAAATGTAGACGACCTTTTTCTCCCCCCGCAGACCCGTGCGCGTCGCGTCCCAGCCGAGCTCCTTGATAGGCAGTTTCATGGACGCGCCGTCGTCGCCGCGCAGCTCAATGCCCTTGTACCACCGCCCGCCGCCGCCGGGACAGACCTCGGTGATGCAGTTCTTTTTCGGCACCGGGTTCTTGGCGCCAAAGCCCTTGAGCAGCTCCGCCACCGTCGTGTTGACCGGCACGTGGCAGGCGTGGAACTGGATCGCAAAGTTGGCCGGCAGCTGCCACGGCGGCGTCGAGCCCGTCTTGAGCACGTGGATCTTGGTGTGCTCCGCGGGGAAAAAGTAGTTGTAGCCGGGCTCACAGCCGTAGCCGCCCGTCGAGTTGCGCATGTTGCAGGTGCGAAAGGTGTCGTCGAGCTGGGCCGGGCGGACGGACGCGGTGGCGGCCGCGGCGGGCGCGGTCGGGACCGGCACCGACATCGGCACAGGGACGGCGACCGGCTGGACCGACGAGAAGGGCACGTATTGGGGGGCGAACTGGGGGTACTGCGCGGTCGAGTAGTAGGGGACGGGCATCTGCGGGGGGACGTAGGCGACGGGGCGCGGGATGCCGGCCGTCGAGTAGCCGGGGCCGGAGACGGGATAGCCCGGCACAGGGTAGCCGTGGACGGGCAGGCGGGGCACGCCGGGCATGCTCTGAGCGCCCTGCATCGGGGGCGGCCCGCGGTCGGGGCCGTAGCGGGGGTTGCCACCCGCGTGGAAAGCCATGGTCTGGAGAGTGTGAGCGAGGGCGAGAAAGCAGTGTTTGAGAAGGATGGGAGAGAAGACAACAGGACAAAGCAGGGCGGACCGAGTTTATATACCCGGCCGGCGCCATGAGTCGGTGGGTCGCGACAGGTGAAGCATGGTGACGGCGGCAGGCGGTTCAGAGCAGAGTGCAACGGGGCACTATAAGGACACACGGCAGAACCCACCTAGTCAAAGGCCCCGTCCTCCTGAATCAGAAAGACTAGCGTCTCCCACAGCTTGCTGTCGTCGGCGTCGTAAAAGGCGGCGACAATGAGCCAGGCCCAAAAGCACGGCGGCTCGACCGACACGTAGAGGTGTTGGCCGACGACGACCTTGACGGCAGGAAAGGGCAGCGGTGTGGCGATTTGGAAGCCGGCGGAATCCAGGATGGCGGTTGGTGGAGGTGGGAGACAGCAGATGAAGAGCGGTAGATCTAGAGTTGTAGAGTTGGAGATGTGGCGCTGAAGACAGTAGACGTTAAAAGGTAGTCGAAGGAGGCGATGCAGACAAGAAAGCCTCTGCCGCAAAAAGACGCAAATATATACCACAATCTAGCCATGGAGGCGTGTCATGGGGCGGCCGGTCGAGACGAGATCACAGAGCCAACGCCGTGACTCAGGAGGCGGGGAAAACGGGATGAGACACGAAGACCGACCGTCGGGTGTGGCGCCGCCTCGTCCTCTGCACAAATAGCCAGCGCGAGCAGCGGCCGGACGCGGCCGAGCCACCCCGTCACGACGCCGCCTCACCGCCGCCTTACCGCCGCTTGTCGTCCTCCTCCCGCACGATCCGCAGACCCAACGTCGCCGACCCGCCGAGGGCGCGCTTGCGGTCGCGGACCGGGAGCGGCACGTGGGTGGACGACGGCGCCGTTGCTGTTGGCGGTGGCGGCGGCGGTGGCGGTGCCTGGGCCGGTGCCTGGGCCGGTGCCTTGTGCTTTTCCTGTTTCTCTTGGTGCTGCTGCCGCTGCAGCTGCTGCTGCTGTCGCCGCCGCTCCACATCGAGGATCAGGCTCTTGAGGTACACCTCCGCCTGCACCGACGCGCTGTACGCCACCGGCGTCCAGCACCACACGTTCTCGTGGTCCGCGTCCGCGCCGGCGGCCAGCAGCGTCCGCAGCACCAGCAGGTGGCCGCCGCTGCTCGCAAAGTGCAGCGCCGTGTTGCCCTCGTCGTCGGCCCGCCGCACCGCTGCCCGCGCGCCGCCCGGCACGTACGTCAGCAGAATCTGCACCACCGTGTCGTGCCCGCCGCGCGCCGCCCCCATGATCGCGTCGCGGCCGCGCCCGTCCCGGCACAGGATCCACTGCGCGTCCGTCTGGCAGAGGTAGTGCACCGTCTCAATCAGGCCGCCGCGCGCCGCCAGCATCAGCGCCGTCTCGTACTGCTCGTTGAGCGCGGGCCCGCCCGACTCGTGGCCGAGCGCGACCAGCAGCTGGCAAATGGCCAGGTGGCCGAGCCGCGCGGCCTCGTGCAGGCTCGAGTTGCTCTGGCCGGCGTCGCTCGTGTCGGGGTTGTGCAGCAGGTGCGGGTGCGAGCGCAGGATGCGGCGCGTGAGGGAGAGGTCGTTGGCGTGGATGGCGCGGCGGAGCCGCAGCGAGGCATCGATCCTGGGGAAGTCAGCAGGGCGGGCGCGGGCGACAGGGGCAAAGTGCTCACATGGTGAAGGTGTTTGCTGTGGAAAGGAGAGACGGAAGGAGGCGTCGTGTTGCGTCAACATGATGTCACGTGAGAGTAGTGTTGATAAGCCGATAACATTATATTCAATTAAACGTATTACGATGATCATCTGTCCCGATTGGGCCAAAGCAAACAAGCTGCAAATCCTACGAGCCTCACTTTCACAACCTCCCTTCCAGACGATTCCTCCTCCTCCAGAATGCCCCCTTACTCATCCCACATCACCTTCATCGTCACGGGAAAGGGCGTGAGCATGCTCCAGTCCTCGGTCATGTACACGAAGAAGCCGCCCGGCCGCGGCACCTTTTTCAGCTCGCCCTGCGGCCCCGGCACGCGCTGCACATTCGGCCGGCGGAAGAGCGCGCGGAAGAGCTCTGTCAGCGCGACCTGGCTGATGGCGCGGCCGAGACAGGCGTGCGGCCCGGCGCCGTAGTGGATGTAGCTGTCGAGCGGACGGCGCGGGTTCACGCTCTCGGGGTCGGGATACTGCTGCGCGTCACGCGCGGCCCCGACAAAGCTCACAAAGACGCGGTCGCCCGGCCGCACCGGCACCGCGCGGCCGTCATCCTCGTGGATCGTGTGCTCGGTCGCGGCGTCGCGGTATGCCCCAAACGTTCCCGCCAGCCGCACGCCCTCCATGGCGTAGCCGAGCAGCAGGGCGTCCGTGCTGGCCGACGCCGGCTTCACGGCGAGCGCGTGGAGATCGGGCAGGTACGCGGCGCCCGCACCGAGGTAAAAGTCGACGGCCTGCGCAAACACCTGCGCCTGGTTCGGCACCATGGCGCCGGCCGTCGGCAAGATCTGGCTCCAGGCAATGTCGTACGCGCTCAGGCCGGCCTTGGCCAGGCCGCGCGCCATGTGTGTGCCATAGGCCGCGAGCGGGTCGTTGTCGGGCGGCGGCGCCGGGCCGGAGAAGAGCGCGCGGCGGCCGAGGCGACAGGCCAGCCGGACATTGGTCTCGATGAGGGCGCCGAGCGGGCCGCAGACGGCCTGGGTGGCCTGGCGCAGCGGAAACGACTTGGCCGGGTCCAGGTCGAAGAAGATGGTCGTGAAGATGAGCGCGAGCACCGTGTACAGCTCCTGCTCCGTGTAGACGCCGCCCGGGTTCGCGGCCGTCTTGAGCGGCAGGTTGAAGACGCGCGCGGCAAAGTGCACGTGGACGAGATTGCCGACGTCGTGCACGAGGTCGACCTGGCGGCGGCCCGGGACGAGGACGTGGCTGTGGCGCGCCAGCAGGGCCTCGGCCATGTCGGCGTAGAAGCGCTGCACGTGGCCGGTCCAGGCGTCGGACGTGCCGTAGAGCAAGTCGCGCATACACGCGCGCTGCTGCGCGAAAAAGGGCCCGTCGCCCGCGAGCATGAAGCGGCGGCCGCCAGCGCCCATGAGCCGGCCGAGGCCCTCGTGCCAGGTGACGCGGAAGACGGCGGCGTCCCCGAGCACCTGCCGCACGCCGCCCAGCGAGACGACCTCGATGCGCGGCGGCACGGCGGCGGGCCGCGAAAAGTCGAAGCGGTCGGCGCGGCCGAGGCTCGTCAGGATGCGCCGGTTCTCGTCCGGCACGACCATGGGGTAGTGCGCGTAGACGGATTCGGGCCGGAAGTGGCGGGGGAACGCGCGCAAAAAGAGCTTGTAAAACACACACCCGTGGTTGACGCCCAGGTCGTAGTCCACCTCGCGGTGGCCCCAGGCCGTCAGCTGCTTCGGGCCGTAGTCGGTCGTGTAGTGGCGGTCGCCGCGGACGAGGACGACAGCGTCGGACAGGACGACGCGCGAGATGGTGTACGTCGGCGCAATGCCCACGCCCGGCACCAGCGGCGGCTTGGCCGCCTCCGCCACGAGCCCCGGGTACAGCTCGACCAGGTCCGGGTGCTGGTACAGGTGCCGCAGCGCGTCGGCCACGGCCGGATCCGGGTTGATGTCGGCAAACGTCCGGTGCGGCTGCAGCCCAAAGTGCTGCCGGAACTCGTTGAGCCCGGCCAGCTGCCACTGCCGCCCCTGCAGGATGCCGAGCATATCGACCGCCCGCAGTGCCCGCGGCACGTTGCGCGCGCCAAACGCGCCGGCCACGTCCTCGATGCTGTCGGCCAGACACGCGACCAGGTCGTCGTCGGAAAAGCGGCCGTCAGCGCCGCGCGCAAAGCCCCCAAACACGCGCGCGCCCGGGTCCGCCGGCACAGACCGGTCAAACCGGCCAAAGCCACGCAGCAATTCCTCCAGGCTAGCGTCGGCAGCCGGCCGGCCGAGCACGTCGGCGTAATACTGCTCGACCCAGCGCTCGTCGCGCGCCGAGATGCATGAGTGCCAGCGGTAGCACAGGTTGAACTCGGCCGAGACCACATTGCCGGTGCCACGCGCGGCGCCCGCGGGCGTGCCGACGTCGATGCCGGCGTCGGCCCGGGGGTCGAGCGTAAAGGTCGTGTCCGAACGGTTGAGCTGCGGGACGTCAGCGATGCAAGGACAGTGCGAGATCACGTCACACGGTGTACACGCACATTGACAATGTTGCGGACATAGTCCACAAGGGTGATGTTGATGTAGAGGCCCGAGGTGACGAGGCGGGCGGTCTGGAAGAGATCGTTGTCGTACTTGGCCCAGGCGGCCTTGGCCTTGTCGTCGGCGGCGTCGTCGGGGTGACCAGCGGGCCGGGCGAAGCGGCCGCCTTCGTTGATGGCGGCCAAATTGGCGGCAACGTAGTTGTGGAAACGGTTGAACATGATGAGAATCACGCTGACGCCCGGAGGCATGCCGAGGAGGCGCTTGTCGGCAAAAGCGTCGGGCTTGAGGAGGCCGTCGCGAAAGGTGCGGATGGTGTCCTGCATCGACTGGTTGCTGCCGTAGAGAGGCGAGAGGTCGAGATAGGAGGACGTTTTGGAGATGCTGGGGTTTTGCTGGTCGGTCCAGAAGAGGTCTGTGGTATGAGCGGGCGAGCGAAAATCGAGCGAAGTGAGGAAGAAAAGAAGAAGTGAAGCGAGGAAAGAAAAGATAGAAACGAGCGAAGCGAGGAAAGAAAAAATACCGTGGATGATGATCGAGGCCCAGTACCAGAGGATGCTTGACACCCGGTTCGGGTGTTCCTTGTAGGACGTGCGCCCCATGACGGCGTCAAAGATCACGCCGGGGTCTGGCAGGGCCGTCGGCGCCGCAATGGTCGGCCGGACGGAGCGGGCATACGCCGAGCCAGCAGCGCCCAAGGACGGCATGTGAATGTTCTGTCTGGGTTAGTTCTGTTGCGCATGTTGCAGATGCAAATCTACCCACATTGCAGGACCCGTCAGCCATCCGGTAGCGGAAGCGGTCGCCCAGAAAGAGCGCCGGCGGGTGGTCGAGCGAGTTGTAGAGCTCGCTAATAAAGGCGTCTGTCAGCAGCTGCCGGTTGCGCGAGCGGTCGGGCAGGCCAGCAACGAGCTGGATGGTGTGCTCCATCAGAAGCGTCTTGTCGTCGACGAGGACGGTGCCCTGGATTTTGCGGCGGACAATGGTCACGAGTGTTTTGACGTCTAATGCCTGGGATGAGAGGGAGACGGCACAACAAGAACATGGAGAGACGCACCTTGCCAGCGCAAATGCCGGACATCTTCACGCAGCCCTGTCTGCGACGGGACCACGAGATACGTGCCGTTGCCCGTCTCCGTCGGCAGCGGACGCCGTGAGGCCTTGTGCAGCTGCCAAAGTTTGGCCACAGCGCCGGGCTGCCGGACCTTGGGCGGCTTTCCACCGTTGACCAGCGGCGGCAGTGGGCCATGGCGGGCCGGCAGAGATGCGGTAGCCGTCTCGACCGACGGTGTTTCGTGGCTGGCAGACACGGCAGCAGGCTTGGCGGTGACCATGGTCAGGACCAGTTAGAGTGTGCTTTTTGTAAGAGTTTTTTGCTTGTCTGTCCACTATTCCCGGCGCGAACCCTGGCCTTTTATGGTCGTCCCGCCGCAAGACGGAGCCAACAGACACCCAAACACAGACACAACACAGACGCAAACGCCCGGACAAATGGGTCAATCGTTCCCCTCACCTCCACAAGATTGTACATCCCAGCTGAACAACAGCCCTTGCCTGACTTCGGCCCTTCTTCTGGTTACTCAGGCAGTCCCTGCGTTGCCGGTCTCCATCGTGCAGTTTTCGTGCCCGTGGAGTCTCAACGCCTCCAGAATCTCCCGTCTCCCTGTTTTCGTCCGCCATGGCACAAGGCATTGGCTCCGACCGGCAGCAATATCTCCACCATATCACCGTCGGTCTTTCCTGAATCAGACGCCCGCGGCGTCTCGTGATGCCAACGCCCTGTCTGCCATTGGCAGTCTCCGTCCTAGAGACATACCGGGCCAATATATGACGTGTAACTGTGCTGTAATTCGTCCGGGATGAAACATGGCTTGCATCAAGCGGCGTCCGATTCGTCCAAGGATCACGGCAATATAAGAGACGGCCCTTGCTGCAAGACGGCCAGATACTCTGTATCGTATAACCACTAGTCTTGGTTGCGCTCTGGTCGGGCCGTGGCGCTACGCCCAGTCCGGCCGGGCTGGGGTGGGTAGTGGCCAATTAGCGGCCGCTTAGTGGCCGCTGTGGGCGGCCGTTTTCCTAATATGGTGTACTCTGTACGGGTAAGTGGTCGGTGGTTGGTCTGGCCCTCTGGCCGTGCAAGGGATGGTCAGCAAATACGCCAGAGGATCAAGCAGCCACCGGTTGGGCGTCCTGGCGGAGCAGGGCTACGAGTTGATGTCCATTTTCGGCCTTGCTGGGAGGGCAGGCGAGGGCAGTTTTTGGCGGAGGTGCCATTTCCAGCAGAGGGAACGTCGACATGTCCCGTCTCTGAATGTGGAAATGCGGCGCGACTAAGGGTATCTAGGAGTGAACAGGCAGACGAGTATACCATCATAGACGGTGGCACACAGCAGGAGGACGAGTCAGATATAGTAAACTATCTAATAGATCGCGAAAGAGAAATGAAACGCGAAAGAAAACTGTCTTTGCGAAAATCGCCGTCGGGGTAATAGTGCGCAAATGTTACAGGGCTCGAACCCCCGCTAGTTCTGCTGTAACCACCAAAATGAGGAGACCTGCCACGATGCACCCTTGTCGCTGCCGCGATACAGTCGATTGTAGGACTGCCGTATGGACACGACAAGCACAATCGAATCGTACTTACTTCCGTAAGCATAGGAGCTGTATAGAGCACAAGATTCGATCAACAAATGTGGCAAACTCGGCGGCTGATGTGATACGACATCCTTCCAGGTATATTAAAGATACTGGTACAGAATTACAGTGCTCTGTTTCTCTCGAGAATCCCCCACAAATCTCTGTCCAGCGCCAGATCTGCGTGCCGTCGCACCAGCGGCTGTCCAACGAACCCGTCGATCCTGGCAACGTCTTTCGGAGACAGCAGATGTAGTTAGCACGACGCAAGCCTCTTTTCGTAAAAGGATCGTCTTCACGGGCCTCCGCCCGTCCAGCCCGTCTCTGCCGGACCGCAACACGCCAAGACTAGAGAGCGGGGCAGTGTTTTTTTTCGTAAGATTGGGTCAGACGCAGTAAGACAATGGACGCAGTCAGATGGACAAGGCAGAAGGATCCGTTTAGGGGCCACTCTGGATTTTCTTCGCCTACTTTAGCGCTGTCGCCTGCCGCCTCGTGATGGCCGCGTGGTTGTCGTTTGCCTCGTGACTGCTGTCGCGCACCGCATCGAGCGCACTCTTTAAACGGGCGTTTCATGCATTTCTGGCTCTACCGCGCAGCAGTGTCATTGTTCCGCTACGATGAATACCCAGGCGGCCGTGCGGCCGCGCAAGCTGGTGCTCTGTTTTGACGGCACCGGCAACAAGTTTGAGGGCGACGACTCGGACAGCAACATTTTGAAAATCTTCCGCATGCTGGACCGGAGTGTCGACGATCAGTGTGAGTGCATCCTGTGGTGTATTTAGTACGCAGGGCGTGTCGAATGGTGCTAACTCGCTGCAGACCACTACTACCAACGTACGTCTCCCCCTTTCTCTTCCTCCCCCTCTCCCCCTCTCACACCACAGCCGGCATTGGCACCTACATTGTGTCCAAAAACCTCTCGAGCACGTCCGTCACCGACCGCTTCTCATCATGGTACCTCAAGGTCAAGGACGCGGCCTTTGGCGTCTCGTTTGACCAGCACGTCGTCGCCGGCTACCGCTTCCTCATGCGCTACTACAACCCCGGCGACGACATTTACATTTTCGGCTTCTCCCGCGGCGCCTACATTGCCCGCTTCCTCGCCGAGATGCTCGACTACGTCGGCCTGCTCACCCACGGCAACGAGGAAATGGTCAATTTTGCCTGGGAGGCCTTTAGCCAGTGGCAGCGCCGGCGCGACGATGAGGACGGCGACGGCGTGGTCACGCCCTCGAGCTCGTTTTCGTTCAAAGACTTTTGGAAAGGAAAGTCCCCCAAGGCAAAGTCCAAGTCCTCCTCCACCAAACACCAAATGTACCACTTTCTCAAGGCCTTTCGCGAAACCTTTTCGCGCCCCATTGACCGCATCCGCTTCCTCGGCCTCTTTGATACGGTCAACAGCGTGCCGCGCTTCGAGACGGCCTGGATGAACCGCTCCCGCTTCCCCTACACGGCCCGCACCTCCGCCCGCGTCGTCCGCCACGCCGTCAGCATCGACGAACACCGCGCCAAGTTCCGCCAAGACCTGCTCTACCAGTCCTTGCCGCCGCACGGCCGCACACACGGCAAGCGGCGGGCCCCGCGCCAGCTGCTGCACGGCGTCCATGAGCGGTACCGCGCCCGGCGGCCGTCGATCGCGGCGAGCACGGTCAACGAGGACCGCAGCGTGGACCACGGCAAGGAGCACCACGGTCGTGGAGACCACGACAACGACCACATGAACATGGCAGACAAGAACAGCCGCGACGTGCATCTGACCGTCCTCACCGGCGACCAGGCCAGCGATGCCTGCAGCGCTGGCAGCCTGGGCAGCGGCGGCAGCGATCCCGTGCCGTTTCGGCCATCCCGGCCACCCAGCAGGGCCGGCACCGTATCAATCGCGTGCAGTGTCCAGGACGAGGCGGACCAGGACATTTTGGAGGTCTTTTTCTCTGGGGACCACTCGGACATTGGTGGAGGGTATGTTCTCTTTCTCTTCTTCTCCTCACCCTTCAACCTCTCCTCTACCCATTCCCCCCTCTGACCTCCCAGATGGGACATTCCAAAAGAGTCCAAGTGCGCAAGTCACGTGCCGCTCGTCTGGATGGTCCGCGAAGCCATGCGCGCCGGCCTCGCCTTTGACCTCGACAAGGTCGCCGCCATGCAGTGCGCCGACCTCGACGACCTCGTAGGCCTGTCGCAGAACCAATACCCAGACCTGCTCGATCCGGTAGCGGCCCGCATCCGGCCGCCCAGCATCCGCATCGACGACGAGTACGGCTTGAGCGTTCCCGTCGACGGTCCGGCCACACCGACGCCCGGCCCCGAACACACACACGTCCATGCCCGCCGCATCACCTCCTTTGACCAGCTGATGGAAAAGACCAATGTTGCGCCCATCCACGACAGCCTCACCTACGGCGGCGGCCTCTCCCCCTGGGCGGTCGCAGGGTGGCGGCTGCTGGAGTACATTCCGTTTCGCCGCATGGACCTGCAGCCCGACGGCTCCTGGAGGCCGATCCGGCTGCCGCTGCCCAAAGGCGAGGTACGCGATATCCCCGACAATGTGTATGTGCACTACAGCGTGCTGCGCCGGATGGAGCACGATCCGGCCTACCGTCCGGGCAATCTGATAGTCGGCGGCGGCGGCCGAGGCTGTCGGGTGGCGCCGGCGCGGTACGGCATGGGCGAGTGGGAGTGTGTGGCCGAGGAGGGCAGTGTGGTCAGCGAGATTTGGCGCAAGAAGAAGACCGAGACAGCGGCCGTGGAAGAATGTGCATGAAGCATTGCGTCTTTAGAGCGGGCGTTGGTTATATAATCCTCTATAGTCAGGCAGTTGCTTTGCAAAGATGAAACTTTTGGACAAGCACAAAGAATCTTGTGTTTGCCAGAGGACAAGACCCCCGTCTCTTCACTAGGTCCGAGCATGATGCACATGGAAACTGCGCTTTGTGATTGCAGAGTGTATGTGAATTTCACCCTTTTCAACGTCGCCGACGTTGTACCAAAAAAAAGACTACCAAAAACGCCGCCGACCTGCAACCTGCGAGACGCCGGCTGTGGTCCTGCTCCGGCGGCTGCGGCGGCCACTGCTCTACCGCACGGTCTTGCCAACCTCCCGTCCGTAGCGCCAGGTCCTCGACCACACCCGCTGCCAAAACTCCGTCCAGACAGCCTGGCGACCGGCTCGGCGAGCGACGATGCCGGTGCCGGTGATGTCGTCTGGGTGCTGCGCCGCCCGCTCGGTAGCCCGCTCCATGGCGGCAGCTTTGCTAGCCATGACCCGAACCACCATGGAACGAGGGGTGCGCCCGTCGTCCCCGTTGCGCCACCCTTCGTTCCAACCGATCAGCCAGAGCACCATGCGCTCCTCCAGCCATTGGCTCATTTGCATCGCAGACCCGAAACCCCGGCCCCTCCTGTCCAGCGACTGCGCCCCTGCCATCCAGGCCTCCTTCCAGCACATGCGGGCGACCGTGCTCATGTCGGCCCACTCCGCCTCTGTCGAGACCGGTCCAATGGCCGCCGTCGCCGCCTCCCAGTCGTCCTCCCACACCGGCAGGGTCCGCGATGGCAGCCGCACGCCCAGCCGGTCCTCCTCCGCCTGCGCCGGCCAGCTCGTGTTGGTCCGGCAAAAGTGCGTCTCGCACCACTGGATGCCACGCACCGACCCATCCCGCCGGGCGTTCCACGTCGCCCCATCAATGGCGTTGAGCCACTTGCGGTCGCGGCCGTAGATCTTGCGGCGCACGTCAACCCGCACGAGGCTGCCGGAGCGCGACCACGCATACGTGGCGCTGCACTTGTTGCACGTGAACTTGTGCAGCGTCGCCGCCGCCGTGCTCGTGTCTTCGGGCCAGCTCGGCAGCAGCTGGCCGGCCAGTTGCGGCTGCTCCTGGGCGCGGCAGCGGCAGCACGGCGCGTCATCGCCGTGGACGTGCAGCCCCTCGGCCGGCGGCTCGGGCGCGGGGAAACAAGCGCACTGGTCCGGCTCAAAGACGAGCAGCAGCTGGCTGGTCGTCACGTGGGTGCACAGAAAGTCCCAGTACAACGCCTTGCGGTCCTCCCACGCGCGGCGCAGCCGGTCAATCGTGACGGGCTCGTCGGCTTCGAGGTGGCAGACGGGCAGCGTGAACTCGACCGAGCGGGTCGCCGGGTCGTAGGACATTTGGTACTCGACGGTGCACTGCGTGCAGATGCCGCTGTTGGGGCCGAAGCCGTGCTGGAAGCAGATCCACGACTCGTGAATGTCCTGCGCGTCCTCACGCGAGGCATAGCTGTGCGGACAGATGCGCAGTTCGGCCTCCCAGGCCAGACACATGTGAGTGGCCGCATCGCGCTGGGCACGGGAAAACAAGAACGTGGGATGGTAGCGGTCGCAGCGGTCGCAAAAGAGTGGCTGCTGGAGCCGGGCCAAGATGGCGTGGAAGTGGCCATTGTCGTGCAAGAGGCGGCAGTCGGCGCAGTAGAGGTGGTCGAGGTAGCTCTTGGGGCGCGCCGGCGGCAGTGGGCAGACGCCGTGCGTCGCCATGGTGCACTGGGCGTCGTAGAACGGCAGGGGCGTCGTGCCGCCAAAGACGTCCTGGTGGTGACGCTTCCAGTGCTCGCAGAGGTCCGCGACAGCACGGGGGTGCAAGTCGGAGCGGGTGACGATGTGCATCCACTGGCTGCAAGCCTGGCGCAGAGCGTGGCGCGAGGCCGGGTCGATGAAGCTGCAAACCAGGAGGAGGAGCTCAGGCGGCAGACGAAAGAGCTGGCAGTCATTTTTGTTCTTGCAGCGGGCGAGTTGCCAACGTGGGACCGACTCGGACACCGTGGTGGAATACGGCACAAGAGCAGTGACCGTGGGGACGTTGGCCGTCGGCGACGCATCGGGAACGGGGTCAGCCATCGACGACGAGTCGACGCTGCTGCTGTAGAGACTCATTTTGGCGATGATGAAGAGGAGCGAAAGTTGGGGGGAGGCGACTTTCAAAACAAAACAGAGTATCGTTGTTGTCGAGTGAGGGAAATGCGGGGCTGTCGTCGTCACAACAGCACAAAGTCATGTGTATATGTGAGAAGGTGAGAGAAAGCTGGGGAAATACAGAGGAGTCCTATAACTGTTGGGAAGAGCGACGACAGCACGTGATAATATCCAAGGGGAGATGAAAGATTCAAGACGTCAGCAATCTACGCGGTTACAGCAGTGACTCACAGCTATCTATTCAGATTCATTCGATATTCTACTATAATTTGAATGTTTTTGATGGTACTGAAAAACTAGAGAGCTTTTTAAGATCTCGTTGATTTTTTATACTCTGGCATATTTATGTGGCTTATATTCACAAAACTTCGAAATAAATCTAGTTATTTGCTTGCTGAACAGTGGAATAATCATACACATGTATGACAAGCTGTACCGAAGACTACATGTATTTCATTACTGCCAAAGAGGCACATTGCAAAAGCTAAGCAATGCATTTCAAGGATACAACACGTGATCATTGCATCCCGGTATTTGACAGACGACAAACAAATTCGAGGTTCCCGGACCCAAAGTTAAAAGAGTGAGGGGTAGGTCCAGACCCAAAGTCCCAGACGTCTGTCCGAAGACAGGGTTGGATATCAGGACAGATATCGACCTCGATCACGTATAGAATCTCCAATGGGAGCAAATAGAATCCCTCGCGAGGTCGTCATGCAAATAGAAGTACCGCCTTCACCGTTCCTTCCTATTCGAGAAGAACCCAGACAGCCCATTGTTCTGGCAGCACTCTGTAAAGATTACGCAAATAGCAACATTGCTGGAATTTCTGCTTCCATCAGGGCAACCGTCCGACCAACAAGAGCCGTTCGCCATGCCGCGCATCAAGCATGTCAAGAAGAGGCCGTGCATGGACTCTGCGACGATGGAGAGAGGTGCGTTGGCTCCTTTTTCCTTCTTCCTTTTGCTCCTTGGCCGCCTCACTCACCTCTGGCACAGCTCTCAACATGCTGGACGAGGAGATCTCGCACAGCGAAGCGCTCAGCAGCATCGCCCCGATTGTGCTCGTCACGGCCGGCGGCAGCGTCGCCGTCGGGCTCTTTTTCAACCGGCAGTATACGCACGACATGGAGTGCATGCTGCCGCACAGCCTCGTGGCCGAGCCGGCGCACGTCGAGCAGCTGTGCATGGCCGTCGATTCGGTGGCGCTGCGCGCCAACCTGTCGGCGACGTGGCTGAACCGTCGGCTCGAGGACCAGGTGCCGGCGCACCGCCACCGCCGGCTCTTTCGACACGCCGTGCGCGACGGCCGCCTCCTGTACGACGGGCCCTGCCTGACCGTGTACGCGGCGCCGGTGCCGTGGATGCTGCAGCACAAGATGCACCGGGTGGCGTTTGCGCGCGACCGGCGGGCGTCAGAGGACGAGGACGTGTCGGACGCGGCGGCGCTGGTGCACGACATGATTAACGAGCAGGGCTACCCGGTCACGACCGAGTCGGTGCGGTCGCTCGACTTTGGCGGGGACGGCGTGCGGCCGCTGAGCGAGGAGGCGCTGGACGAGGTGGGCAGCCACTACGTGCAGACGTACGACGCGGTGGGACTGGTGGACACGGTCTGGGACCGGAAGACGCAGCAGTGCAAGTACATTGACCTGGACGGGAAGTGGGCGTACTTTTAGGGAGGTATCGAGAGGGGAAGCGGACAAGGCCGGAGAGAGTTGGCTGGTCCTGCCAAGATAGGACGTCGTTGGGCAACTTTGTCATGCTTCAGTCCACTGCTCACCAGCTTACCGGAATCACATAGCCCTGCCATCCGTTCTCCGTGTCGGCTTCCCGCCACGTGCCCATACCGCCCAGGACGCCTTCCGGCCCGACAGACCACTGGCCGCTCTCGACCTGCTTCCGCCACGCCTGCAGCACATGGGCCAGCCGCGCCTCGTGTTGCTCGGCAAACGGAATGTAGCCCGGCTGGTACAGATCCGCAAACGTGTCCTTGGCTTCGACTAGGCGAGACTCCTTGTTCTCGCCGAAACGGGCGCCGTCGGCCGTCCGCGCAAAGCCGTGCGCGCCGATGCCAAAAGGCAGAACCAGCTTGGCGCCGTCCTCGTACTCTGTCCCCGATTCTCGGTCTGTGTCGGTCAGGTACAGCCCGGCCGGATAGCTGGGCGTGTCGCTGTAGGGCCAGGCAAAGGGCAGCTCGACTGGTGCGTCCTCGGGCGCCGGCGCCACGAACGAGGCGGCAGAGCGGAACAACAGGATGGGTGGTATAATGTTGACCTCGTCACCGTCCGCCGGAAACGGCTGGTCCGCAAACGCTGCAGCGGTCTGGGGCACCTCCAAACCCGGCGCCAGAAACCGGAAGCGCGGCTGGCGCACGCGGCCCAGAAAGGAACGAGCAAATCCGTGGGGGAGATGGGCCGCGTCCATGGATGCGGCTGTTAGCAGGGGTGGGCGATCGGCCGTGGTCGGCCCGGCGGGCATCCGTGCTTCGATCGCCTCGACCAGACGGTCAAACGCGTCGACCGTCTCGTCCAGCTGGCCGGGGCTGTATGGTAGCAGGATCCAGGGATCGTATTTGCCGTTGGGCGCCTCGACCGCGGCGGACACGGCCTGCACCTTGCCGCTGGCGACCATGTCCAGCCAGGCGCGCAGCACGGTCTCGAGCGGAAACCAGGTCTGGCGGCCATTGTGCGTGGTGCCGGCGTCGTGGATGGACATTTGTACAATGGCCAGGTGCGTCTCCTGGTCGAACCTGCGTGTCGGTTGTCAGCACTTTTGGCGCACGGCCAGATATGCCTGCGGCGACTCACACGACGCCTTCGGGGTGCTCGGCCACGTCTGTGGCGGCGTAGAGCGTCAGGTAGCGGTTGGGGCGGCCGGCCTCTTGGTTGTCCGTGTCGTGGCTGGTCCACAGGGACCCCGGGTAGGCCAGGCCGCTGGCATAGTAAAAGAGTGCGTGCTCATTCTCGTCGCTCGTCCAAGCCTGCGCGAGAAAGGCGACGAGAGACGGCGAGAGCCGGTCACGCACCGCCTCGGCGTCGTCCCCATAAAAGGCAAACCAGTCCTGGCGGGCGGCGGGCGGCGCCGTGCCCACGCCAGCCAGGCCGAGGGCGAACAGCTGGTTGTGCAAAGCGACGCACTGCTGCACGTCCATGGCGCTTGCAAAACTAGCGGGTCACAGGACCGCAAGGATTGTGCGTTGGCAGGCTGCGGCTTATCCGTCAAGCGAGGAGGAAGCAGAGCGCGAAAAGGCCTAACAAAAAAGGCGCACAAAGATCGGGAGATCGACTGGACAGCCTGCGGCGCCAACTATACCTAAAAGGAAAGAAGTTATGCTTAAAATAGAGTATTATGCTCATGCGCCCATTCCGAGGCTCGGATCATTTTTCAACGGACGACTCCGCATTCCTGCCATTGCTACGTCTCCCCACCATGATCGACAGACCAGCGCAATACGTCGTACTCAACCAAGGCATGCCCCCGTATAGCAATTTCCTGCGCCGCAGTAGTCGGAAGAGTTCCCGCAGTACCCGCTCGTGCTGCAGCAGTTGCCAAACTGCGTGCCGGTGCAGGTTTTGTTGCCCGCAAACAAGGGCCCGCACTCGCCATTGATCGACGGCCCGCCATTGTCCGTCTCGCAGGCCCCCGAGTAGCAGTTGCCCGCGCCGCAATAGTCTGTGCCGTCGCCGCAATAGCCGTAGATGGAGCAGCACGGCCCAAAGTCGGCATTGTCACAGGTCAGGTCGCCCCAGCTCGGGCCACACGTTCCGTTCGTCGTGACGCCCGATGTGGGCCCTGTGCAGGCGCCGGAGAAGCAGTGTCCTGAGCTGCAGTAGGCGTCCCCGTCGCCGCAATAGCCGCTGGTGCTGCAGCAGCTGCCAAAGGCGGTGCCGTTGCAGGTGGCGTAGTCGTTGCTCGGCCCACACAGCCCGTTGGTCGAGACGGGGTCCGGCGTCACCTCGGTCACGCAGATCGAGTAGCCTAGCCAGAGGTTGGTGCAGGCGTCGTTGAGGTACGGGTTCAACGCCTGCAATGTGGCAAACGAGATGCCGTAGACCAGGCAGATTTGGTTGCAGGTGTCGCCCGAGACGACGCTGTAGTAGAGCCCACAGTCGGCGACCGAGCCCGTCTGCGTCGGCGTGGCCGGCGTGGCCGTCGTGTGGTAAGCCGTGGTGGCTGTGGGGGCATATGCACTGCCGTTGGCCACCCAGAAGCCCCCTGGCGGTCTGGCGGTACAGTGTCAGCACCACGACTCCTATACGCTGCACGCAAACTGCTCTCCATCTCGACGCACCCAATGCAGATCCGCTGGTCAATGGCCAGATCGTCGCAGCTGCCCTGGATATTCAAGTTCCAGCCGTAGAACACGGCCGACGTGACGTTGTACGTGGCGTTGGACAGCTGCGAAGCGTAGCCGTCACTCCGTCTGGTCAGCCAGCATCAAGGCGGATGTGAAACAAAGCCAACCCTGATAGCAAACCTACCAAGTCTGTCCAAACGTCGTGACGACCGTCGTCGGGCACGGCGGGGGCAGGCAGACGGTCGCATTGATGGTGCAAAAGTAGTCGTCGGTGGCGACGCGCAGGTCGCCCGTGGAGGTATTGTACGTGTCCGCCAGCTCGTTGCACGACAGCGGCGTCGCAAGCGGCGCCACCAGCTGCCCCGTGCACGTGGCCGTGATGGCGGCGGCAGTGCCCGTGGCCGTCGTGGTCGCCGTCGCCGCCGTCGAGATGCCGAGGAAGAGCGTCGAGGCGGACGTGGTGTACGGCAGCGTCGTGGAGCAGTTGCCCTGCATATAGTCAAACTGCTCAATCAGGTAGTCGGTAAAGTTGCTGACGGGCAGCAGCGGCGAGAGCAGCCGCTGTCGCCAGTGCAGGAGAAAGCAGTCGCTGCAGTACAGGTCTGGGTCGTACAGAAGCGGCACGGCCTCCATGGTCGCGTTGATCTCCGCGATGGAGAAGCCGTCTTCGTTGCAGAGGTCCGGCACCGGATCCTGCCAGCAAAAGTCTGCGTCGTAGCGCATGTAGTCGCTGCCCTGCCACTCCTGTGACGCGAGCATGCACCAGTCGCCCGCTTCGTCCTGCAGACAGGCCACGCTGTAGTAGTAGGTATACTGCAGCGGCACGATCTTGGCCTCGACGAGCGTGTCGGACTGCCAGATCACATCGGCGGCGCAGGCATCCTCGACGCTGGCCATCCACTGGTCGAGGGACCCCGAGCAGGTTGCCGTGCACAGGGTGGTGATGTTGTCGGCATACCAGTCTGGACGGTTTAGTTTACAAAAATCTAAAGTCTCCAAAGAAGAACGCCAGACGCACAATTGTTGTCGACTCCCCAGGCCGCCATAGTCGCCGTGTTCTGGTCGCAATCCACCGTTTCATTCCTGGCATTCTTTAGTGTTTGCAAAAACCAACAGACTGCCCAGCGGCGGGCCGGGGAAACACCAACAGCGCAGCCATGCACGTCGACGAGATATTCAGATTGACGACAATGGACGGGTCATAGCCTTGAAAGACATTAAACGATGCATGGGCAGGCGTGGCGACCAGGACGATGGTGCCCCATGCGGCCGCGGACAGGGACTCTGGGAACATGACGATGGACGACGGGAAAGAGAAGGAAACGGCAAACAAACGAAACTGGCAAAAAGTCTTTGTTTGACTTTTGGAGTCTTTTCTGGCATGGGAAAGCTACTTTTACTCTGAAAACGGTCAGCCCAACCCGCTGCTGCGACGTAGTCCCAACACAGAAGGTGGTAGGCGACGCGGCACAGTCCCATGCGGGCTTTTCGGTTCATCACACAGCTACAGGGGGCATGCACTCTGGGCCCACTGCCCGTCCCGTGAAAGAACCATAAAGCGGTTCCGACGTCCGCTCTTTGCTGGCCCCCTCTCGTCTTCTGGTACAGAGTTTGCACGCCACGATGGGAGCTACCTGCAGACGGACGGTGCTGTTTGTCGCCCTGGTAGCCTTTTCAGGCTTGTGCGTGTCCACGTCCAACACATCCTCTTCCTTGCCCGCCGCGAACGGCTCGGCCCTCTACAAGTCTCTGTTCCAGCCCTATTCCCCGCTTACGCCCGTCTTCCACAACGTGACGGACGAGACCGCGAACCCGCTGGTCAAAGCGCTCTTGTCCGGCCATGACAGCGGCTTGACCAAGCGCGACACGCTCCCTACAGGCACATGGTATGGGACAGAAGGATAAAATGGAACACCAACCTGACAAGAAAACCCAGTGCTCCCGGAACGCCTTGCTCCAACGGGGCGTGCTGCAGCAACACGGGCGTGTGCAGTTACGCTCCGACCAGCTGCGGCGCCGACGTCTGCATTTCCGACTGCGACGCCAAAGCGCCGTGCGGCGAGTATGCGGACCCCGACAATGCGACCTGTCCGCTTAACGTATGCTGTTCGCAGTACGGCTTCTGTGGCTCGACCGACGACTTCTGCGGCACCGGCTGCCAGGAGGGCTTTGGTGGCTGCGGCGCCGTGGACGAGCCGTCGTGCGCGGGCGACAGCACGTCGCAGCGCACGATTGGCTACTATGAGAGCTGGGCGACGCAGCGGCCGTGCGATGTCCGCAGCCCAGAGGACCTGGACGTGACCGCCATGACGCACGTCAACTTTGCCTTTGCCTTTTTCGACCCGGTCTCCTTCCAGATGATGCCAATGGACAGCGGCGACCCGGCGCTCTACAGCCAGTTCACGGCCCTCAAGAAGAAAAAGGCCTCGCTGCAGTGCTTCATCAGCATCGGCGGCTGGAGCTTCAACGACGCCGGCAACGTGCCCAACACCCGCACGGCCTTTAGCGACATGGTGAGCACCAAGGCGAACCGGCAGGCCTTTATCACGTCTGTCAGCCAGTTCCTCCAGACGTACAGCTTTGACGGCATCGACCTGGACTGGGAGTACCCGGCTGCCTCGGACCGCGGCGGTGTCACCGCCGACACAGCCAATTTCGTGCTGCTGCTCGAGGAACTCCGTGCCGCCTTTGGGACGCGATACGGTAAGCGACAAAGTGGCCTGGCAATCTTGGACGGCACGACTCACCCCGCGCAGGCATCAGTGTGACCCTGCCGTCGTCCTACTGGTATCTCCAGGGCTTTGACGTCAATTCGATGCAGAACTCGCTCGACTGGTTCAACTTTATGAGCTACGACATCCACGGCGTCTGGGACTCAACCAACCAGTTCACCGGGCCGTATGTGCGGCCGCACACCAACTGGACTGAGATCGCTGAGGGCCTCGATCTGCTGTGGCGCGCCGGCGTGTCACCTGACCAGGTGGTGCTCGGCATTGGCTGGTACGGCCGGTCCTTTACCCTCTCCGACGCCAGCTGCACCGAGCCCAACGGCGTCTGCCTCTTTGCCGAAGGCGGCCTGGCCGGGCCGTGCACGCAGAGTGCGGGAACGCTCTCGGCGGCCGAGATTGACGCGGTCATCGCAGCGGGCGGCACGCAGGAGGGTTATGACGAGGCGGCTGCGGTCAAGTGGTTTGTTTGCTACTCTCTCTGCGTGTCTCTGCGTGTCTCTGGCGCGAGAAGCTAATGGCCAGGATCACGTGGGACTCGACGCAGTGGGTCAGCTTCGACGACGGCGAGACGATGCAGCTCAAGGTGAGCCGTGCCAACGCCCTGTGTCTCGGCGGCACCATGATTTGGTCTTTGGACCAGGACGACGCCAGCGGCTCTGCCCTCAACGACCTCCTCGGCATCGGCACGGCCAACGGCGTCTCCACCCAGGAAGCCGAAGAGATCAAGGAGCAAATGTCCGATGCGCAGTTGGCCGCCGACATTGCCAGCTCTTGCTACTGGACGCTCTGCGGGTGAGCAGCAGGTCGCCCCGCTACTAGACGAGACCTCGACTCACGTTGGCTACAGACAAGATTGCACTACCGGATACTTTGAAGCCACCTATGCGCAGGGGCAGATTGCTGGCATCGCCAGAGATTCGTCTTGCTCCGGAGAAGATGTCCAAACGCTGTGTTGTGCGCCAGGCACCACCATGGGGACATGTCAGTGGGAGGGCTGGCGAGGCGTGGGCCTGGCCTGTTCGCCCGCGTGCAACGACACTGCCGCCACGATTGTCGCCCGCAACAGTGCGTCCTCTGTTTGAGGGAGGGGGAAAAGGGATTTTTCATCTGCTTCGCTGACAGGCAACAGCCAACCACTACGACAGCATTCCGAGCATCAATGTGTACGAAGACCAGACGTGCAACGGCGGCTTCCAGGCCTACTGCTGCACCGGGTTCGAGCCGTCGTCGAAAACGAACGCGGGCAGTCTCGTGCTCTACGGCCAGAACGGCGTCACCAAGCGCGACGAGCGCGCGGCACTGGTGAGACGCGGAAAGGGCGGCGCCACCGTCGGCGGCGCCGTCGCGGGAGCGGTTGCCTGTGCGGCCGTGGCGACGGTGGCGGAAAGCATCCTGGCCATCTTCACATTTGGCCTGTCGCTCCTGGCGGAGCCAGCCTCGGTCGCTGCGTGCGCTGCGGCCGGCGCCGCGATCGGATACATCGCCTCCGGCACGGGCAGCACCAAGCAGCCGCCGCCCGCCAATCCGGGACCGAAGGTGGTCGTGATCGGAAAGCCCGTCTCGCCCGCCAAGACCTATGGCCAGCACGTGTTCCCTTGTGTGCGCTTGTGTCTGTTTGACCGTTACTGACCGAAACACCAGGTGGGAGAAGCTCGCGTTTACGCAGGCCACCAAGAACACAAACTGCGACTGCTCCGTTACCTACACGTGCCGGTACAACGTGGGAGGCGACTCCGACACATCCTTTGACGAGGTGCGTCTACAACTGCGAAGCCGATCTAGTCCACAGCCGCTAACGTTGTGTCCAGGTTTGCGACAACCAGAAATGGGCCATTGACAAGGGTCTCCACGGACAAACCGTCTTCCACTACAAAGGTGCTTGAATAGACTGTCGCCCCCCTCAGATTCTGTCTGCTCTCCGACTGACAGGCCAGGCCGGGGTGCGTCGAAATCGTACTCCATGACCGACTGGAAGAAACAGCGCACGTCGTACCAAAAGTCGGCGCAGGCCTCGGTCAACCGGCAAGCCCGCTGCCAGGTGGATGAGTTTCCCATGGGCTCGCTGCAAGAAGCGCGCAAGCCCAATCCACAGTTTGTGCGTCTGCTCAACGGGCCCGCCAACGGCCGACAGGGCCTGGACTTTCAAGCCTGGACCAACGCCGTCTGGAAACCATGCAGTACTTTCCGCCATAAGTCGTGCAATTCAAACGATGACGGACCACCCATCACGTGGGTCATTGGAGACCCGACGGTAGGCGACGCGCGCCTGACCGCATCGAGTAACGGCGTGCATTTCATCCAGAAATACGGGGTGCGTGCCGTGCCATGCCTCATTTGACCCGCTTGTGCTGACAGTGAGCGTCGACAGTGGGACTCGCAAACGGCCAACTCGCTTTGCTTTGGTAAGATGCTGGCTTGGGATGGCCAGACCCTAGGCGGTTGTGCTGACTCGCCGCAGCAACGTATACATCCAAAAACGGGGGGAACACGGACACGTCGACTGTGTTGGACCACGGCTTCCGCGCCATGGTGAACGATCCGTAGGCCGGCCTGTCTCTTGCTGTTCTCTCCAACGTCTTGCTCACAAACCACGCAGAATGTTCACCCAGTACCATTGGCCGCAGCAAGACTACAAGTCCAACCCGGCCAACGTTGGCTACCCAACCGATGTCAATAGCAACAACTACTTGAAGCGCGACGCCGTACAAACAGCCCGGGCCGGAAACAGCTCGGAGCCCGCCGACTACGAGCCGCTGCTGTTCGATGGGCTCAACGAGGATGTGGGAGCGCTGTGCGAAGCCGGGCTACATCCTTATGTCGACGCCGCGACGGGAGAAATCGTGTGCTTCTCGGACGAGGACATGATCGGTGTCGGGCACGTGGGTGACGTGGACCAAGAGGCATCGGGACTCCCGAAATACTCGCCTGCGACGACCACGGCTGTCCCTGTCGAGGCGACACCTTCACAGCCGCAGTCTGGTCAGTTTCTCAGAGGCAGCCTGCCCACCAGCTTGACCACGACAAAGGACGATTGAAGAGTGGAAAGTCATGTTGCAATTGGACATTTGAACTCGCCAACATGAGTTTCTAGTCCCAACAAAAAGTGATGTGGAACTTGGTGGAAGGAGATGCGTCGAGCGTCTTGTACTCTTGATCAAAAATTGAATAATTTTTGGGCATTTTATATTCTCTCTTCCTGGTGGCTATAAATCACCTGACCAGACTACTGCAATCACTCTAGTCTGTCCTTTTCTATGCCCTTTTCCATGTCCGTTTTGATGTCCGTTTTCATGCCAATCCTTTTCCGTATCCTTTCCATACCAATCCTTTTCCGTGTCCTTTCCGTGTCCGTTTCGTTGTCGTTTCCGTTTCCATACATGTTCAATTCCCTGTTCATTTTCACGTCAACCCTGTCCATTCGCATCTTGTCCATTTCCTTATCACGTGAGATTTGTCGTCCGTCTCAGTGGTGATGGATGTTGCTCAAAGGGCGGATGTGACGAGGCGGAGGCGTCCGGATGCGGGTCGGCTGGACATAGTCCGAGTCGCCCGAGCCCGAGTCCGACGAGTGCACCTGCGTGGCCTGCGGGTAGAACCAAGGCGCCGACTCGGCCGGCATCGATGTGGACGGCTGGACGGCCTGCGACACACCAGAGGTCATTGCAAACGTGTACTCGTAGCTGTTCGTTGACGAGGTGGGTGGGACGTAAACCTCGGGCGTGATGGGATCCATTGCAAACGGCATGCCGGCGAGATCGGCCGTCTCGGGCTCCATCGAGGCCTCGTCCTCGTCGTCCGACTCGACCGGGGCGACAGGCGCATGCGGGATGGCGCCGGGGATGTCCATGGGGGCAGTCGGGACGTAGAGGCTGGCCTCGGCCACCTCGGCCGCATCGACGTCGGTGTCCGCTACAGCGGCAAGCGTCATCTCATTGGAGACCACGGGCTCCATGACCGGCGAGGCGCGCATGCACTCAAAGTAGTGCTTGATGATGCGGTAGTTGTGGGCCGGGTCTTTGGTGCGGACGTCGTAGCCGAGCGGCAGCAAGAGGTCGCGCATGGAAAACGACGTCAGTCGAACCGCGTTGCGCACGAGCATGCGGGCCGACTGCCACTCGTGGGCCATCATCATGGAGCGGCGTGTGGGCTGTCCGTCGGCGCCCGTCTCGACGAGGGGGGGGAGGTCGACCCCGTCGAGGACGGCGAGGTGGCCAGCGTCCTGCAAAAGGTCCCGCAGGACCGAGTCCCAGAGATCAAAATTATTGGGGAGGAGGGGGGGGAGGTGGAGCGAGGCCCCCGAGGAGGTGCAGTACTCCATGACGACGAGTGGGACGTAAAAGACGTCGTCAGCGTGGGCGAGGACAATGAGACGCGACGGTTCTGCTATGAAATTGGTGACGGCAGTCGCTAGGCGGAGTGTAGAGAGGCTCAGAGGCCACATAGGGTCTGATGATGGGATGAGAGACGACAAGGGTGAGAAGACGGTGAGATGGCAAACGAGTGTGATGAAAGAGGGGGAAGAGAGAGGTCCAGGGGTAAGGGGAAGACGTTTATATAGGCAAGACGGGTGGGTAAAAAGATCCAGCTGATTCTGGCTTTACTTCGTCTGCAGGACATTGCACATTCAGCCTAAATCAACACAGACAGCTCCACACCGAGGACGAGTGAGGGACAGAATATTCGAGTCATTGCGGTCCAATCACACGACCGGATCCCGACAGGAGCATTTAATCCGGCCATTCCGTTGAGGGTTCGATTATCGATTCATCCAATCAAATTATTCGGTCCCTCCTCCGAATGACCTCTTTCCCATTATCTGTAGAGGTTTCTCAAACAGTTCTAGTTCGAGTCTTCCATGACAGTCGAACAAGTCCTACAATCAGTCGTCCAGTCACCCAGTCGTCCGTCCGACAGTCTAGCACAATCAGCAATGCTGCTCGGTGACCCGCAGTCGCAGTTCTTGCAAGACTGCAAGCTCCCGCTCAATGGACGCACTCTTCCAAGCTTTATCTAGAAGTTTTATTCTTCATCTAGGACGAAAATGTCTATATACTGTAGAATATAAATCATCTATCACACATCGACTGCACTGTGCCCCCCACGGCAAGCGAGAGAAAAAAAATCCTTGAAAATCTACGTCTATTGAGTTCGTAGAGGTGGACCATGACCAACAGGTGCGAGGGCAAGAAAGGATACAATTTTTCTGCTATGAATTACGTCAGCAGTAGATGCAAATTCCCTTTGGTCAGTATCAAAGCGGTCTGTAGAAGGCTCTATTTTCTATGCTATCCTATAGAAACATGTAGTCGCATACTAGGATCTTCCTCATGCAAGGACAGAGCCTTTCAGAGCTTTGTCCCTCTCAAAGTCCTCTTCCTGTCTAGATACTCTAGATATTTCCCTCAACTCCCAAAAGGCCATGTCGAGGACGGTCGCGGCGTGGTACAATCTGACCCTTCTTCTTCCGACATCGAATCGGGAACAAACGACACGGCCTCGCCGTCACCGAGTGTCAGTGTGTCACCGGCCGTGCTCAGCTGGGGCGTAGATGCAGCCGTGGCGCGCATCGACACAGCCTTCTGGGTCGACGTTTGGCGGGCCATCGACCGGGTCGGATCGAGACGACAGTTCCAGTCCATCCAGACGCCGTTGATTGCTTCGGAACTAGCTGGCTTTGGCGCTTCCAGGCGACTGAAATGATCTGATGTGGCCGCGGCTGCTCTCTGTGTGGACGGCAGCGGGAGATGTCGCTTGGATGTCCGTCCCTGGCAGACAATCTTTTTCTGCACGCAGCGCGCGCAGGGCTGTTGCCGGTCACAGCGCACCTTTGCGCGGGCGCACTGTTCGCAGGCGATCGAGGGGGGAAGAGAGGCCATGCGTATTGTGCGAGACCGAGCGGCGTTCGGAGCACGGAGAGATTTCTTGTCCAGAGCAGTCGCCGTCATAGATCACGTGATGCTACAAAGTGACGATACGGACAAAGTGGGTCCAGCCTTGTCCGAGCCGGCGGTCCAAGATTAGGCCGTTGCCACTCCGTCGGGGTAAGGCAGGAAGCTCGTAGAGGGATGATCCGTGGTATATATGTTCCTTTATCTAGACATCCCTTCATCTTCTTGATATTCATCTTCTTGTCACGCTTGTTCAAGCAGTTTCTTCCCATCACACACCATGGCTGCTATATTCCGTCTTCTCTTCACCAAGCTGACACTTCCGCCGGCCTCTATCATCCAGGGAAAGACCGTTCTCATCACAGGCGCCAGTACCGGCCTTGGACGTGAAGCCACCCGCCATGCCGCCCAGCTCGGCGCCGCCACCGTCATCCTCGGCGTCCGGTCCGTGGTCCGTGGCGAGGCTGCCAAAGCAGACATTGCCGCGAGCACGGACGGCAAGACCCAGCTGCTCGTCTGGCCCATCGATCTGGAATCGTTTGCCAGTGTGCGGGCGTTTGCTGATCGGGTAGAAAGTCACGTGACAGAGGGCGGCCATCTGGATCTGGCCATTATGAACGCCGGCATGGCGACGCAGCAGTTTGTGCAAACCGATGACGGTTGGGAGCGGTCACTGCAGGTGAACGTGCTGTCGACTGCACTCTTGAGTCTGCGGCTGCTGGCGGTCCTGCTACGGAGCGGGACCACCACCAGCCAGACGGACCGGCCTCACTTGGCGATTGTGTCGAGCGACATCCACGCGGCGGCGAAGTTCGCCGAGGCCCAAAACGACCAGATCCTGGTGGCCCTCAACGATCAGGCGCAGTGGGCGGCGTCGCAAGCGGCCGGCGGTGCTGCAGAGCGCTATGCGATGACTAAGCTGCTTGACCTGTTTCTGGCGGAGCAGCTGGCTGAACTGACGCCGCGCGACGCCGCTGGCCAGCCGCGGGTGGTGGTCAATTCGCTGACGCCTGGCTTCTGCAAGTCGGATCTGCTGACGCGGGAGGCGGCGCCGTGGGTGCTGCGGGCGGTGCAGGCGGCGATTGCACGCTCGGTGGAAGAGGGCAGCAAGACGCTGCTTGACGCGGCGACGCAGGGGGTGGCGTCGCATGGCCAGTTTCTCGAGCACGAGCAGGTAACCATGTGAGTGAGAACCTACAAGGATCTGGCATGCCTCGCACGTCGCTAACTAGCAGACCCGGCAAGAATGTGACGAGCGCGGCGGGCGTGGCAACGAAGAAGAAGCTGTGGGCCGAACTGGTCGAGCTGTTGCTCCAGGTTAACCCCGGGTTGACGACGGCTTTTTGAGATGGAAGAGAAAGGACAAGAGATGCATTGTTTTCGACTATCACTACGCTTACTTGCTCACGGGCGTCAAAATCACCTTGAGCTTGGGCTTCTCCCACAGAATGTTGCCCTTTTGGCCCTTGAGCCAGTCTAGGTTTGGGTCGGCCAGCTGCAGGTCAAAGTTGTAGAGGACACGCGCGAGAATGAGGCGCATTTCGGCATAGGCCAGGCTGCGGGTCGAGGTGTCAGTAGATCTGCCTGTCTGGAAGTTTTGGGGTTCAGGAATACGCACTTTCGCCCAATGCAGTTCCGCGGCCCAATGGAAAAGGGCTGCATCGCCTCGAACCGGTCGCCCTCGTTCTTGCCCTCGTCCAGGAAGCGCTCCGGCTTGAACGCGTACGGCTCGTCCCAGTTCTCGGGCAGGTGGTTCAACGCCCATTGCCAGCAGCCGACAATGGCGCCGCCCGGCACCATGTCGCCGGCCACGACGGCGCCACCCTTGGGCACCACGCGCGGCATGCCGTAGGGCACGGGCGGGTAACAGCGCATGCCCTCGTTGAGCACGGCCAGCATGTAGGCCAGGTTGTTGACCGAGAGCAGCGTGATCTCCTCGTCGGCTGCGAAGCTGGAGCGGACCTCGGCCGTCAGCCGAGCGAGCACGGCCGGGTTCTTGAGCAGGAGGTAGGTGACGCCCGAAAGCAGCGTAGCCGTGGTCTCGGAACCAGCGAGCACGAGGAAGCTGGCATTGGCGGCGAGGTGGGGGATGTCGAGGTGCAGATCGCGGCCCTTGACGAGGCCCTCGAGCAGGTCGGGGCGGTCGACGGTGAGGGCCGCGCGGCGGCGGACCTTGCTCTCGCTCAGGCGGAGCATTTCCTTTTGGCCGGGCATGAGCAGGCCAAAGGCCATCATCATGGGATAGCCGAGGTGGAGGACCTTGGCGGCAAGGAAGAGGCCGAGCGTCTCGACCATGTTGGCAATGTCGAGGACCCAGGGGTGGTAGGCGGCCTTTTCGAGGCACTGAAAGGGCTCGCCAAAGGCGAGGTCGCCGATAATGTCAAATGTCGTCCAGTTGTACCACACGCACATGTCGAGGGCTTTGGGGGTAGTCGTCGCTTTCTTGGGCTTTTCGGACTTTTCCCCTTCCTTGTCCTCCCCCTCCTCGTCCACATACCGCTCCTCCACGCAGTGCTCGCGCAGCCGCTGGATCAGCAGGTCGACGTACCCCCGGATCATGGGCTCCTGCTGGCGCATGGCACCGTCGCTGAAGCCCCGGGCCAGGTTCTTGCGCAGCGGCACATGCTTCTCGGTCGTGGCCTCAAAGATGCCGCGCTTGAGAAAGGGCGTGACGTAAAACTGCTCGTCCTTGCCCATGCGGTCAACACCCGGCTTGTTGGGCAGGCCGCTGTAAATGTCCTTCCAGGCAGCAGGGGCGGCAAAGGAGAGCTCGTTGGGCGCGATGCGCACAACCGGGCCGTACTGCTGGTGCCATTGCTCGACGTAGCGCGGCAGATAGCCCTCGAGCAGGCGGTAAATGTAGACGAAGCGGGTGGCGCGGCACAGGAACGGGCCGGGGTATTTGCGGAGGGGGTGGAGGAAGAGGTTGTACAAGACGAGCAGGCAGCAGAAGGCGACGGTCTGGAGGGTTAGAGACGTTGCGAAACAAGACGCAGGAGAGCGCTGCAAAACTGACCACGCCCACGGCCGTGCCGGCAATGCTCAGAGCCTTGCACAAGTCGATCATTCTGTCTGGATTGCAGAACAGAGAACACCAGCGTGCCGTTGTGCCGCGTACGTCCTTTTATGTCCCCATGGCCGGACACATGGAGCCTCTCTGCAGAACGGCAGCATGGGTCGCCAGCGAATCACACCGGCGTGCATTGAAACAAACCGAGCAGATTGCGAAAAGCAAGCACACGGGGTGGATGTCGATCAGCACTCTGCGGCACCGCGGTGGCACCAGAAACGGGGAGCTCCGTCGACGTGCAGGAGGCGAGACCACCAATGAACCGGCGGGAGTTGGCCAGCAACCTGACTAGACCGCGACATCGTGTGGCGCACTGTGGGTATACTGTGCCACCGTGTCTTGCCGAAACGCTGTATCGGCCGCAGACGAATGCACCGCGCTGGATTAATAAACCAGGTGCATTAGCACTGCCACTCTGCCTTTGTATGTTCTCCATACGAATACGACTTTGTGGTGGGCAGCGACAGCCACGATATGCAGTGCAGGGCGGTCACAGATCTGAAGGCGGCCGTCTTTAGTCAATTGAGGATGCCCTCCGCTCCTCCCATGCTACGTCCACATGCACGGCCCAGGGGCGACTCCACGGCAGATGGAGTGCCGCCAAAACGGGTAATTACAGCGTCAACGGCCATGGGCGGACGTTTCATCGCTGCGTTTCGCCCGGAAAGAGAGGGTCTCGGCCGTGGCCAAATGGCTCCATGTCGCTGCAGTGGACAGCCTGCATTCTGCACCGGAAGCGTCAGCGCTCGAGCCGGGGCGGACGGTCGCGTGGGTAAAACGTGCGAGGAACGAGACTAGATGAACCACGAGAAATAGACGTGTCCAGTCAAGGGAGGAAGACGCCCAGAACCGAGATGCGCGGAGAATAGATAAGATGCCAGACTGCGAGGAGAAATGGAAAAACGGCCCATTTTAGTCGACCGGAAGCCATCCGGCAGCAGCCATTAAGACAAGCCAGAAGCCAGTAGGCGTATTCGTGTTCCCTTTTGTCCAAGCATATCGTACGAGCTCGACAAAAGTACGGGGGAGCGCGGAGGTATATTGCGTGTGGCGTTTGGCTGTGTACATAAGATGCCATCATGCTGCTTGCATAAAGCTGTGTGAAGGGCATAAAGTGCATAGCTAGTCTAGGCCTGTAGAGGCGAACTATCTAGGGGTCTATGACACCACGTGACTTGTGGGGACCCAAGGCACAACTCTACCAAATCCGCTCCCACGTCCGCTGCACCACATTCAGCTCGGCCAGCCGCGCCCGCTCGCGCACCTCCACACCGCCGTCCTCCCACTGCAGGCACTCGGCGTCGACCTCGGCCTTGCCCGTGACCAGATCTGCCTCCGCCGGACGAACAAACTTGGTGCGCTTGACCACCTTCCACAGCACAAACGTGACGGCGCCAAAGGCCAGCGCAAAGTACGACGTCACGAAGCCGCGTACGTCAAAAGGCGAAAAGACGTCGTAGCCGACAAAGAGCATGGCGATGCAGCCGAGGCCGAGCGCGACTGCCGGCGTGTACGGCGCAAAGGGCGTCTGGAAGGGCAGCGTGGTGCGGTCGAGACCCTGGGCCTTGCAGGCGCGATACCAGCCAAAGTAGACGACGAGCATCATGGAGTAGGTGAGGATGAGCGCGGTCGTGGTCAGGTCGACGAACCAGTAAAACACCTCGACGGCTGAGTTGGACGCCACGAGGAAGCTGATGCACGACAGCAGCGACACGGTCGTCACGCTGTAGATGGGGACGCCCGAGGCGTTGCAGTAGAGTAGGAACTTGGGCGCTTGATGGTCTAGCAGGCAGCGGGTCAGTGGGCATGCGCAGACGTGGTGCGAGACGTGGACTTACCGCGAGCGAGGCCGTAGAGCGTGCGAGACGAGGCATAGAGGAAGGCGTTTCCACAAGACTATCCGTTAGGAAGGAAGATGGACAAGGGAAGGTAAGCATGGCGCACCCAGGCAGACAGCAGGATCATGGCATTGATAAAGTCGGGCAGGCCGCGGATGCCGAGGTTCTGGATGCCAATGACCCATGGGCTCGCGCCCGCACCGACACTCCCGCCGGCAATGGCCGCCGCCAGTCCCTCGTCTTCGGCGCTGCAGAGGATGCCGACGCACAACACGCCGAGGACGTAAAAGGCGAGGATGCGGTAAAAGATGAGGCGAGCGACGCGCGGGATCGTGTGGCGCGGGTTGGCAATCTCGCCGGCCGCAATGACAATCAGGTCGGGGCCGGCAATGGTGAAGGCGGCGTAGAGGGCGACGCTCCAGAAGCCGAGGAAGCGGCCCGTGTCGACGTCGCTCGCATAATAGGGCCGCATCACGGCCGACGTCTTCCAGTTGCGGAAGCCGTACGCGTCGTGGGCCGGGTTGCCGCCGCACATGGTGACGAGCGTGAGGAGGACGAGGAAGACGAGGAGGAAGACCTTGGCCGAGGCCATGACAAACTCGGACTCTCCGTACCAGCGGACCGCGACAACGTTGAGCACGATGCAGATGCACATGGCCATGGCGATCCAGGCGGCCGCGTTGACATCGGGCAGCCAGAACTGCATCAGTGTCGCGACGGCCGAGTACTCGGTACAGAGCAGCATGAGGCCGGCGAAAAAGTACGTCCAGCCCATGGCAAAGCCCAGGGCTGGGTCGACGTAGCGGGCCGCGAGCTCAAAGAGCGTGCCGCGGATCGGTAGGTACGCAATCATCTCCGCGACGGACAAGTACAGCGGCCAGACAAAGAGCAGACCCCAGAAGAGGTAGCCGAGGATGAGGCTGAGCTGGAGACGTTAGGAGGCGACACGCGACGGGGACAGGGACCGCAACGTACCGGTCCGGCCTTTATCAAGACACTGCCCACACCGACCTGTGCTGTTAGTTTTCCGTTTCCTGGCCTGCCTCTTACTTCAACGCACCCAAACACCAACGCCAATCGACCCGCCAATGGCCATCAGTTGCACGTGCCGCGGCTTCAGACCGCGCTGCGTCTCGCCATACGTGACCACAATGCCGTCCTCTTTGGTGTCGGGGCCGTACTGGCTCGTGCTGTCGACAGGGGCAATCTCTTCGGGCTGCGCGACAGCCGTCTTTTCGTCGTGGGATGTCATGTTGAAGCGGATGAAACGGGACGAGTCGAGGCTGGCCAACTTCAAGCTGGACGAATGACGTGGATGACCCCCGCCTCTTTATACTTGCCGACACCCCCATTGTCCACATCCTCCACGCGCCAAGACAGCATCACTGTCCCCTATCAGCGCCTTGGCCTCGTCTGGCCTGATGCAGAGGGCAAAAAAAACTAGGACAAAAAGGATGGCGACAAGAGAATGCCAAAATTGCTGTCCGCTTGTGCCTGCCTGATCGGGAAATATAGCCTCGTCTTGGCAGTTGTCTGTGTCTGCCGGCAGCGATAACGGGAACGCAGAGATTATCGATCACTACACGCTCTTCGTCACGAAGACGTATTCGCGTTGCATAAGGCCGCTGATAAGAACGTTCCAAGGACGCCAGCCCTTGCAGAAATTTGCTTGCCAAGGGCTTGGCGGTTCGATCGCTCGCCGCGTCGAGGACACCTGGGCTGGTTCATCTTGGCTCGGCCTGGCCGACTGCCGGCGTGTCTGTCATTCGATCGCGTGTCGGTATTTGCCGTATCGTCTTTTGGCGTCGAGCGTCTGGCGCCTTGTCGACTATCGCGTGGCTCCCTGTCCATCGACAACCGTCTCAATCGGGCATGTCCTCGCGAGCCTTGCACAGTTGTAGCAGCTGTACGAGGAATGCTGTCTAGTTTTCCTGTCTGCCTGCCTCTAATCTGCATCTGCTCGTTCCTTTTTCACTTTACCGGCCCTTGAACACGGGCCGCCGCCGCTCCGCAAACGCGGCCAATGCCTCATTCCGGTCCTCTGTCGCCACCACCTGCTCGTACATGGCATTTTCAACCGACTCTGCCGGGTAGTGCAGCGTTTGCAGTGCTGCCCGCACGGCCACCGGTCCGCCCGTGCAAATGTCCTGGGCCAGCCGCACTGCTTCGCGCAGCGCCGCCTTGCGTGCCGTCGTCAGCAGCTTCGCCTGCGCCGCCTTTTCCTCCGCCTCGCTAAGCTCCTTGCTCTCCTTGTCCAGCTCTTCCTCCGGCGCCACCTGCACCAGTCGGTCCGTCAGGCCGAGGAAGTAGGCCTCGGGTGCCGCCACCCGCCGTCCCGTCAGAATCATGTCCCGCGCCCGCCCCAGTCCGACCAGCATCGGCAGCCGGTAGGTCCCGCCGGCGCCCGGTAGGATGCCCAGCCGCGTCTCTGGCAGGCCGACGACGGCATTGGACGTAAACACACGCAGGTGCGTCGCCAGTGCCAGCTCCAGGCCGCCGCCCAGCGCCACCGACGAGACGGCCGCAATCGTCGGGATCGGCAGCGCCGCCAGCGCCTTGAACGTGCTCCGCAGGTCGGTCAGGAACTGCTGCGTCTGTTCCGGTGTAAAAGTCCGGCGCTCCTTGAGGTCGGCGCCCGCACAGAAACAGCTGTCGACGGCGCTGGCCAGGACAAGGGCACGTGTCGGGCCGAGACCGCCGGCACCGGCCGTGGCAGCCGCAGGCAGTTCATTGGCAGCATTGTCGTACTGCTGTGCCACAGCTTCAATCTGTCCGCGCAGGGCCGCGAGAAGCGCGCGGGAAATGGCGTTGCGAGACTCTGGCCGGTTCAACTCGAGCACGCGAATGTGGCCCGAGCCAGGGGCAGCGAGGTCGGTGGCCACGACAAGCGGGGGTGCCCCAGCGCTGTAGTGGCGCCGTACGGCGGTCTGTAGCAGGCGAGCGGCCCGGGCCGGCCGTGCAGACAATCGGACGGACATGATGTGTGGTGTTGGACGTCTAGAGAAAAGTCCAATGGCCCAAAGTCCAAAGTCTACCGGTTCTCGTTTTCCTGTGGGGTTCGGCTCTTCGGTTGCGGGTGTCATGTGACGTCATGTATTGTCCGCATCATCACGTGATCATGTCGGTTTACCGCGAGACATCCGTTAAGCCTCGCCGTCGGCCCCATCGTCACCATGGCCGCTCTTGTCTCACGCACTGTCATGCTGCGGCTCACCCCGCGACGGCTTTGCCACGTTGCCTCCTTTTCCGCCCAGGCTGCCCGACATAAATCCCAGCATAGCCTCCCGGCCGCCTACTACCGTGGCGGCACCTCGCGGGGCGTCGTCTTTCACCGCGACGTCCTACCGGCCGAACAGACGCAGTGGAACGCCATATTTCTCGGCTGTCTGGGCAGTCCCGACCCGTATGGCCGCCAGCTGGATGGCCTCGGCGGTGGCATCTCGAGTCTGTCCAAAGTCTGCATTGTCGGTCCGCCGACGCGATCCGACGCCGACGTCGACTACACGTTTGTGGCCATTGGGATCCGCGACCGCAGTGTTGACTACTCGAGCAACTGCGGCAACATGTCGGCGGCGATTGGGCCGTATGCGGTCAACGCTGGGCTCTTGCCGACGCCGACGACTCCATCGGCCACGGTCCGCATACACAACACCAACACGGGCAAACTGATCCACGCCACCTTTCCCGTCGTCGACGGCGAGGCGGCCGTGTCGGGGGAATTCTCCATGGACGGCGTCGCCGGCACGGCCGCGCCGGTGCGCCTCGCCTTTGTTCGACCAGCCGGCTCGCGCACCGGCCTGCTGCTGCCGACGGGCCATCACACGGACACGATTGACGGCATGCCGGTCACGCTGCTAGATGCGGGCAATCCGTGCTGCTTTGTGCAGGCGGCAGCACTAGGCGTGTCAGGCACACTGGCGCCGGCGCAGATCACGGCACACCCGCAGCTGCCGGCAGCGCTCGAGTCGGTGCGGCGGCAGGCCGGCGTGCTGATGGGACTGGCGGCGACGCCAGAAGACGTTCCGGGTAGCGTGCCCAAGATTGCCATGGTGTCGGCGCCCACGGCTGGTGCCCCCGACGCGGCTTCGGTCGTTGTGCGTGCTATTTCTGTCGGCCAGCCGCACAATGCCGTCCCGGTCACGGTGGCCATTGCGACGGCCGCAGCGGCCCGGCTGCCCGGCACGACGGTGGCAGAGTGTGTCGTGGCCGGTGGTCCGTCTGCCGATGCGGACCGGCTCGATATTCAGCATCCGACGGGCCGTGTGACCGTGGACGCCACGTACGATGCCGCTGGTGAGCTGGCCGAGGTGACCATTTTTCGGACCGCCCGGCGGCTGATGGAGGGTGCCGTGTTTTGGAAGTAGGTTAGACGGCTGATTGGTGCTTGCATGCTATTTATGCTTGATAGCCGAGCCACGAAGCGTTGTCTTTGGACTTTGCACGCAGATGTTCCTAAAGCGCAATATAGGTCGGCTTCTCTTGACTACTCAGCTTACAGTACATCCCTTTGTGGGAATATTTATCAGTCCAACAGCCGCGGATTTTCCATGCCGATCATCTCCCAAATCGACAACAATCCGCATCACACAATTGGATCGAGCGGTGGTGCATGATATACGTCAGCCTAAAGACCAGTAATCTTGATCGTAGCGCCGATCGAGACTGGCCTTGGAAGGGCCAATACATACGTCACGTCAGTGACATCATCAGCCACAGGCGTACATAAAAGACAAAGACTTCCGTTTGCAATATTAATAACCTGTCACTAGAAACTCCTACAAGACTCTACTATCAAAATGTCGTTTGCCCAACTCTCCGTTCGCCGCCTGGCTGTGTCGCGCACGTCGATCGTGCCTGTCGTGTTGTCGCGCAGCCGCTTTTCGACGACGTCATTGCGCCACAAGTCAGCCACAGAAGCCGCCAAGGACACGCTCAAGACGGTCGACCGCGTCGTGTCCGACAAGCTGGTGGATGGCATCGACATCGGCAGTAGGCTCTCCCTTTCTTAAGCGTGCTGCAGCATGCTAACATTCCAGCCAACGCGGCCAAAAAGGTGCGCGAGGTAGCAGAAACTGTGCAGGGACAAGCCACGGGAAAAGCGGCCGAACTGCAGGGCAAAGCTGCCGGAAAGGCCGCTGAAGCCAAGGGGACGCTGAAAGGAAAGGCCAGCGAAGCGGCGGGAGAGGTCCAGAAGCATGTGTAGAGTAGGGGGACTGTCCTCTTGTCAAAACGAAAATGAAAGTCCAAATAATACGTCAGTGGAGCCGCAGCTGGCCGCTAAATCACGCACGCCGTAACTGCCCCTCTTGGCGGGCGCTACTGTATTGTTTTCAGCCCTTCCAGTTGCGGCCTCTTTGCTATCTTGTTCATCCATTCTCTCGTCCTTCTTGGTCTTTTGGTCTTTTGGTATTTTGGGAATCACAATATCCGTTCTTACCAGCTTACCAGTACGTTACTCGACGCTGATCGCCACCGCCACCATGCCCGACTCCCTCCAACTTTCTCTCCAAAACCAGACCGACTCGAGCGAGGTCTTTGCCTACATCACCGGTCTCGCTCTCCAGAAGAACAATGCTCGCGTCCTCGTGCAGTCCAATGGCGGCCTCTACTACCCGCAGAATCCCACGGCCATCCTGCAACCACTCGCCGCCGACTGTGCGATCCCGCTCGGCAAACCCGGCAACACCGTCACGGTCACGATTCCGCAGATCGCCGGCGGCCGCATTTGGTTCAGCCGCGGGCCGAAAAAGCTCACCTTTCTGCTCAACCCGGGCGGCCCGGGCGGCCCGGCGCTGGTCGAGCCGTCAGTGCTCAACCCGTCCGACCCCAACGCCTCTGTCGACTTTGCCTTTGCTGAGTTCACGCTAAACCGGGACCAGCTGTTTGCCAACATCTCCTACGTCGACTTTGTGCCGCGCCTGCCTGTCGCCCTGACGCTCGTGACGAGCAAAGAGCCAGGTGGCGTGCAGCACGTGTCAGGCATGCCGCCCACCGGCCTGCAGACCGTCTGCGCCGGACTGCGGAGCCAAGCAGCGAGTGATGGCCAGCCCTGGAACCGGTTGGTTGTGCCGGACCCAGTCACGCCCAGCACGGCACTGCGTGTGCTCAGCCCGACCCATGGAGACGCAGTAGGCGCTTCGTTTGCCGGTTACTACGAGCCCTATGTCGACCAGGTCTGGGCGCGCTATGCAGCCCACAGCAACCAGGTCGTGCATATCAACACGCAGGCCGATGCGGGTGTCGTGTCGGGTGAGGTCAACACCCAGGGGCAGTTTGTCTTTGCCGGGGAGGCGTTTGACAAGCCGACGACGGCCGACATTTTCGGCTGCAACAGCGGCCCCTTTACCACGGGCCCTTCCGCGACGCGCAACGCCATCATTCCACGTCTGGCTGCCGCGCTGCAGCGGAGCACGCTCCTGCACCAGCCACAGCAGCCGGCAGATCCGAGCACATTTTTCCAGACGGCGCCGACGAACCACTACTGCCGCCTGGTGCACGCGGCCAACCTGGACGGCAAGGGCTATGCATTTGCGTACGACGACGTGCAACCCGACGGCGGCGCCGACCAGTCGGGCAAAGTCAATGCCGGCAACCCGATGGCCTTCTTGGTCGCTGTTGGCGGCAACAAGGCCTACGCAGGTGACCGTTTGCTGTAGGCCGGTATTCTGTCGACCTGCGGAGGCCCAACACCGCCCTACGCGGCCATACAGCAGGAGACGGCCCGCAGAAGACTGGAAGCAGCCCGCGAGGGGTACGATGGGGCCTTTGTGAAATATTGCGAAGAAAACAATATTTTGCATCTGAGCCTTGCCCAATGGAGGTTTCTACATTCTGCCTGGAGCCCTACCGCCGTGTGCTATCCCAATGGTGACATCAAGGACAGTGAAGATAGCGAAGAAGGCAGATCAAGGAAAAGGAAAGACAGAGAAAAGGACGGGTCAATAAGGAAGCAACGGATTCTATAAGGAGAAAGCCAGGGGATAAGTAAGCCAGTGGCTTTCGAAAGGGCCGAGAGCCTCACTAGTTTTGGTGTCAGTTTTGTAAATTCATGTCAGGACTGCTTTCTTCCAGCACTTTAGCGATAAACGGTTTTGTATTTCTTTTTGCTGACTGCGGTCAAAATAGAGTATAGCCTTAAAACGCTATACCCAATCGGCAACGCCTCTCCTTCCTGGTGTGACCTGGCGCCGCTCATCCACTACTCTCATGCAGGCCATTGGCACGACAACTTGTGCCGCAGCTGTTGTAACAGGCCGCCCGCCGCTAACGACACCGCCGGGCTGCGCCTTTTGCGAACATAGACTGCCATGCCGCCGCTGACGCCAAAGTTTTGGTCATCTTGCGGAAAGGGGTATTCGGCGTAGTCATGCTGCAGCATGGCAACGACACGGGGCGACGCCGGGTCCGTCCAGCCGCCGCGGTCGTGAACCTGGTCGGGCATTTCTGGCGGCAGGCCCTCGGCCGGCACATGCGTCCAGATCATAGCAACCGGTCGCGCCATGTCGGCGACAATCTGGCGAACGGGTACGCCGGGGGCGACTGTGACAACGAGGGTGGTACTGTCAACGGCAAGGAAGCCGTGGGGATCGTCGAGGACGGTGACGCCAACTGCGGCGAGGGCGGCCGTATCCTCGGGCCAGTAGTCTGGTTCTTGGGCAAACAAGAGCGGCGTCGCATGCTGTGCTTGTTCCACAATGTCCCGCAGACCCAGAAGCATGGCGTGTTGTATCGCACGACGCGACCGGTCGCGCAAACTGGCGTCGGAAATGGAGCCTCCGGAAAAGCAGACGATGCGGCGGACAGGCGGCCCATCCCTGAGGGCCTCGCAGAGGGTGGCGCGGAGAGCCGTGGCATGGGCCGAGGCCGTCCAGTTGACGTGTTCCATCTGGAGGAGCTGCTTAATGTCCGCGGCAGCGAGGGGTGGTGGATAAGAGGAGGATGTGGGTGGTAGGAGAGCGGGAAGAGAAGGAAGCATGTGTATGTCTGCCTCTATGGGCGTTGTTGGTGTCGATGCTGTGTGCTTTTCGGTTGCCTCTCTTTCTGCTGCTCCCCCTCCCCCTGAAGCGGCAGCCAGACGGCTCGCCAGATCGCGGACCGACCGGCTGCCGTGGGCTGACATCGTTCCGTCGACGGGATCCCGGTACCGCGCCTCGAGTCGGTGGCCGATGCGCAGCGGCAGCAGCGCGCACGCAGGCCGAAAGTGCCGTACGTGCCAGCGGCCGTCGCCCGTCAGTTTCTCCAGTGGCCAGTACTCGATATGAGGCCGTGTCTGCACTAGGACAATATCAGGGTGCACGGCTGACGGCTCGACGGTGCCAGCCTGCGTGGTCAACCGCACACGGCGGCCGTCGAGCCCACGGACGCGGACCGTCGTGTTGTTCATGCCGGCGCGGACGCCAGGCACCTTGTCCAGCTGGCGGTCGAGGCGGCAGAGCGCTTCGCGCGAGAAGAGCGGCACGCCGGCATCGTAGAGCGCCCAGATGCGGGCAATGGCGGCGTCGAGGGAGTCTATTGGGTCTGGGTGGTCCGAGTCGACAGAGTCTGCATCGAGGGTGTCGTCATCGTCATCGTTCACTTCGTCATCTTCATACTCGTCGTTGCCGTCGTCGTCGCCAACAAAAGACTCTATCGACCCCATCTTCTCCCCCTGCCAACCAGCTGGGCGAGCCGCGTCAAACGGGGCCCCCACGCGTAGCATCATACCGAGAGCCATGAATTGTTGACGTTGGTGATGGAATGACGAAACGGGCAGTGATGGGCGACAGTCGGCGATCGAACCCAAAAAGAGGAGTTGAAAAGAGGGGAAATGTGACTGTGCTATGCATCTTTTGCACCTGCCCTGGCCACTGCCGGCAGCCACCAGAGAAGAAAATGGGACGCCGGGAAACGCAAGGGATCGCCGGGGTCATCTGCAGGGAAAGTGGGCCCCGGGCGTTCTTTCCTGGGAAGGGATCGTCTTGGGGCTGTCTAGGCCAGGAACGATGTAAGATACATGGATTACGCTTAATACGCTTTACATTGCAGGTACCCAGTGCTGTGCCGTCTGTCCGCTCTGTCCGCTAAAAGCGCGTCTCTGTGGAACACATTTCTGATTAGTTTTTTGCGGATTGGGGGCAGCCAACGGGCGACGCGATGTCACAAACGGCATGCGCTAGCCGCGGCGAAAGTGACGGTGAGCAGGGTTGAACCGGTCTGGATCGGGTCCATCTTTTGGAGAGAAGCGACAGGATGTATGTCGTACAGCGTATCTCACAGCATATCTTGCGGCGTACAGAGTACGAGCGGATGGAGGGACGGGACAGACGGGGCAGACGGAGAAAGGCAACCCAACAAACAACCACTGCCGGCAGACCAGGCACGAGCCGCAACCTTGGCGCCCCGTGCCGTCATTGTGGCGAGAGATGAGCTGCTCTATACGTGTCTGTGTTTGCAGACTTGCGGTGTCGCCTCTCTTCTCCTCGTGCTCTCCCTGTTGCCCCTTTCTCTAGGAAAGGCCTACGATGCGCTGGCAAACGTGCATACTCCTTCGTTTACCGACCCCTGCGGCTGATCTGCTTAAAGGGGCATTCATGCCCGGATGGACTCGTACGAGAGCGCCCGGCTGGCCCGTCCGTCGGCCTAGAGCGCAGCGCCAGACTGTCTCGGTGATAGCGGCGCTCTTTGGTCGAGTTGCGCTCGTTCCTCCTCGCTCCTAGCGTTTCGTACTGGTTGCCGGCGCGGCCGCGGAAAATACCTGCCCAATCAAACCCTGGTCGTTCACTGCATCTTATATTTGGATTGTATCCACGAAAATCGTGTGTGCGGTGTGATCTGGAACACGTGTTCAACATAAGCACGTGAGCATAAAGATCACCTGACTGCCCACATGACCCCTAATTTATCCTGTTTTGCCGATTCTGCATCACGTGTTCCACAACTGCGACCCCGCGACCGGCTATTTACCCGGCCGTCGTATATAGGAGGCGTTTGGAGGAGCCGCGTAGAGGAGCCGTCTGCTGACACCGCGTGAATAGCACCGCTTCATCATGGACGCTCCTTTTTCCTTTCTGCCCACGGGCGCCACCTTGCAGCGTTTTGTTGTCGACGGCACCAACATTGTCTTTGGCTTCCCCACCGCCGAACACTATGCCAGCCATAACACCCCCTACTTTGGCGAGACCATTGGCCGCGTTGCCAACCGGCTCGAAGGTGCGACGCTGCGCGGTGTAAATGGCCGCGCAGAGTACCCGCTCGCCGCCAACAACGGCCAGAACGCGCTGCACGGCGGCGCTGTCGGCTGGGGCAAGAAGACGTGGACGGGCCCGGCACCGGTCGGGGTACGGACAGAGTTTGCCGGCCTGGCGCCGCTGACCGAGGGCGGTGAGAGTGTGCGGTTTACGCTGACGAGCCCGGACGGCGACGAGGGTTACCCGGGCACCGTACAGGCGTCGGTGACGTACACGGCCGGACGGCAGGCGGCGTCGCCAGAGACGGGCGGCCAGGCGGCAACGGTGCTGGTGATGGACTATGAGGCAACTCTGGTGGACAGCGCCGACGAGACAGTCATCAACATGACGAACCATTCGTGCGTGCTGCCCGTTTGACTTTGAGATGTTCTTTTGCTCCCCTCTTCCCCCCTCCTCTCATCTCTTCTCACCTTCGTTTCTCTTCTCACATCAAAGATACTTCAACCTATGCGGTGATACTTCTCCTTCCATCGCCGGCACCACCCTCGAACTAGGCACCGATCAGTACCTCCCCATCGACGGCAGCGGCATTCCAACCACCACCCGTCCAGCCCGCTTCGAGACTGTTCCGCCAGCTCACACCCCCTTTGTCCTCGGCGCTGCCGCACCCGACATTGACGACTGTCTCGTGGTCCAGGCCACTCCAGCTGCCGTACCCCTCGATACCCGTGGCGAGCCACTTGCCCGAAATGTCGCTGCCCACCACCCCGACTCGCGCATCCACCTCGAGGTCTGGAGCACCGAGCCCGCCTTCCAGCTGTACACGGGCCGCTTTGTCGACGTGCCGGCTGTCGGTGGCATGGTCGCGCATGGGCCGCGGTCGGCCTTTTGTGTCGAGCCGAGTCGATATGTCAACGCAGCGAATGTAGACGCGTGGCGGAGCATGGTGCTGCTGCGGCGGGGAGCGACGTACGGGGCACGGATCGTGTACAGGGCGTGGAGAGCATAGTAGAAGCGTAGATGGGTGAAGTCGGTGAGAAAGTCGGTTTGAGTGAGTAATGATTTCATATAGTTAACGTGGTTGATAAGCGAGCGGGCCACCTTTTATGTAACCACCACATTTTTTCTTTTACAACAACATTTCTTCACCAAAAACAATGGAATCGCCTTCAAACGAACCTAGGTTATTATTGGCCCTTCAGGCTATCCAAAAAGATCCGAAATTAAGCGCTAGACTTGCAGCAAAGATCTACAACGTCTCGAGAACAACTATCACCAGCAGAATGAACGGCCGACGCGCTCGACAAGACACCCGCGCCAATTCTTCGAAATTAAAAGAGCTAGAAGAGAAGCTCTTCTCCAATACATTCTCGACCTAGATGCGCGAGGATTTCCGCCCAGGTTGGCGGACGTGGAAGATATAGCCAATGTTTTGCTCGCAGAGCGCGACGCGAGACGCGTCGGAAAGCGCTGGGCATCCAACTTTGTTAAGCGACAACCAGACCTCCAGACGCGTTTTAATCGTGCCTACGACTACTGGAGAGCCCTCTGCGAAGATCCTGAAGAAATCAGAGCGTGGTTCGCGCTGGTGCAGAATCTACGCGCCAAGTACGGCATCGCCGACGCGGACCTGTACAACTTTGACGAGACTGGCTTTGCAATCGGCATTATCACCCCATCTATGGTCGTGACGCGCGCCGAACGACATGGAAAAGCAAAGGCAGTTCGCCAACGCCAATTTTCAGTGCCGTTGACCAATTTGCGAGGGGCGCGCAAGCAATAATGCACTCCTATGCATTGTTAGCAGCAGAAGTTCGAACACTTCGACAGGCAAATACGGCACTTAGCAAACGCCGGAGAGCAAAAAAAACACGTGTACGGCTTGGAGGATCTCTTACAGTACAGGAAGGGCATGATTTGCTGGATGAGAAGGACGTGCAGGAGCAAATACAGCAGGAAACGCGGGCGAGTAGTGGTCGGCAGAGGAGGGCTGAGCCGGGCGGACGGCGCTGTGGTACTTGCGGCGAGAGAGGACACAATGCGCGCACTTGTCAGAAGGAAGTAGAAATGTCTGATGTACACAGCTCAGAGTAATTTGAATTGATTTCACTTGTTGTGGTTGCGTAATTATTCTTTTTGTTGCGGAAGATGTGGGAAGTGGCCCGCTCGCTTGTCTGGCCCGCTCGCTTATCAACCACGTTACTTAAAAGTAAGATTAGCAGAATAGATCTTGGGATCTCTATATTTTCCATCCCTCTTCCTTCTCTCACTGCTTCCGGTAGAGGGCCGCCAGAAACTCGTTCGTGCTCGCCTCGTCCAGCCCCTTGTCCTCGCGCCGCCGCACAAACCGTGGAAAGCGCAGACTGAGTCCGCGGTCTTCGCTGACCAGTCCGAGTGCGGCCGTGTAGGTCGGGCTGAGCGTGATGTCGGCAAAAGCCATTTCCCAGACTTCTTGGGGCTCGAACCAGACGTTAGGCTCGGGGCCGTTGTAGTCGACAAAAGGCGGTTTGCGGCGGTGTGTATTTGGTTTCGTTTCATTCGTTTCTTCTGCTTCCTCGTCGGCGTCCTGTGCCGCCACATCATACTTGGCCCGATTCTCCTTGTAAAACACATCGCTAAAGCCCGACATGCACTTGCACACGGCCTCCAACGACCCCGTCTCCTCGTTACGAACAGCCATCAGGATCGGTGACCACCACTGCGATTTGCGGCCCATGCCGTGCCAGGCCGCGACTGGGACGAGGTCCAGTGTGTCATGGGCGGCGCCATAGTCTTTCTTGACCTTGAGCCACGACTCTAGACGGCGGTCGGGTTCGTAGGTGGCCAGGAGCGGCTTTCGATTTTTCGAGAGTTTTGTCTTGGCGCCGTTCTTTTCGTCGCCGTTGTTTTCATCATCTTCCTTCTCAATCTCGTCTTCGTTCTTGTCGTCCTCGTTCTTCTCATCGTCATCTCTCTCGACCTCATCGTCATCATCGTCCGGTCCTTCGTCTTCCTCGTACTGCTCGCCTTTCCCAGTCTCCTGCCTCTCTTCTTCCCCCTCTTCCCTTCCCAACACCTTTACCATGATCCCTTCACACTTCGCTGCCGTCGCCCGCTGGAAAAAGGCTGACACAGCCTCGGCCTCGCCCGCCGTCGCATCCATGCTCTCCACCCACGTGAAGTGTCCGGGCACCTCGGCAAATCTCGACCGCAACAACGCCCGGCGGGCTCGCAGCGGCTGGTCCAGCAGCGGCTGTCCGTCCAGCATCATCAGGTCAAACGCAAACAGACACACGTCCACCGTGATACTGCCCACGGCCACATCGCGCCGCGCTCGGTTCGCCAGCGTCTGGAAAGTGCGCAGCGCACCACTCGCACGGTCCACGGCCACAATCTCCCCCTCAAGCACAAAGCTCGTCGCGCCGCGCAGCATCGCCGGCACCGCCGCCACCACGTCTGGATACTTGTCTGTCATGTCCTCGAGGTTCCGCGAGAACAGCGAGACCCGTCCGTCGGCGTCCCGGTGCAGCTGTGCCCGCTGTCCATCGTACTTGAATTCGCACGCAAACGAGCCGTGGCCGCGGAGCCGGTCCAGCGCTGCGGCCACGTTGCGCGTCACGGCGCCCAGCATCGGCCGCAGCGGCACGTGCAGCGTCAGGCCACAGCACGCCCGCAGTGCCGCACCGTCGTCGGCCGTCACGCCCACCGCCAACAGCGCCGTCACGAGGTCGTCGTAGTTCGGCCGTCGGGCAAAGCAGGATTTGACGCACTCCTCTGCCGCCTTGAAGCGGGCTGTCCGCGCATCAGTCGCCAGTTCCGTGACGCCGTGTGTACCTGGGCAGTCCCATGTAGCGTCTGCCGGTCGCGAGAGGACAAACGCCCGGGCCAGCGCAATTAGAACCGTGGTCTGGACCGCTCCAATGCGCAAGTGTTGGCACAATGTGCGCACCAGGAACCGGCTCTCGTCGCTGCCGCCGGCCGCCTGCAGCAGCCCGTCGACGAGCCGCTGCTTGGCCTCGACGCTGCCGCCGCCCTGGCACGCCGCCACGCGGCAGAGGGTGCCGTAGACGCCGGCAATGGTCAGCCGTTTCGGCCGGCGGGTCAGCCATGTGGTGCGCGTCTGCTGCTGCCGCTTTGCCTCATAGGCCACATCCCCGGCGTCGCCGTGCTTGGAAAAGAGCGTGCGCAGCTGCCGGGCATCGAGGCCGCACGCCCGCTGCAGTGCCTTGCCAATGGCCGCACCGCCGAGGCCGAGTTCGCGGGCCACGTACGGCGGTCCGATGGCATTCGTCGCCAGCCACACAGCTGGCCGCACGCTGGCCGGGTCGCCCTCGATGAGCAGCCGCAGCGTGTTGACCAGCGTGTCGACCATGCGAAGGCGACTGCGCGTGCCGCTGACGAGCACGAAGCAGCGCGTGAGGAGTGCATAAGGCGCGCCGTCCTGGACCAAGTGGGTGTAGATGCGCGGGTCAAAGGCGAGCGGACTCACGTCCAGAGGGATGGCGGATACGTCGTCGGCCGTGTCCACAGCCGTAGTTGCATCCGTAGACGATGGAACGGTTGCAGCTGCGTCCATCTTCCCTGCTTCATCTACCGTTTCGGCGTCCTCTGTCATCCTAGATGCCTTGGCCTCTGTGAGGAGTGGAAGCGCGCTCGTCTTGCATTTTTCCTCCGCCTGTCGTTTCAGAAGCCTCCGCTCTTCGGCATCCCACTCCGCCTGCAGCTTCCTAGCCAGCTCCTCGTCCGACAAGACCGCCTCGCCTGCCGCTTCGTCGTCTGCTGGCACGGCTGTGGCGCGACTAGACGCGCCATTCTGCTTCTGCTTGGAGAAGAAGTACTCCAGTCCTCGCGCTAGCGGGGTCGGCGCACTCGGCGCGTTCAGCTTGCGCTTTTTGGCTGGGCTCGGCATCGCATGGTCGTGCTGTTCCCCAGGCTATCCATGTTTGTCAGCACACGTCACGAAGGACGTCAAAGTGTGGCTTAAGTGGCTTGGAAGTTTGGTCACGTGTAAACGCGCTAGACCTTTTCAAGCCCTGGAATTCACAATTTCGCGATATCCTTTTTTGTGCCCCGCCACTGAAAAAATCGGCACATCCGCACAGGGAACGATTCCTGCTCCTGTCCACCCCCCCTCCTCCGCGACCGCATTCCCCCCGACGCCCACCATGAGCGGCGAAGATCCGGCCGAGCGCCCGGAGGCCATCTCCACCATCATCAACGGCCTCGAGCGGTACAACCCCGAGGCCGTCGTGCATCTCGAGTCCTACTTGGCGCAGCAGTGCGAGGGTCGTTTCTGCGACTGCAATGCGAACCGGACGTTGCTGAAGCTGTACGTGTGGTGATGTCCATGGTTTTGGTGTTTTTATTCCGCCGTCGCGCGGGCTGCCTCTTTTTTGATGACTCTATCGTTTCCTATTACCTGACTCCCAGTGATGTCAACCTCGGGTTTTTCTGATTGGCTTCTCCTTCTGCTGGCTCTTGTCTTGTGCTGCTCCTTGTCTGCACGGCTGCTAACAACCCTCCACGTTCAGGTACCAGCTCAACCCCGACCGTATCAAGGACGAGGTCATCACCAACATCCTCGTCAAGGCCATGACCCAGTTCCCTTCGCCCCAGTTCAGCCTGGCCCTCCACCTGCTGGGCCCGACCTCTGCCTCGACGGCCGCCGCCGCCGCGTCTGGCAATTCGGGCGCCACGGAATTAGCCGAGGCTGTCTCGAAGCTGCGCGCACTCAACAACCTGCTCGAGGGCGCCCAGTACGCCCGCTTCTGGGCCACGCTCGACTCGGACGACCTCTACGCAGACCTGACGACGGACATTGACGGTTTTGAGGAGCTGGTGCGGGTGCGCATCGCGCAGCTCATCAGCCACGCCTTCCGCGAGATCCAGCTGAACCTGCTCGAGCAGTGGCTCGGCCTGAACGAGGACGCCGTCCGCAAATTTGTCACGGGCACGTGCGGGTGGAAGATTGAGGGCGCCAATGTGTTGATCCCGATGAACCCCGAGAACGAGGCCAAGAAGACGGAGATCCGCGAGGACGTCAACATTGACATGTTTGCGCGCGTCATACGGCGATCCTGGGAGGAGGCGGCATAAAAGGGCAAAACAGGCGGCCCGGGTTTTGCGTCTGCCGTTTTGGGAACGGGGCAGTGCTGGCGTTATATCTGAGTTCAAAAGCATCTTGTTCACACAATGTTTTCCTGGCGGGCGGCAGCGACATGATTCGTGATTTGGTATCCAAACGGCCTTACTGGCTGCTCAGTTTGAAGTGAATCCTCGACTGTTGCATCGGCGAACACCTTGGAAGGACATCGAAAACTCTTTGCTGCTTCTAAAATACGACACAAACTTGATGCAGTGCTCCGACGCTGCACCAACCCATACGGGAGTTTTACCACCTCAAAGGGCCAGGCCAGTCAGCACATGTCCGGCAGGGATGCTTGGTCAGTACGACGTGACGCCTTGTGGTAAAGAGACACGCTCATGGCCCTGATTCACTCAATCACGGGAGAAACTACCTAGAGTCTGTCGTGATTGATCTACGATGCATCGTTCTCACGCTTTCTGAATGCATCTCTCGGCTCTACCAGAGCGCCGTAATAGCCGATTCCAAGGGATTTAGCGCTGATTTCCCCACACCCAAGGCCAACACCACTAATCTTTAGTTGCCCACACTTGGTGGCGATGATTAGTTTACCGACTTCCACCCTTCTTTTGCTTCCCTTCTCACCTGCCTTTCACTTCTCTCAATTTCTCTTCCATTTTGTCTTGTTTTTTCGCGCTTCAACTTCTTCCATAATCACTTTTCTTCTCGACACGGCCCCTTGTCATCTAGGGTTTGCCACAATTCTCAAGCATCCTCGTGCAAAACTCGTCCCTCCGACTTCACCCAGCGCGGTATCATGCTCCAAGGACGCGATCAGAACAAAGCCAAAAACGCAGCCCAGTCCGGCCACGGAACTGGACAGGTATGCTTCCCCTCCGGTCCTCGATAAAAGCAAAGCGAACTATGTTGACTGCTTTTCAGCGCTCGAGAACAAGAACCCTTTCAGGCCCCTGAATGAGCTCCGGGCTCTTCAACAGCAAGCAGAATATTCTTCCGAGGCGGACGACAGCCGGCGCATGGCCGTTGTGGATGAACGGGCCCGGCAACTGGCTGCGGTCTACAAACAGACCATGGCAAGCTACGCCGATATTGAGAGAAAGCTCGAAGGCGCTCATGCACTTTTTGGCGGCCCGCGGGGCCCGGACAACTCTATACGTTACAAAAAGTACCTGTTCAGCCTCGGTCGACCTCTTTGGGGTTCACTCATCGCCGCCGCTGGCACTGAAGTGGATGAGAGTGTGGGCCGGGCACGCCGTATAGCCACTGGAAAGATGCAGCGGGACGGCGACGACGACACGGTGGTGTAGAGCCTCGCGCTCCTATCATACCGCTTCCAGTTTTACGTGACGGACCAGCGAGTGGCCACGGAGATGGTGGCGCGCTAGCTGTATTTTCCTGTGTATGTCTCGAACGACCGTGAGTACATTGAGACATCGCAACCCAGTGAGGCGATCCTGGCCGTGTCGGCTCGGGCCCGGCTGCAGAAGCATGGCTGGCGCCGTGCTTTGAAAGACTTTGCCCACCATTACACCATTGGGGCACAGAACAAGGGAGACGCGGGTGAGATAGTGTCCGCCGTGCTGCTTCTTCTGGCAGCTGACCGTGTGCCACGGGCTGTGAACGTGCATGGCTGGCCGGACGTGGTCCCGGTGGCTGCGTTCTTCGACACCTTGCTCGTCCCATCCGCGGTGGCCGGTGCCGGTCCGCAGATGCGTAGGCTCGTGCACCTCACGCACATTGGGCGGTTCTGCAGCCGTGTCGCCGTGACGGGCGACCACCTGCGGCATGCCTTCTCGATGGGACAGGGCTGGCTGCTGCGGGAGAGTTACGTCGGTGCAGACCTTCTTCTGCCGGTTTGGGACCCTGAGAATCACGAGATGGGCGCCGTGCTGGTGCAGGCCAAAAACCGCGCCACGGCGGGAGACATCACCCCGGCGCGGCGGCTGGAGGCGCGGCGGTCGTTCCAGGATGCCCGCGCATACCTCCCGCCTCTCCGGGACGACCTAGTCTATGGCCTCTTTCTCGACCTGCGGCTGCACGCGTCAGCCCCGGCGCAGAGTGTGTGGCTGCCAGCCGAGACAGCAAGCGCCATCCCGACCCTCATCGTCACGGGCTGCGATCCCACGGTGTACGGCGTGCTGGTCCCCGACGACCCCGCAGACGACCCCGCAGACGACGTCAGCGCCAGCATCGCAAGGAGTCTCCAGACGATTCTTTGCGGCGCGTCCAAGAACCATGCACAGAAGTCGCCGGGGCTGCAGGCACTTTTGTACACGCGCGACAGCACGACGGATTTCACGGGCGGTCGAGCATTCATGCATCATCATCCACTGTAATTCCACGCCAGGCTATCCATTCGCAAACTACCCCACCGCTATCCTACGACCACAAAATGTTGAGCTTCTGCCACTTGGTCCGCGGCGGCTCCGGCGGCTCCGGGTTGTCGTTGGCAATCTGGATGTAGGGCCGGATGGGGATCTCGAGAAGCGGCACGATGCGGCTCTTGCGGATCCATTTGTAGCCAAAGTAAAAGACAATGATAAAGGGGATGTTGAAATAGGACGAGACAAAGGTCTCGCTGTCCCAGTGGCCGTGCATAAAGGTGGTGTAGCCGCTGGTCAGCAGCAGGATGAAGAAGAGGATCATGCTGCCCCACGGCAGCCAGGGCATAAAGGGGGCGGCCCACGGCAACTCAGAGCGGCTGATGCCCTGGGCGCGGCAGCCGTAATAGAAGCGCAGGTAGGTGATGCAGATGATGATCCAGTTGGTCAGGGTGCTGATGGAGATGAGGTCCTGTAGCCAGGTGAAGACGGTGGAGGCGGAGCTGGACAGGGTCATGTAGCCGAGGCCCATCCAGACGCCAAAGAAGAGGATGGAGACCCAGGGGACGCCGAAGCGGTTGAGGCGCAAGAAGACGGCGGGGGCGCGGCCCTCGCGGGCGAGGCCAAAGAGGGTGCGGCTGCCGCCGAGCATGCCCGAGTTGGCGGCGGACCAGGCGCTGGTGAGGACGATGGCGTTGATGACGTGGGGCATGACCTTGATGCCGGCAATGTTGGCGGCGATGACAAAGGGAGACTCGGCGGCGGTGCCGGAGCTGGACAGGAGGTCCTCGTTGTTGGAGGGCACGACGAGGCCGACCATGAAGATGGAGACGACGTAAAAGATGGCGACGCGCCAAAAGATGCGGCGGGCAGCGAGGGGGATGGCGCGGCGGGGGTTGGCGACCTCGGCGGCGGCCATGGTGATGGCCTCAACGCCCGAGTAGGCGTAGAGGGCGTTGCTAAAGACGGTCCAGAAGCCGATGAAGCGGCCGAGGGAGCCGGGGACCTCGAGGTACTGGACAAAGGGGCCGGGGTGGTGCCAGTACTTGAAGCCGATGACCTCGTGGTTGGGGCCGCCGCCAGCGGAGATGACAATGGCCATGATGTTGACCATGAAGATGAGGAGGATTTTGAGCATGGCAAAGACGAACTCCATCTCGCCGTAGAGGCGGACGAAGAAGAGGGAGGTGGCGATGGTGAGGAGGGAGAAGACGGTGATCCACTAGCGGTGTGAGAACAAGCGAGAAAGAAGAACGAGCGAAGCGAGGAAAGAAAAAGAGCGAGCGAAGCGAGGAAACAAAAAATGAACTTACGACGGCGTTGTTGACGGTGACCCAAAACTCCATCAGGACGGCGGCGGCCGTGATCTCGGCCGGCAGCGAGACGACGGACGAGTAGACCGAGTTCCAGCCGTTGGCAAAGGCCAGAGCCGGGTCGACAAAGGTGTTGGTGTAGCGCACAATGCCGCCGTTGAGCGGCACGAGGGCGCCCATTTCGGCGACGGCCAGGACGACGCCCGAAGCGGTGACGCCAATGATGAGGTAGCCGAGAAAGGCGCCGAGCGGGCCAGCGTGGGCAATGGCCCGGCCGGAGCCGAGAAAGAGACCGGTACCAATGGTGCCGGCCAGGGCAATCATCTGGATGTGGCGCTGCTTGAGGCCCTGCTTGACCTGGCCGACCTCTTCAAACTGCTGCAGCGTGTGGATGACATCGCTCGGGAGGGCCTCGATGTCGGCGCCCGAGTCGGGGGCCGACGTCACGCCAGTGCCGGCCTTTTTCTCGTTGTATTCTATCGACATGGTGAAGGGGGGTGGAGGGAGGGGGGACGAGCATGAAGGGGAGATGGCGGCCGAGAGGGGCGGCGAGACGTTGCAACTATATACTCTGGTCACAAGACGGCCCAGACGGCACAGACACCGCCGATCGATACAGACGACACCCCGACCAGACGACGACACCACACACACCATTGCACGACACGCAGCCGCTCTCCTCGCCGCATCGCCTCCGCCGATAGGGACACGCCGCCCAACGTACAAGTGTATCTTACTGCCACGGGTCGTTCCATTGTCACCTCCCCCATTCGGACGCATGCTCCTTGCCCGCCAGCCCGCCTGGGCGAATTAGCAGCGGCCAAAGGGCGCGGCACAATCCCGCCGCCTATCACTTTCCGGTCGGGGGCGAGTCGGTGGAGTCGCTGTCACGACTGCTATCTCTGGGTCGGGAGCGTGTGGCAGGGATGGTCCGAGACAGACAGGCGCAAGTATACGGTGTGTGGTGTGTAGCGTTCGGTGTACGGGGTGCTACGACGCTTCTTTGCATGGTTTCGCCATCCTGCCAGCGCACGGTAGCGGCCCACGAGAACGGCGCAGTCGCGCACGGAGTCGGCATCGCCAACGCGTCGCCCGACAACTAGGCGTGCCGGTCGCACGACAAGTACAAGATGCGCCCAGCCGCAGCGCGCAGAAAACGGCACATTGCACAGCACCCAAGCCACATTGCGCGCGGGGCGCGCGCATCGCTGCCGTAGGCCAAGATGGCCGGGCCAGAACGGGTCAAAGGACCGGTCGAAGCCAAGGAAGAACAAGCACCAAAGGCCAAGCGACCGTGGCCGAAAAGGACCAACACCGCCCAGCCCACGCCAGAGCACGGCGGTCAAACGCCATACCCGTAGAGAGCGCCAAGATGTCGCAACAGGGGCGCAAGAACGCGCCACAGCATGGCGTCCGTTTGCAGTCGCATCGTGGGGGGGCGCCCGGCGGGGGGGGAGGGGGTCTCGTCGAGGGCTCGTCAAAGGGGGGGCTTCACGGATCAGTTCCTGATAACAAGTGGTGCGGACGCGTACTGTCCGGGTGGCGCCACAGCGATTTGCTGGCAGATGTAGCCGTGCGGCGAAGCAGGGACGTGGACAACGCTGTTGCGGTGGCGGGCATTCGGAGATTGGCTGATACGATGGCGTTGCACTGTCCTTTGGCTATCATGATAAGCAATCCCGGGCCGGTTCCGTGGGGCGTCGCGCAGCCGTGCAAGACAGACGCATGGGGATGTAGACGATTGCTGTCTGATGTCTAATGGCTGATGGCTGACGGTGACAGCTGATATCTGGTAGCTGATATCCAGTTGCTAATATCTAGTTGCTGATGTCTGGTATCTGCCTGTCTGCCTATCTAGGCGACTTCTGACCGAGGTGCTGCAATCATAAACTCCAGCACTTGGACGTGCACGGTTGTCCAGCACCTGTTGAGCCACAAACCGGGGCATTGTTCCAGAAGACGTCCAAACGACTAGTGCGACTCGACTGCGTATCTTCAGAGTGCGGAATCGCCGTTTACTGGTCCTGGTCGTCTGTTGCAACCTGCCGCACAAGTCCTTAAACTGCTCGGAGAGGCCGAGTCATGCAGGCCGTGGCTCGGTCAGTCTCAGTTCTTCCTGTTTTTTCTGGCGCCAATCGTAGCAGATAAGACTGCTCTTGTCTCTGTTTGTGGCTGCAACGCGTCACGGCTTAAACAGGCAGGTGACGTAATCAGATGGTGTCGTTTGCATCATTTTGCAAGCAGCTTCGCTTGCTGTCGCGATAAGAGCACTCGTAAGACGTCCAGGATTTTTTCGCCGTAGATAAGGTTTAGCACTGAGATATACGAAACGAGATTACAGGACTCGTCAGGGTAAGTAGAAAATATGCATGGAAAAATTCGGTTTCCAAGTGTATAGAATGGAAGGAAGCACGAAAACTCTCGCCTAAGAGAACTAGTCTGAATATGGTCGACAGCATGATCGTGTCATCAGCCCTATGAATAAAAAGCAACCTGAAGCCAACCAGTACATCCACAACCACCAGTTCCAAGATGTCGCAAACTCTAGGCGCAACGGATTCGTAGGCCGAAACAGCGAGCTTCGCCTCGTACTGCTCTCCTGCTTTATATCGGCAGCCCTCTGGACTTGTCATAGGCCCCAACTCCACCTGCTATTTTCACAGATCCATGCACATCTCCAGTCGCACAGGCCAATACGTCTGGGCTTGTAACATGCCCAAGCTGAAGCAGTAGGGGCTCTTGTTATCGCAGCCGACGCCGTTTCGAACACAAAGCGACCGGGCCCCACAAGGCGTAGAGGCCCTAGCCGAGGGAAGGATATCACTCTGTATTGTCAGCAGGATGTCTCATGGAGAGTTCGCCAGAGGGCAACTCACTGCTCGAGTTCACCGGCAGAGACGTGTGACAATGAGTTACCGAACTTTGTGCTCTCGGTTCTCGTCCAGCCGAGGTCCAGCAAGGTCAGAAGTCGTCTTGCTCGGGCTAGAGTCTTAAGGCAGCTTTCATCGGCCTGCTCGTTGTGGCGAAATGGAAGAAAGTCGAGAGAAAGGATATGCAAAATAAAGGGGATGGGTCAGGCAGGCGAGCCCGAGAAATAGAAAAAGAAGAATGAAAGTAAAGAATAGAGAGAAGAATGGTTATAAAAATGAAAAGGAACGATGGAAGAAGAGAATGCGAGATGAAAGCAATGGATGCTGATCATAAAATTTAAAATAAAAATAGAAACTGAGGAGTAAAGAAAAATTAAACCCAGCTGGAAAGAATGAAAAACCAGCGCAGCCACAATGGACTCGAAGAATCCGCGCACCGCTAGCACGAGCCGAATTTCATGATTCGCTTCATGATCCACCGTACCCGGAGAAGTGGAAAAGTAGGCGGGCCAGGCCGTTTTAAGACGACCGGAGCTGGACTGTTGCCAATCACAAGCCCCAGACCACATCCGATATGGTCAGTTCCATCGGACGCAGTCGATCTGGCCGGCGTCTCCCCCCTCGAGAATAAACAGAGGATAAAGTGAGAATAAGAATAAAGTGGAGAGTGAGGTAAAAATGAAGTTGCAGAAACAATGCAAGTAAATGTGAAAAGAGAGGCACTGCTCAAAGACAAAGAGCCAGAGTTCACCGGAGGATGAGGACGGTCGGCAGGCGGCCTGGGCTTAATGGCGGATGCAGAAAGCCATCTCTATGATCCAAGTAATAATAAGGGAACAGTGATGTCTAATTATGTTGTAGGTGGTTGCAGTGGTGGTGCTGCTGGACATGGTTGTTGGTGCCCTCTTGTTTGTGCTGTTGTTGGTGGTGATGCGTGATGTTGTTGGTGGTTGTGGTGCATGATGCTGTTGCTGCGTGATGATTAGCGACTGAAACGTTTTGAACGTTGAGGCAAAGAACAAGTCAGAAGAGCAGGCATCAAACAGACTGACCTCCCGATGATCCGGAGATGACACATCACGAAAGAAATGATGGTACTGATGATGAAAGTTTTGTGGATGCAGGAAAAAGAGAGAAAAGGGGGAAGGAGGAGGAAGAGAACGCATATATAGGATCATAATGTCACGTGAAAGACAATGCTCCTAGGAAGGAGCTTGAAGAGGAAAGAGCAACTGGAAAAGCCATCTGGAAGACGGAGAGCAAAAACGTATCTTCACGGCCACAGGTCCTTCCCAGATAGATTTTTCAGAGATATCCTCTCACGTACCAGACTCCCAAGACTTGCCATCACGACAGTGCGTCAAAATATGAAAATGAAAAATAATCAGGTGTCCATGAAGTGTTGTAAAGTGGGTTTCTGAAGGGCACTTCTCTTCTTCCTGCTCGGGTCCATCTAAAAGACTTGTGAGAAGCAATGCGGGCCCCAGGTATGCTTGGCTGGGAGATGCAATGGCCTAGCTGCGCGGCTCATGCCGTCCCAGGATGATGTCATCGCCTCGGCCGATGGCCACCGCGTATTTGACAAACATGTCACCTCGCCCTTTTACATCCATTGCCGCCTTTCATACTCGCCTACATGCCAGGCTGCCACTTCTGGGGTGGGGAGAGGACATTGTGGCGCACCACAGCAAAACCTTCCGGATCTGCTCTGCACACGCTGATCTGGCCCCGCGGTACATTGTCGTACGGGACGGTAGGCTGGCGGCCATTATCGACTGGGAGGCAGCCGGATGATATCCCGAGAACTGGGAGTTTGCCAAGATGTACAGGACGTCGTTTCCTCTGCTCGGATGGCTGGACAAGGTGCCGATGCTTTGTTATGATACAGAACTCGCGCCATCTATGGAGAAGAATCGACGAGCCGGTACCATAGTATACATGAAAGTCTGTTCCACTACATTGGATAGTCCTTGAAGTTGCGTGGCCGCAGATCGGCATAGGCCTCGTTAGCATACTCCAGCAGCCACTCTTGAAAGTGCTCCATAGCAAAGGCGGCAAGAACGCCACCATCCTGCAGTGCCTGTATGGCCCTCTAAATCCAGTCACGGCACCGCTCGCCTAGCGCTTTGTCAGGGAGCGGAACGCTGCGGAGGATGTCCTGTATCTTGGAATCCGGTATGTCGTTGGGCACCTCTGCAAGTAAAGCGCGTCCGATGAGCGCACCGCTTCTTTCGGGGTCGACTCCAGTCCTCCATCGAAAGTACCAGCCCCGGCCAGGATTGAGTTCTGTAGACGTGCCGTGGTTGATGGTGGTGGAATCTGTCACATCCGCCGTCAGATGGTTGTTGCAGTCGTTTGTCGAGACCAGAATGCCCCAATGGTAGGCGCCGAAAGTTCCTTTGATACCGTCCTTGGACGACTGTTCATGGCGATGATGGATGGAGACGTAGACACGGCGCTTATTCGTCTTGGTGCTGCTGTCGAAAGCCATATCTAAGCAGTCAGTATACCAGGCAGGTGGGCGCAGGGGTACTTGAAGAAACCACGCGTACTAGAGGGTGCCGATAAAGAGACTGTGTCGCTTTGCAAGGTAAAAATACCTAGGAAGCTTCTAAAATTTTCTTTTTCCGCAGGAAGACAGTGACAAGTCTAAGAGGATTCTTAAATGCTCGACTTCCTTTTTTTCTTCAAAACCAAAACAGAAGGTGCCACCCGCGCCTAGGCGCCTGTGGAAAAGTATACAATACACTGTTTTTTCCTCCGATACAGCGACCGCCGCTTCAGGGAAATCGTGCTCCGCCCACGTGATGGCGTACGCACAGGCTTTTCTAAGAGTTTTGACGGGGACTCGTGGTCATAGCCCGCGACAGCGAAATCTATCCATGGCAATCAGTACTGTCCCATCATCCGTAGACAGACAACGTACGCAGCGTCTTGTAATAGGGCACACAGGCCATGTTGAATTTGTGCCGCAGTTTGGGCAAATCCGGCTGGTACCGCTTCCCACCATCAGCCAGGACTGTTTTCAGAAACACAAGCACTAGAATGCCGCTGTTCAACTTGTACTGCACCGGAGTGATTCACTTGGCGAGGATCTCCCACGGCACCGGGCCAAATGTCCGGTGCTCCATGCTCGTCAGGGCGAGGTGGCCTGGCCGGCTGTCGCAGGGGTCAAAGGTGTAGACCTTGCAGTAGACACGGCTCAAGAAGATGGCCGACTACCCTCCATGCTGCAACACGGGCACGATGACCGTGGCAAACGTGGCCAGCTCGGCGCTGCGACCAATGCGTGCTGCCTGGGTGTCCAAGTCGGTCCCGACAATGGGATCCATGGTGCAGACAGTGGCTCGCCGGTTCCGGACGAGGTGCGCGAGGCGGATTTTCATCAGCGGAAGGCCAATGTCTTGTCTCCTTTTGCTTGCTGTAGTGTTCCCAAGTTTGTCCACTTGTCTCCCTCGCATTTAGCCTTTATCTCTGCCCCATTTCCCCCCTCCGCCCTAATTCACGGATGTCCAAATTAAGAATATCGGCCCCGGTATGCCATCTGGGGGACAGGTCCATGGTGTCGGTCAATAAATCCCACCTTGCTGTGGTTGTGTTGTGTGAAAAATTTGAGGAAATGGAAGCGTGTAAAACACGAGGTAAAAACCCTCAGCGCTCCCGTTTGTGGGTGTATTCAAACGGCTGAACAAGTCGGTCAGAACAAATTGGGGGTCATCATGTCATCATGCAGCTGGTAGCAACATGGGCCGCTGCATTAGCGTGTCACCAAGCTGGAACCAAACAATATCCTGCCGTTGGTATCTGTACATGAATGTTCGTAACTTCGTAGAGGCAAATGAAGGGCCAAGAAGCCCAAGAAGAGCAGAAAGGACGCTAAGAACGAGCCCAAGAAAAGGAAACAAAAAACGACGTCCAGCCTATCCCTCCTTGTCTTCCCCCAGCTCCTTGACCAGCTCCTCCGTCACAAACTCCTCGTACTCTTCCAGACTCTTTTGCATGTGCATCTTAAACTTGATCACGTCGTTGAGCATCCGCATAATCTCCGTGTGCAGCTCTTCCCGCAGCGCACTCGCCCGTAGCGTGAGTTGCTCGTATCTGTCCGCGTTAGTAGCCGTTCCGTTATTGCTGTCACCTCGCCCGCCTCACAGCACTCACTCTATGTTTGTGTTCATCTCCCGCTGCTCCATCAGCTGCACCGACTCGCTCAGGTTGGCGCGCATCTTGGCCAGCTCCTTTTCCATCTTTTCAATCTGCGCGTCCGAGGCCAGCCGCTGTGCCGTCGTGACCTCCTTGGTCTTTTCGTGCTCCTGCTCGGCTGCCCGCACCCGGTGCTCCAGCGCCTCCACCTCGTTGCGCTTGTCCTCCATCGCCTCCTTGATGTTGTCCAGCAGGTCGTGGTCCTTCATCATCGTCTCCATCGCCGTGTTGCGCCGCTCGGCAATCTCCTTTCGCAGTGCCCCGAGGCTGTTCTTAACACTGCCGCGCAGGTCCAGGTTGAGAATGTGTGCCGGCTGGTGGCCCGTCACTGCGTCCGCCAAGAGACGCTCGCTCTCGCTGCCGACCCCTCCCTCGCCTCCGTGCCCGTCGACGCCCACCCGCAGCTCGTAGTCCTTGCCCTTGGCGTTGGCTGCCGTCGCCGGCATCAGGCCAATCTGGTAGGCCAGCGTGTTGTAGCGGTCGACGGTGCGCTCCAGCTCGTCCAGACGCTGGCTCGCGTCCATTTCGCGGTCCGCCACCCGCCGCTTGACCTCCTCCAGCCGCAGCCCCACGGTCTCGATCGCTTTTTGCAGCCGCTCGCGTTCCGATGTCATGCGGTCGATATCCGCCATGCTGATGCCCTGATCGTCCACGGCTTGCCGCAATGCCCGCTGCTCGTCCTCGGCCTCCTTGACCTCAGTGTTGAGCTTGTCCAGCTCCTCCTGCAGCAGTGGGATTCGCTTCTCGTACTTTTCGCACCGCTGCAGCGCCAGCTCATTGTACTCTTCAAACTTGACCTTGTCCTCCTCCATAATCTTGAAGTGGTCGTCCAGCACCGCCAGGTCCGGCGTCGACTTTTCCAGTGCCGCCAGATCCTGGAGCAGCTTGGCGTTCTCTGCCTCCAACAATGCCAACTCTTCCTCGTTCTTGGCGTACGCCTGGTCGAGCGCCCGCGTCATAGTTTCAATGTGCGGTGCCAGCATCTTGGCCAGCTGGTCCGCGTCGTCGGCGGCGTCCTCGTCCACGTCCATCACCAGCCAGTCCTGGTACGCGTGCGCCAAAAAGTCAAACGTAATGTGATCTGCCACCACGTCCACACCTGCCTCGGCGCACGCGTCGTCGTACCGGTTGCACGCGTACCGCTCCAGCATGACCGCCAGCTGCATCATCCAGTGCAGCATGCCCAAGAACGTGCCCCAGTTCTGTCCACCGACCGCGGCGATCTGACTCTTGGTGATGCCCTTTTCGTATGGATAGCGCAGCTGTTTCATCAGCACCGGCACCTCCTGGTCGATGCTCTTTTGGAATCGGTAGTTGGGGTCGATGCGCCGGTACAGCCATTGGAATATGCACACAAAGTCCTTTTGTGTCGGCGACTTGATCACGTTTGGCGACAGCGTGTAGCTCATCTCCAGCTCAAAGTTGTGTTGCGTCAGGTACTCAATCAGCTCTTGGCCGATGCGCCCGAGGTACGACCGGTCGCGTAGGGGCCGCGGATCTCGCACGGCGCCCGCCGCCGCGGGGGCCTGCGAGAAGAAGCTTTGGTGACTGCCCATAGCCGCAATGCCGCCACCCATGCTGCCCATGCCGCTCATGCCGCCCATGCCGCCGCCCATGATCGACTGTCGCCCGCCGCGGAAGACGCTGCTGCGTCGATCGCTGTCCGTCGACGGCCGGCCTGGCACGCCCGGCGTAAAGGGTCGGATCGAAGACCGCTGGACCGAGGCCAGGCCCATATCGGCGAGGTTCGTGCCCGAGGACGATCGCTGAAAGAGTGGTTGGCTCGGTCGCGTCGGCGCCAGCGAGTGTCGCGAGCCCGACACGGAGCGCCCATGGGTCGTCGAAAAGGGCGCACCGCCCTGGCCGGCTGACGAGGTCGAGCGCTTCATGGCCGATGGCGGTTGCGGAATGGCCGAGTTCAATGTGAGGCCGCCGAGAGTCTGCGAAAAATCACGTCAGTGGATCTTGCCTCGTTGGAGGGGCAGAAAAGACAGTATTTGATTCGCACCTCGCGCGTGCGTCGCACGCTCCAGTGGCCTGTGCCCTGGGCCATGCTTTGGGGGAGCGGTGTGCTGGGAGTCGCAAACTGTTGGTGAAATCGAAAGTCGATGTCGAAAATCGGACGGTCAGAACCAAAAGTCAAAATATTCAATCGACAAATTGTAGCAGCGCGAAAAGCTGGCGCAATGCGGAAGTTGCGACGGGCCCTGGCCGGGTCGTTGCCCTGGGTGAAATGTAAACATTGCGCTTAGCGGGGTATGATTGGCCGAAGGGATTTTGATCCAAATCACGTGTGATTATGTAACATGAATAACAATTTGCCGAGGTGTCTTTGCTCTCGGCACACGTGACTAGGCGACCCGAATCTGGGGTCGGCATTCCATTCCGGCCACTTGAATTTGCATTCGCCGACTCCGCATCTCGACTTGCCCACTTGTCCGTCACACGCCATCAGCAGTTCTCTCTCGGATACTCTCACAGGCGTACTCGGCCCTGTTGTGCAACGCATCATCAACAGAAACACTCCATCGCGTCCGCCATCGACAGGTGATGTCCTGGTCGATGCCAGCATAGGAACGCGTTTCTAAAATGTCGATCCGCGAGGATCTCGTCGCCTCGGCGGTAAGTGGCGTCGCGCACGTGTGATCTATTGGACAATAGCTGACTTTTCCAGGCAAAGTGTATGTCGACCATAGAAACCATCGACCGGTCCCCTCGCTGACAGTCTACAGTCCTCCAAGACCCGACCGTGTCCTCGTCCACGCCGGACAGCCGCGTGGCTTTTCTCAAGGCCAAGAACCTGACGCCCGAGGAGATCAACGCGGCGCTGTCCCGCGCTGGATTTGAAAGCGCTACACCGTCGTTTCCCATCGCACCGTCTTCAGCTCGTGCCCAACAGTCCCCGGCCGCCCAACCACCTTACTACGGCGCCCCCTACGGCCAGCAGCAGTATCCTGGCCAGCAGCAGTACCCGCCGTACGGCTGGCAGCCTCCACCGCATGAGGTACCGCGGCGCGACTGGCGCGACTGGTTTATCATGGCGACGGTCGTGGGTGGTGTCGGCTACGGACTGTACTCGTTGACAAAGGTGAGACGGCCTGCCAGATTGCTATCCAACGACTTGCCCTAACTCTCCAGCGCTACGTCTACCCGCTCGTTGCACCGCCCACACCCGACCGGCTCGAACAAGACAAGACGGAGATCAACGCCCAATTTGACCGCGCCTTTGCGCTCGTCGACCAACTCGCCAAAGATACCGAGGCGCTCAAGGTGGCGGAACAGGAACGCACAAACCGTATCGACGCTGGTCTTCAGATGCTCGAGACGGCGCTGGGTGACCTCAAGGCTGCCGGCAAGCGCCGCGAGGAGGACGCACAGCGCCTGCGCGACGACGTGCGAAACTTCAAGGACGCGCTTCCCAAGGCCCTCGACGCCCAGCGCGAGGTCACCGACGGCCGCCTGCGCGAGGTCAATGCGGAGCTCAAGGGCCTGCGCACGCTCATGGGCCAGCGCATGGGCACAGCCGTAACGACGGGCGGCGGCTTCAGCAACATCACGAGCACCTACCCGCGCGCTCCATCGGCGTCGACGGGCATTATCGAGACCCCCAAGCCCGACGAGTCAACTTCGGCCCCGGCCATCCCAGCCATCCCGGCCGTCTCGGCCACGTCGACGACCACGCCGCCTAGCAACAACGGCTTTGTCAGTGGCTACTCGGCTGCGAACCTTATTGCCGCCACGCCCACACCGACCGCTGCCACGCCAGCGGTCGGCGCCGCAGCCAGCAAGGCCTCGATCCCGGCATGGCAACGCGCCATGTTGACGAAGACGGCTACGACGAACGGCACGGCCGCCGCCGTCACAAACGGCACTTCCACTCCCTCGACCGTGCCTCCCACTGACAGCGCATAATCTGCAGGCGACAGCCACAGCAGCTGGCCACGGGTCTGGCTAGTAGACACGCATACAATTCCTTTATTATTTCCTCGACGTCGCGGCCATGTAGTTGATTATGTAATTAAACTTTCTTTTGTATTTCTGAATGCTCTCTGGTTTATTTGGTGTGTGATCTTGAACGTCTTTGCGCGAAGCGCAAGATGCTACGTTCTGCGACTCTACCATGGTCTATATCTGCAAGTACATCGCATTCAACTACATAATTTCTGTAAATGGGTTTTGTTTGTCTCTTCCGTTGGTAAGTTTAGCGCTCGTATTGTTGTCGTGTTTGGTGGCTTTTTCTCTGGCACAATATGGAAATGCGGATATCAGCGACAAAACCAGCCAGCAGTGTCCAATTTGAGCAGAATGGCACGACAAATGTGGCGCTGGTCAAAGAGAATCGTTTTCCTTCTTTCATATTGATTTTCAATCGTGGTAGACTGCATCAGACTGACGAGGGAATTCTCAGGTTTCTCTTTCTACTTTCCATTCCAGCTTTCAGTTTCATATGACCATTTCTTTTCACAGCAGACTTCTTTTCCAAAAAAGAGGTCACGTCTCTGTTGAAATAAACTCCAATGAGCACCTCTGTGGACCTCGTTTCCGGCTCACTGCCAGCCCGCCGCATCTCATCTGCGTCTTCCCCTACGAGGACGTCCTCTTCGCCGACCTCGACGGACTCTCCTGCTTCAGCTCCCTCGAATACGGCCACTGCCTCGTGGGACTACGACGACGACGATGCCGAGACAACTGCCGCGCTGCAGCACCACCACGCCCTCGTCGCCCAGGTCGCCGCACAGGCTCGGACCCTCTTTGACGCCGGCTTGCCATACCGCGTCTTCCACGGCTCGACCAACACGACGCGGCCCCGCGATGCCACCCAGGGACCGTCGCCGGCCGTCCTCGACATCAGCGAGCTTGACCGCGTGCTGCGCGTCGACGCCGGACGGCGCCGCGCCCTGGTCGAACCCAACGTGCCCATGGATCGGCTCGTGGCCGCCGTCCAGAGCGCCACCGACGGCATGCTCATGCCGCCCGTGGTGATGGAGTTTCCGGGCATCACGGCCGGCGGCGGGTTTGCCGGCACGGGCGGCGAGAGCGCCTCGTTCCGGCACGGCTTCTTTGACGAGACGGTGGCGCGGGTCGAGATGCTGCTGGCAGACGGCCAGCTGGTCGTTGGCGGGGCCCAGGAGGGCGACGATCCGGTGCTGCTGCACGCCGCGGCCGGCGCCGTGGGCACTCTCGGGACCGTCACATTGCTTGAGATGCGCCTGGTGCCGGCGCGTCCGTGGGTCAAAACAACGTACCGCCGGACAGAGTCTGTGGAGGCGACCGTGGAGGCGGTGCAAGCGGCTACCACGCAGGGCCTTGCCAGCCAGGACCCCGACTTTGTCGACGCAATCCTCTTTGACAAGACGCACGGCGCCCTGATCACGGGCGTGCTCACCGACGACAAGCCGGACGGCGTGCAGCCGCAGACATTTAGCTGCCCGTGGGACCCGTGGTTCTACCTGCATGCGCGCGACAAGACGGCCAGTGAGGGCGGCGGCGGCGGCGGCGGCGGCGGCAACGATGGCAATCTATGGACCGAATACATTCCCCTGGCTGAGTACCTCTTCCGGTACGACCGTGGCGGCTTCTGGGTCGGGCGCACGTCCTTTCTCTACTTTTTTATGGTGCCCTTCAACCGGCTGACGCGCTGGCTGTTTGACGACATTCTGCACACGCGCATGATGTACCGGGCGATGCACGCGGCCGGCGGCGCCCACGCGTTTGTGCTGCAGGACATGGCCGTGCCGTTTGACCGCTCCGCCGCGCTCGTCGACTTTGCCGCTGCCACGTTGGGCATCTGGCCGGTGTGGCTGTGCCCGCTGCGGCGACGTCCGGGGCCGACCTTTCACCCGGCCGTGGTGGAGGATACGGACACCAACGAGGACAGCCTCGACCACACCCACATGCTCAACGTGGGCGTTTGGGGCCCAGGCCCGCTGTCGCGGCGCGAGTTCCGCTCGCGCAACGAGGCCCTCGAGACGCGGCTGACGGCCCTTGGCGGGCGCAAGTGGCTGTACGCGAGCACGTACTTTGCCGAGGACGCGTTTTGGGCGCTGTACGGCGGCCGCGCGTGGTACGACGCCCTGCGGACGCGGTACCGCGCCACGGCACTGCCGTCCGTCTACGCCAAGGTGCACGTCAAGGACGACAGCCGCGCCTTTGACTGGGCGGCGATGACGTGGCGCGACCGGCTGCGCTTCATCTGGCCGTTTGGCGGCATCCTGGGCATCTGGCACAGCCTGCAAACAGGCGACCATTTGCTGCACCGCAACGCGGCGTGGCGGTACAAGAAGTAGAAGATTTGGTGGATTCAATTAGTCTGATTTGGCTCATCTTCTCTATTCATCTGGGTATCGATTGCGCTGTTTGGGTTCCAACTTGTCCAAATTCAAACCGTGCTGACTCTACCCAGCTGACTATCTCTACTGTCGGCAGTCTTTCAATTTACAATTTTCTCGTGACGCTATAACATATGCTGTGACAAAGGAAAGGAAAAAAAGCCCAACTTCCACCCTTTATGCCCCAACAGAGGTCAGGTTCTGCTGTTCCGGAGTGGGCGTCAGCCGCCGACGGTAAACGGGCATGGCGCTCAGGCTGGCCGGCTGTGTGGCCACGGCGATGCGGTCGCCCATGCGATCGGGCACAAAGTCGAGATCGCCGCTCAGATTCGCCGTTGCCGCCGAGTACATCTTGGGCGAGGCGTCCGGCGTGGCAGGCACATCGACCATCACGACGGGCGGGTGGACCGGCGAGGGGATGACCAGCGGGCTGGGTGCGGCCGGTGCCGTCGTCACGGGGGTGACTGGTGTGGCAGGCGTGGCAGCCGTCGCGGTCATAGTCGCAGTAGTTGTCGTCGCAGTCTCGTTGGGTTGCCGCAGCCGCATCGGCAGGGCCTGCTCAAAGCCCTGGCCGCGAGCGACCTGCTCGATGCTCTTGAAGTACTTGACCGTCTTGACGCGCAGCTCGAGTGTGGCGTCCTCGTCGCAGACGACCATGGGGTGGGGGTGCAGCTGCAGGCTGGAGAGCGTCCACATGTGGTTCACGCCCTCCTCGATGCACTTTTGCAGCGCCAGGGCCTTGCGGGGGCCGAGAACGATGGCAACGACTTCGCGGGCGTCGAGGACGGTCTGCACGCCGACAGTGAGAGCACAGCGCGGGACGGCCGCAATGTCGCCGCCAAAGAAGCGGCTGTTGACGCGGATGGTGTCGTAGGCGAGCGTCTTGACGCGCGTGCGGCTGGCCAGCGAGCTGCCCGGCTCGTTAAAGGCAATGTGGCCGTCCTCGCCAATGCCGGCCAAAAAGAGATCGATGCCGCCGGCGGCCCGGATGGATGCCTCGTACTGGTGGCACTCGGCCTCGAGGTCGGGCGCGTTGCCGTTGAGGAGATGGACGTTTTCCGGGCGGACGTCGACGTGGCTGAAAAAATTGGTCCACATAAAGGTGTGGTAGCTCTCGGGATGGTCACGCGGCAGACCGACGTACTCGTCCATGTTAAAGGTCACGACATGGACAAATGAGACGCGGCCGGCGCGGAAGGCCTCGACCAAGCGGCGGTAGACACCGAGCGGCGAGCTGCCGGTGGGCAGGCCCAGCACAAACGGCCGCGTGGGTGTCGGCTGGAAGGTGTTGATGCGGTCGACAATGTAGTTGGAGATAAAGGTGCTGGCGGCATCCTCGTCGTCGCGGATGATGAGACGCATGGTGGCGGGTTATGGGCAAGTAGAGGGTGGAGAGATAAGAAGAGGAATGTCTAGCTGATGGCGACGGGACGAGGTGGTCGAGTCGAGGGACTGAGTAATCGAGGACTTTTGAGAACGACGTTCGCTGGTTGATATCTGCTGCAAAAAGAAGGAAAGAACAGGAGCAAAGCACCTTCTAGGAAGGCCCGGCATATGTACCTACGAACAGAGCGTGGCAAAGCGCGCCTGCTGTCTGGACCGGCAGCCTATTGGACGACGGCATCACATGTCGGACGTCATTTTTCTCCTTTTTTCAATCCCTACAGAAGCAACTGGATGCTGAATGGTTGCTTACACTGACGTGTCGCCTTCTACCGACCACTTGCACAGCGAGGCCACCGGGCCCAGCGGAAAACCCGGCATTCCACCGGAGCGGACGCGCAACGCCCCCAAAGCGAAAGACGTCCCCACCGCTCCGAGACTGGCCAGTGCCAACTAGCAGTGGTAATGGAACGTTTGCTTGGTCAAGACCCGGCCAGCCAGGGCGAAAAGCCGGAGGGGTAAGTCACGCCACAGTGCTGGAGGAGAGGGGCACGGTGCTGTGTGCTCCGTTTAGGTAGGGCATATCAACGGGCAGAGATAAGATAAGAAACGGAGCACCCAAGGACGGAACCGGGGCAGCCGACGCTCGACATGTGTGCCACAGGACCTCATTTTTGAACTTGTAACTGTGCTTTAAAACAACGCTGACGACTCACAAAAGTACGGTCCACAAGTACTCCTTGTTTGATCACTCTGTACATATTCACAGTTGTTCGAGACAGCTGTAATTGTGGCGCAGCTCTCTAGCCACACCCCCATTTTGCGGTGGGCCCAGCAGCCCGGATTAAGCAACGTTACAGCTTCGAGGCTGGAGCACACACGAAGCTGGGCTCCTACGTCGCAGCAGCTCTGGCCATCATGATGCTCGACTGTGGATTGCAAACATTGCCTTTGGATGGATTGACTTGGATGCGGTGGATTGGCGCAGGCGCGCTCCTGCAAGCTTGCAAGCTCTGCCCCAACGTAGTCGTTCATGCTACGCGTTCCTTCCCGTTTGGTCGCCTGGCGTCGCCCACACCTTCCTTGTCGGTCAAGCAGGCCTTTTCAGTACGCGGCCTTGTTGGACCCCTGTTTTGGCTGGGGCTTTTGACCTTTTTCGATCATTCTGTTTGCATCAATATGCATCAGCTTGCATCACCGGCATCCACAACTCCACACCGTCCACATTAGGATATCCACACGACGCCGTCGGTTCAGCTCGACGCCTACAGCGCTTCCACCCTCGCTCTTCCCCTTCCACTTCTGCCTTGGGCTGGGCGTTTTGTTGCGGTAGGGAATCACACTATTGGCCATATCGAAAGCCTAGCCTGACAGAGGACTGACGAGACCAGGTCAGCCTCAGTCTAGCTAGCTTGCACCGCCTGAAATAAGCTTGGGTCTTCCTGACGAACAAATAACTGGGATCCCGCACTGCACGAACGTCAACGACAAGACAACAAGACGGCTGGACGTCGGCGCGACGAGAGGACGAGAGGACGAGAAGACGAGACAACAGGACGAAACGCGGCGGACGGCGGATCGACAGCCTGCCGCCCCTGTCCGCGGCGAACGTAACAACCATCGCCTCCACTGAACTCCGCGCCCGGGCCCACCTCCACTTTGCCAGACACCGCTGGCTGGATCGACTAATACCACTTGCCTCTTGCTGCGAGTGCTACCACCGCTGCCACCTCTGCCCCCTCTGCGACATACCACACAACCGCTGTTTCCCGTATTCACGCTCCTGGTCCTTGTTACCGCTTGCTGGTTCCGCTCCTTCGCCATTCCTTTGGCTGGCAGGCTTGCGTGCTGGCGGGCTTGCGTGCTGCCGAGTTTGTTGGCACTGGTCGCAGGACGCGCCGCAGTTTTTGCCTTCTTCCTTCGGCTGCATCCCCATAAAACCTTTCAGATTTCCACTGGCTGCGTCTGTCGTTGATCTGCCATGCTCGTGCTGATCCGGCACCTGTTCCTTCTTTCTCCCATGTCTGCCCGTTTTCTGTGCAGCCACTCGCTTCTGCCATGACGAGGATACAGGGTTCTTTCCGTGCTGCCATCAAGGCTCTAGTCCGGAGGTTTCTGCCACATCGGAAACGGCAGCCAGTGCTTCCACCACCAGAAGACAACACCGAGCCACTTCGAGGCACACCAACACCACAAAAAACACTACAAGAAACACCACAGATTACACCAGCACAAGTAGAATCACCTTCTCTCTCCCCGTCGGCGTCTACATCGCGTTCTACACCCCTCTCGTCTTCACCTTCCTCGACTCCGTCGTCAAACACTACTGCCCCCAGTCCAGCGCCGACAACACGGCCAGTTGCCGACTTTTTGAAAGAGGCCGAGCAGCTGCTGCTCCAGCCCGTCCAGGGCGACCGCCTGCGGATCCTGTCCCGCCAGCTCGAGGCCGAGTACCGTGAGAAACTGCGCACCAGCTCGGCGTGTATGCTTCCGCTCTACAACCATGAACTGCCTACCGGCCAGGAGATTGGCCGGTTTCTGTGCCTGGATGTCGGTGGTTCGACGCTGCGCGTGGCTCTCATTGAACTTTGTGGCCGACCGCAGGGGACACCAGACGAGAGCACCGAAAGCATGAATATTCTCCGCATGCAGTCGTTCAAAATCACGCCCTCCATCAAGCAGCTGGAAGGCTTGGACTTTTTCGAATGGATGGCCGGCCACATTGTCGACACTGTGGGCAGCGAGGGCGCTTCCAGCGCCGGGCCCCTGCCCATGGGTCTTTCTTGGAGTTTTCCCATTGAGTAGGTTATTCATACAATCCGTCTCCCGTACTGCTGTCTCCTATACTAACCTCTAGGCAAACATCTCTCCGCGGAGGCCTTCTCGGCGACATGGGCAAAGGCTTTCGGGCCGCCGACTCGCTCAAGGGCAAGGATCTGGGCGACATTATTCAGACAGCGTGTGCCGCCCACGGGCTCAAAGTAGAGCTAGCCTCCATTGTGAACGACTCGGCAGCTGCGCTGCTCTCGCAGGCCTACCTACAGACCTCGACCCGTTTCGGCCTGATTCTGGGCACCGGCGTCAACATGGCCGTACACCTTCCCGTAGCCGTGGTGGGCCGCGCCAAGTTTGGCAACCGGCCACAGTCCTGGTTTGACGGGGCCGACCATGTGCTGATCAATACGGAGGCCAGCATGTTTGGCAACGGTGCGTTGCCGACAACGCGGTGGGACATGTCGCTCAAGGCAGGCCATCCGCAGCCAGACTTTCAGCCGCTCGAACAAATGTCTTCGGGCTACTACCTGGGCGAAGTGTGCCGCTTCGCCCTGATTGAGGCGACGGCAACGGCAGGCCTCTTTGGAGGCGTCCTGCCGCCGTCGCTGTGGAAGCCGTATGCGCTGGGCACCGACACGCTATCCATGATGGAAGGGTATGTTCCGGGTGAAGGTTTTGGAGGATGTTTGAACCGTTTCTAACCGATTGCAGTGCGCCGTCCCTGGAAGAGGCCGTCTCCATCTTTCACTCCCGCCACCCATGCAGCGACGGTTCGGCACCGACACAGGCCAACATTGCGACGGTGCGGACGCTGGCATCGCTGATTTCGCGCCGTTCAGCGGCTCTGATTGCAGCGGCCATTTATGCCATGTGGCTGCTCAAGGTAGAGACGGAAAGCGAGTGCCTGGAACAGCAGAGCCCGGCGGCTTCGAGCGGCAGGGCCTCGGCGGAGCTGGCCGTGATGCACGGCCACACTGTCGTTGCCTTTAACGGGTCGGTCATTGAGAGATACCCGGGGTACCTGAAGCAGTGTCAGGGCCTGTTGAACACGCTCCTGTGTGGAGAGAATGGCGCGCCGGCCGGCGTGATGGAGCTGGTGCCGGCCAAGGAGAGCTCGCTGCTGGGCGCAGCCGTGTCGCTGGCCTGTCTGAAGGCGTGAATTTTTCGTTGTATAGATTCTTGCTGGGATGTTGTGTTGCCTTTGTTTCTTTGGCGTCTGCATCGCATGGCATGTGCCAAATGGCGTGGAAAACGGAAGACTGTCGTGGAGCAGTACCATAAACGTGTATATATTGCTAGACTCTTTCCAACGGATTCGCGAGAGGGGAATAAGGCAAAAAGAAAACGCCTGCTGAAATCCACACGTGTGATACCATGGGTAGTCCCTACGTCTAGCTGTCCCAGTGCCCAAGCCAAATCCAAAGTCCATTCAAATAGTGACAAAGGAAAAACCAACACGAAGAACAAAGAAAACAAGAGACGCGCGCACGCCCTACTCGGCGGCAAAATACCGCTTCGTCTTGCTGCGCACCTGCTGCGCCTTGACCTCGGGCGGCACGACCGTGTGGTGGACCACGTGTGGGCGATAGATGGCGTCGACGGGCGGCATCCTGTTGGGGTACTTGTTAATAGGGTCTGGTCCGGGTGAAAAAGTCACGTGCAGGCGTACCAATCATCCAGGCTGAGGGGAAAGTACTCGTAGAGCAAATCATTGTCCTCGAACGCGTCGCTCGGCCCAGCGGCCGTGGCAGACGTCGAGCCACTCCGGCTGGCCGACAGCGAACCGGACCCGGCCGCCTTGAGGGTCGCAGCAGACAGGCCTGCGCTGCCGCTGCCGCTGCCACGGCCGGCCCCTGCGGCAAACGGCGGACTGCTTGTGGGTGGATCGGCGCCGGGCCGTTGGGGGCTGCGCTCGTCCTCGGACAGGGAGAGGCTGATGGGGACGGCTGTGCTGTGGGTGCGCTGCGGCGGGTGGTGGGTGTGGGCGTGGGCGTGGTGGGCGTGGTGGTGGTGGTTCTGGTTTTGGTAGGGTGACTGGTGTGCATGATTCTGGTTCTGGTTCTGGTTCTGGTTCTGCTGCTGCTGCGGCGGCACATTGGAATGCTGCATCTTGCCCCGTGCAGGCGTGTCCCAGGACGGCACGGGCGGCCGCGCCAGGCCCGGCGACAGCAGCACCTTTTTGGCCGGATGCGGACTCGGCTGGGGCGCCGGCTGGGCAAAGGCGAGGCCGGCCCAGTCGGCCGTCGAGACGGCGCCGGCGAGGGTGTTGAAGCGCGAGAAGCCGACGAGGTCGGCGCTGCCGCTGCCACTGTTGCGGTGGTGCGCGTGGGCATCAAAGGGCGTAGGGGGCGTCGGCTGCGGCGTAGCCTGGGCATGTGCCTGGGCCTGGGCCTGGGCCTGGGCCTGAGCCTGAGCCTGGGTCGGGACCGGCGTCGCCGGCTGCTTCTTGTCGCCCGTCAAGGGCACGTCGCGCCGACTGACAAAGTTGCGCGGACTGCGGCCGCGCACAATGACGGGGCCCGACTGGATGGTGGCTAGTGGAATCCAGTCGTCCTCGTCGGCGGCGGTCGTGGCGCCAGCAGCGGTGGCCGTGGTGGTGTCGGTAGTCGCCGCCGGACCGTCGGCCTGGACGCGCGCCAGCAGGTGGATCTGCACGACGTAGTGCTGCTGCTGGCCCTTGCGGCGGCCGTTGTTGGCGGTGGCGTGCTTGAACTGCAGGCGCTTCCACGCAATGGGCACGCTGACGCGGCCATTGTCGAGCTCCTGGGCGGTGGCCAGGTTGAGGAGCAGGTGCGGCGGCGCGGCCGTCTTCTCATCGTGGGCGGTCGTAGCCGTCGAGGTAGTATTTGTCGTGGCGGCCGTCGTCGTGCTCTTCCACGGAATGCAGATAATCTCCGTCGGCTTGCCTTCGATGCTCTCCATGGCCGTGATGGAGGCCGCCAGCTCGCGCACGGCCACCTGGCGGCGGCCGCCGCCGTGGTGCTGGTCGTCGACGACGACGGCATGGGTCACCTGGCGCGGCAGCGTGATCTGCCCGGAGCACCACCAGAGGTTGCGGCGGTAGCACGTCAGCTCGAGCGGGCGGCCCGTGTTGTCGGCCGCGTAGACGTCCTCGGCGAGGAAAAACATGCCAAACAGCTCGGCTGACATGCCGGGCGCGGCGCACTGGCCGGCATCGTCGACCAGGGCGGCCTGGACGACGGGCTCGCCAAAGCCGAGCAGCTTGTTGTCGAGGCCGGCACTGTCGTCGTCGTCGTCGTCGCCGTCGGCGCGCGGCGAAGCGGCATCGCGGCCGAACAAGGCGGCGCTGCCGGCACTGCCGTCGCCATGGTTGTTGTTGTTGTGGTGGTGGTGGTGGTGATGCGGCGCAATGTGGTGGTTGTAGGTCGGACGGGCGGCCGCGGCAGCAGCAGCAGCAGCCGCCGCCGCCGCACCCGTGGGGCCGGCCGAGTAGGGGAAGGGGTCTTCAAACGTGTTGGAAAAAGCGTCAAAGTCGTAGGTGGGCGTGAAGGGGAGCGGGACATCGCTGCGCGGTCAGTAAGGGGGGGCGGCAGACACCACGAAGAAGACAGCACGCACAGCAGCTCGTCAAACGCCTCAAAGCCTTCCAGGTTGAGACTGCCGTCGGGCGGCAGACGGACGTCGAGACCGAGGCCGTCGGCGTCTGCCGTCATGGACAGCGACGACATGGGATTGTAGGCCATTTGGCATGGCTGGAGGGGGGAGGGAGAGCGAGGCGCAAACGGACGTCGAGGATCCAACGAGGGGCGCAAAGACGAGACAAGAACTTTCGACTGGCATGCGGCAACGGTTGGCGAGGAGAGGAATGGGTCCAACGTCCAACAGTCGCACGGACAAGAACAAGGCGCTGCCCCCAAAAAGCGACACGGAGCAAGATCGATGCAGTCGGCAATCGCACAGGCCGATCCACGGGTGGCGTCGCCGGTGGTGTGGTGCGTCAGTCTGCCAAAAGGCTCCAGAGAATGCCAACGTGACAAGTGCAGAGACCAACCGGCTGGCCAGACTCAAGAGATAACAATGGTGCGCTGGGGCATTGGCGCGATGGAGGCGAGAGATAGCGGCGGCTGGCGCTGGTTGGCGCTGGAGAACGAGGCGACGAGAAAAAAAAGAGGGGAAGCAGCGCGACTAGGGAGCATTACAGTGGGCCGGCGGGTTTTGGACGCTGAAGTGGAGCCGCAGGATGGGGAGTATCAAGTGCTGAAGAATGGAAAGAATGAGAAGAATGAGAAGAATGAGAAATTGTATTTTGTAAATCAAGACTCGAAATAACCAAAGTACAGCAACACCCCCCAACTCCTACACTTGCACGTCCCACTACAACGGTCAGCATGCGGCCCTTTCCACGACCCTTTCTTCACCCGACGGCACTCACATTGTCCGGCGCATTCGTCAGCTCGTCAAACGCCTGCAGCACCTCAAACTGCATCGCCTGCAGCGCCTCGTGCGCCTCGTCCACCACCCACGTCAGCACGCTGTGCTCCGCCCGGTGCGCCTTGTTCTGCCGCACCCCCATCATCGCCAGCCCCTGCAGCACCGTCGTCGCCTGCGCCGTCCCGGCCACAATCACCGGCGCCACAATGCCGCCCGTCGCATTGTCCGTGACCGCCATCGTGGCGGCCGGTGCCGGGGTAGAGGCCGTCCCTGCATTCATTGCCTCGTCCTCTGGCGCTGTCGCCGCTGTCGCCGCCATCGCCGCCGCCACCGTCGGTACCCGCCCCGGCTGAAAGGCCTGCAGCACCGGCAAAAAGGTCGCCAGCGGACTGCCCGGACGGCACACAATCACCGTGCCCAGCAGGCTGTCGCCCTCGCCCTTGGCCCGCACCACTGCACACGTCGCCGCCGCCGGCCCGCCCAGCGCGTACCGGTACAGCGCCACCACGTCCGGCACCGCCACCGCCGCCACGTGCGCCATCACGCCCGCCAACATGTCCGGCCCGGCCTGGCCCGGCAGCAGGTCAAACGAGAGGCCGGCGCTGCCGAGGTGTCGCGCCAGACCCTCGGGCGGGCTCCAGCGCGCCAGGTCCGAAATCGCCAGGTTGGTCAGCCGCCGCGGAAACGACACGTCCCAGCCGGCGCCGGCAAACCACGTCCGCAGACTGGCGCTGCCCGACGAGCCGGTCGAGGCGGCAGTACCGGCGGTGCCACTGGTCCCCGGCCCCGTCGGCGTGCCGCCCGTGCTGCCCCCGACGCTGCCCTCGTCGAGCACGGGCATGCCCGGGAAGACGCCGGGAAAGCAGGCGCCCAGCTGCAGCGTGCGCAAGCCGGGGCGCTGGGCGAGCAGCCGCAGCGCGCCGCGGTGTAGCGAGCGGCCGACGGAGAGGTTGCGCTTGGCCGGGTCGACGAAGAGGGCAGCCAGGCTGCCGGTGCCGGTGGCGGGCGCGTAGTAGGTGGCGCAGAAGCCGTAGAGCGCCTGCGTGCTGCTGTTGCGCACGACGAGGTGGGCGGCCTCGAGGTCCGGGCCCGGGGCCGCCGCAAAGGCCGCGGCGCGGGCGTGGTGCACATAGGCCAGCGCCGGGCCACTCGCGCGCGCCAGCGCCTGCAGAAGCTCGTCGAGGCCGTGGCCGTCGCGGTCGTGCACATAGGCCTCGACGAGCCAGTTGCGGCGCGACTTGAGCACCTTTTTGCTCTTGCGCAGCGTGCCCGGCAGCGAGCCGCGCGGCGCCACCTCGCCAAAGAGCACGCGCACGAGCGCGTCCATGGCCGTCTCGGTAAAGTCAAAGGTGCAAATGTACGTGCCTATGGTCTTGTCCATGGCAAAGTCGTAGGGCGAGCTGACGGCGACGACGACGAGCGCCTTGTTCTGGCCGCTCGCGCGCAGCATTGAGCACATCATGGCCACGTGCTTGGTGAAGCCGGCCTGGTACAGGTTGCGGTTCGCGTCCGCCGTCACGAGCACAATCGTCGACGCACGGTGGATCAGACTCTCGTGCACTGGCCGCACCCCGTTGGCCGTGTAGCTCGTGTGCAGCAGCTTGCCGTGGCGCGCGCGGGCCAGCGCGCGGCCCAGGCCGCGGAAGACGCCCTCACCGCTCATAATGGCGCTGCGGTCGCGCGACGAGGCTGTCGTCCCCGTGCCCGTCCCCGGCGCCGGCGCCGACGACAGGTCGCGCGCCGATTTGGTCGACGAGGCCGAGGCCGAGGCCGGCAGCGGCTTGACCAGCGGCGTCAGCAGCAGCAGCTCCTCGCGCGCGTCCATGGAGCGCGACAGCGGCAGCAGGCGGTCGCGGTCGCGCATAACCGTGATGGAGTCGTCGTAGGCCCGCCGCGACAGCGCCAGGTGCGCCGGGTGCGTCGTCGCGAGGAGGCTGAGCCCGGGCGGGTGCAGCGCCTGCGCCCACGACGTGACGCGGCGCTTGAGGGCGAGCACGCGGCGCAGCGACGTGGTGATGCGCGCGCGCGTCAGGATGCCGGTGGCGTAGCCCAGCTTGAGCCCGGCAATGGCCTCGCGCTGCACGTCGTAGGCGCGGCAGAGCATGACAATGTCGCAGCCGGCCTCGACGGCCATGACGGTGCCGCCCTTGACGCCAATCTCGTGGCTGAGCGCCTCCATCTCGAGGCACTCGCTGATGGCGACGCCGCGGAAGCCGAGCTCGTTGCGCAGCAGGTCGTCGACCACCTGGTCCGACAGGCACGCGTGGCTCACGTTCATCGACGGGTTCGTGATGCCGCAGCCGCCGACAAACATGGCGTCGAGGCGGCCGGTCGCGATCGCGTTGCGGAACGGCACAATCGCGCTCAGGCTGAGCTCCTCGAGCGTCTGCGTGATGATGGGCACGTCTAGGTTGGAGCCGAGAAAGTCGAGGTTGCCGTACGACGGAAAGTGCTTGCCGCACGTCGCCACGCCGCCGTCGCGGTACCCGTTCATGGCCGCGATGCCGTACTGCGACACCTCTTGCGGGTCGTCGCTCGTCGCCCGCACGCCCAGCGGCTGGTATCGCGCATTGGTCAGCACGTCCAGCACCGGGCCCAGCAGCAGGTTGACGCCGCAGGCCGCCACCTCGGTCGCCGTCGCCTTGGCAATCGCATACGACAGCTCCGGGCTGCCGGCCGCCGCAATGCCCATGGCGCTCGGGAACTGGCAAATGTAGTCCTCGTCAAACAGGCTGTTGACCCCGCCATGCTCCTGGTCCAGCGCGATCAGCAGCGGGCACGGGTGGCCGGCCTGGTGCGCAATCGTCTGCAGTTCCTGCACCAGCTGCGCCGTCTCATGGGCCGCTATCGAGTCAGCAAAGACCGCGCTCACAACACCCTCTCCCTGCCTACGTACACCGCAGGTTCTTGGCCGTCAGGTGGATCGACCCCAGATGGTGCTCCTCGATCAGATTGCGGATCTGCGGCGTCACCTCCGTCCCGTCCCAGCCCATAATCAGCATCTGGCCAATGGCCCTGTCCGGACGCGCGTTAGCAGCACATCCTCCCGACACCCCCCTCCGGGACCCACCAGCACTCACCAGTCCAGGTCGTCCCATACTGGATCGAGGTCGTCGGCCGCCATGGCGCAGAGGGGGAAAAGAAACGGCAGGGAGAGGGGCTACCGGTGTCGGGCGTCGCCAGGGCGGGCTGTGGCCGTGCGCTGTCAGCTGGTGCGCATGGCATGGCAGAGCGTTGCCGTCTGCAGATTAAAGAGCACTCGTCGTCGGCTCGGCTGTGCGGTCGCCTCGACAGTCGTCTGCCCCGTCGAATCCAGATATACGTCACGATGGAGAAAGAAGGTGTGGCTGCAAGTGTGGCTGGCCAGACGTACGCTGCGGAGCCGGACGTGCACATGCCAAGATCGGCAGCCACGACCCCCCCGGCTGCCCCCGGCTGATTGGCCGACACACGTTGCAGATACGGTGTGGGGCAAACGGAGCGCAGTTGCTAGCGCGGTGGGGGGTCTAAACGTTACATTTCAGAGGAGAGGGACCCCGAGGAAGAACGGAGACAAACGGAGTGCGCGCAACGATCTGACCGGCTTGGTGGTGTCCGTTTTCACTGCTCCGTTACGCTACCGTGTCAGCACTGTGTCGTTCTTATCACCCACGTCATGGCGGCTTTTCCGGTGCCACCACCGAACCGGTGATTGTCGGCTTCCCACGGGCGACGCGTGGGCGATCAGGACCAACGTGCCCCGTCTGGATGGTTGCGTTGGTTCGTTGTAGTGGCCGCAAAGTACGTACGAGTCTTGTAGTCTGATCGTCCCGTTGTCGTGACGGACGCTTCCGTCGTAGCAGCCCGCCAGACGGAAGGCGCGACTGGGAGCGAGGGCGCGACTGCCACACGTATATCCTGTTGCTGTCCGAGCATTGCGACAGCTTCCTTTGTTGTGAATAGACAGTTTCTGTTGTTCGCCGCCTCTGTTGGGTGTCTCCATCGCCCTTTGCCCATAGTATTTGCACACCGTCCTCTCCATCTCCTCCACCCCTCCCTACCATGCCGTCCGCCGTCCCCGCCGCGCCGCCCGCGCCCACGCCCACCGGCATCACCAAACTGACCAACTGCCGCCTCGTCCTCGACGACGCCCTCGTGTGGCAGGATCTCTGGGTCAGCGCGACCACGGGCAAGATCGTCCGCAGCCAGGCCGCCTTTTACGACGACCACGTCCTGCCGGACGAGACAGTCGACCTCGGCGGCCGCATTGTGGCGCCTGGCCTGATTGAGGCCCAGCTGAACGGCGCCTTTGGCTTCAACTTTTCCACCCTCTTTGGCGACGAGGTCGTCGGGCAGACCAGCCCCGACGCCACCTATGCCTGCCGTCTGCGCGCGCTCAACCACACGCTCGTCGCCACCGGCGTGACCGCGTACGTGCCGACCGTGACGAGCCAGACGAGCGACCTGTACCACAAGGTGCTGCCCTACTTGGCGCCGACGGGCGCGCGCGACGCCGCCGCCGGGGCCGAGTCGCTGGGCGCGCACGTCGAGGGCCCTTTTTTGAGCCCGACCAAGAACGGCGTGCACAACCCGGCCGTCTTTGCGGTGGCCGAGAGCGTGGCCGACGTCGAGGCCATGTACGGCGCCGAGAATCTGCGGGGAACAAGAAAAACCAAAGACGAAGACGGGACCACCTCCTCGACCGCGGACCTCTCCCTCCCCCTCCCCGCCGTCCGCATGATCACGGCCGCTCCCGAGCTCGGCCACATGTCCGACGTCGTCTTCCCCGCGCTCGCCCGCCGCGGCATCGTCTGCGCCATTGGCCACACCGAGGCCACCTACGAACAGGCCGCCGCTGCCATGGGCCACGGCGCCACCATGATCACCCACCTCTTCAACGCCATGCGGCCGCTGCACCATCGCAACCCAGGCGTCTTTGGCGTGCTCGGCGAGGCACCCCCCAAGGAGACGACAGGCACCTCCACCTCCTCCCAGAGCCGCCCCTACTACGGCGTCATCGCCGACGGCATCCACCTCCATCCCACCACGGTCAAGATTGCCTACAATGCCCACCCGCAGGGCTTCTTGCTCGTCACCGACGCCATGCACATGGTCGGCTGCCCCGACGGGCCGTACGACTGGACGAATGGCGACCGCCACATGCGCCTCGTCAAGAACGGCAAGGTCCTCCTGCTCGAGGGCTCCACCACGATTGCCGGCAGCACCATTACGCTCGTCGAGTGCCTCGAGAACTTTGTCAACTGGACGGGCACGCCGCTGCCGGTCGCGCTGCGCACCGTCACCGCCACGCCCGCGGCCATGCTCGGCCTGCAGGGCGTCAAGGGCACGCTCGCCGCAGGCGCCGACGCCGACCTGATTGTGCTCTCGACCGACGACGGCCTGCCCTCGCCCGGCGGCTCGCCCACGACGCGGCTGCACATTGACGAGGTCTGGAAGTTTGGGACGCGCGTGCACAAGCGGGTGTAGGCGGAGGGAGGTTGCTGGAGACGAATGCAGAATGCAGAATGCACAATAACAATAGATTGCACTTTTGGGAATATCCGGGAAATAGAATACAAGAAGAAAGAACAGCGCTGGCTGTGTGCTGTAACAAAGGAAATGAATCCGCAAACTACTGACAACCACCAACAGCCGCTAGAGCAATCCCTCAAACGCCTGCAGCCGCAGCTTCGCGTCGTTTTCTAGCGCCTGAATGTAGGCATCGTACTGCGCGTCGTCTGCCGCGGCCGGCACCGCCAGGCCAGGCGAGGGCAATGGCGACGCCCAGGACGGCGACACCACTGACGGCATCAGCCCCGGCGACGGCGCCATCTGCGACGATGCAGTCGCTGCCGCAAACGCGCGCTCCTCCTCCAGCGCGGCTACCTGTGCGAGAATGACGCGAGGGTCGGCCGACCACCGCGGGTTGGTCTGTTGGACCGTCTCGGTCGTCTTTTCTGCCTCTGCCTCGACCAAGTCGGCCGCCTCCACCACAATCTTCACTGGCGCCTCCCCGAAAAAGACGGGATGCCCCTTGTGCACGTCGTGCGCCAACGCGCCATACACGGCATCGCCCGCAGTCGCTGGGTGCCGCCGCGCCGCGTCAAACGGGTAGCTGGCCGCCACGGCGGTCGCCAGGGCCCTTTGCCAGTCCGCTGCTGTCGCCGTCCTCTGCTGCCGCGGGTAGCTCGCCGCCATGGCCTCGTGCAGCGCCACGTCCCAGCCGGAGAGAGCGACCGCGCGGTGTCCTCTTGTCGTCGGCTCCGGCTCGGCAATCTGCGCGCGTGCGGCTTCGACCAGCGCATCTGCGTCCACCACTGCCGTCGTTGTTGTAGTCGTCGCCGCTGCTGCTCTCGTCACCGTCGTCGCCCCCACTGCCTCCCACCACACCGGCGCTGCCGTCCCGGCCGCAATCCAATCCACCGGCGCCTGGGACACGACCACGTTCGTGTCGCTCCACAGACGCGTCGACGTCAGCGGCAGCGCCGGCAAAGCCGTCATGGCCCGTGGCACTCGCGCCCCCTGCGCCGCCACCGGCTCCGCGTCTGTTGTGCGCACCACCTGCGCCTGCTTCTCGGCCTGTGCCGCCTCGAGCGTGAACAAGGACGGGCTGCTGCTGCTGCTGCTGCTGCTGTCACCTCTAACCGTACGGACCACACGCCGCGGCACCCACAACGTCCGCTTCGACACCCGCGACGCCTGCGCCGACCGCCACAGGTTCTGCGACACCAACGTCGACAGCGGCGCCGCATGGGCCTTGCGCACCCGTCGCGGCATGTGCAGCGCCGCCGGTTCCTGTTCGCTCGACCGCGTGGGCCTATTGCGTAGCGCCGCACGCGCCGCGGCGTGGTCAAACAGCAGCGTCGTCGTCGCCGCCACCGCCACTACCGCCGCCTTGGGCGCCCACAACGTCTTGTCCGCGGCCGCGGCCGACGAACGCGTCTGCCAGAGGCCGCTCGACAGCAGCTTCTCGAGCAGCGCCTGGTGCGGCGGACGGGCGCGGCGCGGCATCTGCACCGCAGCCGGCTCCTTGTCCGTCGACCGGGTGAGCGCCCGCGTCTTCTCGGCCCGCGCCGCCGCCAGGTCAAAGAGCAAGCCCGACGCTGCCACGGCCGCGGGGGGCTCAGCCTTGGGCATCCACAACGCCTTGGGCGCACGCACCTGCCAGAGCCGCGTCGACGTGAGGCGGGCGAGCGGTGCGTGGCTCGTCTGGCGCGGCTTGCGCGGCATGCAGAGGGCCGCCGGTTCCTGCTCGCTCGTCCGCGTCGGCGCACCGCGCTTTTCGGCCGCGGCCACGGCCGGATCAAAGAGGAGGCCCTTTGCCGTCACCGCCGCCGCCGCCGCCGTCACCGTCTTGGGCGCCCACAGCGCCTGTTGTGCGCGCATCTGCCACAACCGTGTCGACGCCAGACGCGCCAGAGGAGCGTGGCTGGCTTTGCGGGCCTGGCGCCGCATATGCAGCGCAGCTGGCTCCTGGTCGCTCGTGCGCGTGTGCGCCCGGCGCTTCTCCGCCATGGCGACGGCCGGGTCAAACAGGAAGCCCTTGGCCGGCACGGCCGCGTGCACTTGTGGCGCCCACAGCGCCTTGTGGACGCGCATCGTCTGCGCCGACTGCCACAGCCGCGCCGACGCGAGCACCGGCAACGCGGCGTGGCTAGGCTTGCGCGCCTTGCGCGGCATGTGCAGCGCCGCCGGCTCTTCGGCGCTCGTGCGCACCACGGCCGCAGCCATCCGCGCCGCCACCGCGGTCGCGAGGTCAAACAGCATCATCGTCCTGGCCTGCGCCGCCGGGATGGACGGCACCGGCCGCGGCGCCCACAACCGCGGGCCCGCTCGGACCGCGACGGCTGCCGTCCAGAGCTGCGTCGATGCCAGTGTCGGCAGAGCCTCCGTCATGGCCACCGCCTTGCGGGCTCTGCGCGGCATATCGATGGACGCCGGCGCCTGTTCGGTCGTCCGCACTGCCACAGCCCTGCGCTCTGCTGTCGCTACTGCCAGGTCAAAGAGATGCTTGTTGTCTGTGGGGAGCGCCTGTGGTATCGACCTCGGCGCCCAGAGCTTTTCCGTCTGCACGGCGGCGACCACGACAGGACTCCATAGCAACGCCGGCATGGGCGGCAGGGCGTCGTCGTCGTCTTCGGCTGCCCACAGCTGGCTGCTCGCAATCGGCGCCGCCGCCAGCACCCGTGGCTTCGCGCGCGCCGTCGCCGCCGCACTGACACTGTCGTACTGCTTCCACGTCGCTTCGTCCGGCTGGGCCATGCTCACCGGCTCCTTGGCCGCTGCCTCGCCGCTCGTCCACAGCAGCGACGTCGCCGTCATCCCGGGCAGGCCCCGCTGCATGTCCGCCACGTCCATGCCGACAAAAATCTCCGTCTCCCCGTAGTCGGACAGCGCGTCCGTCGCCTCGCCGCCGCCCTCGGCCAGCTCGTCCTCCTCGTCCGACGGCAGCTCCGTCAGGTAGTCGTCCACCACCGCATCCTCCTCCAGCGGCGGCGGCAGCAGGCTGTACGTCGACGGCACGTCCTGGCTCTGCAGCAGGCTCGCAATCTCCCACAGCGTGTTCTCGTCGAACCCGTCGTCGCTGTCCGAGTACGGCTCGTCGTCGTCGGAGCCCTGCACCTCCTTGTCCAGCTCGTCCTCCTCGTCGTACGCGTCGAAAAAGGACGATCCGTAGTCGTCCTCCTCGGGTTGCGGCACACGGTACGCCTGCGCCACGCTCCTTGACGGCCCGCCGCCCGACGACATGGTGCCCGGCATTGCCATCAGCGTGCCCACGCGCACTGCCACCGTCGCCGTGTCCGACCGTTCGCCCCAGGGGAACTGGAAGATGCCCAGCGTGCCGCGCTTGTCGGGGAGCGGCTCGGGGTTTTCGAGAATGTCGGGCAGCACAGTCATGCGTCTGCTGCGTCGTGGTGGCCGCTGCGTCAGGGGGCGCGCAGGCTTTTGCTGGCTCGGGCCGTCCTCGACCGTCGTCTTGGCCGTCGCCTTGACCGCCTCGTCCGTTGGGGCCTCTGCAAATAGCGCACTACTCTCCTCCGGTGCCGGAGACGGAGAAACTGGGGAAACCGGGGACGCTGGAGCGACCGGGGCGACACTGCCGACCCACAGACTGGCGCTGGCTGGCTGCGTCACCGCCGTCGCATGCCTGTCCGTCCACAGACCCGTCTTTTCAATGGGCAGTGCCTCCTCGAATTCCCCCATGGCCAGTCGCCGTCCAGTCGCCTGCGCGGGCGCCTGCTCCACTACGCTGTCAATCGGGTCCACCCTAGCCATGGGTACATCCATCGGTGATGCAGGTCTCCATAGCGTCGCCGTTCTAGGCGCCGCACGCTCGCCAGACCGCGGCGTCCACAGCAGCTGTGCTGGAGGTGCTGCGGCAATTTTGACCGCCTCCGCTACCTGCACCGTCTCCACCGTCTCGTCCAGGTACATTTCATCTTCCGAGTCGGGCGGTGTCGGACTGCCCAGGTCAGACATGTTCCGGTCGTTGCTGCTCCGGAGTCCGGTCTGCATCTCCGCCAATGTCCGCTGCCAGCCATTGCCAGGAACGCCCAGCAGACCGCTCTGCAGACGCTGCCGCCGCGATGCCCGTCGGTCTGCTCCAATGCCCCGTCCGCCCGTCATAGTCTCGTAGTTGACCTTGTCACCGACCCCGTTGCCGGCCTCAATCTCAATGCTGACCGTCGATTGCCGCCGCGACTCGCCCGGCACCGACGGCGTCCGTAGCGTCGACATGGAGCTGCGCCCCAGATCCCGCTGCATCGTCTGCCAGTTGGTCGTGTGCGCGTCCATCTCCCGCTCCAGATCGTCGAGCAGATGGAATTGCTGGCTGGCACTCTCGTTGGTCAGCGCCGCCTCCTCAAACTTGCGTAGCTGCGCTTGGATCATCGCCAGTGCGTGCTCGGGCGACTCCAGCGGTGACGGCTCGGCCGCCTTGGCCAGCACCGGCCGCCGCGTCGACGGCGGGCCGAGCTGCAGCGGCGTCGGCGGCGCCATTTTCCGCGACCACGCCTTGTCGCGACCGGTAAAGGTCGGGCAGTTGTCGCCCACCCGGTGATGCCACGACGCCTGCACCTGCAGCGGCGCGTCTGTTTCATCCTCTTCGTCCGTCAACGGCGGCGAGTCGACCCGGGGCGTGGGACGCGGCGGCGGCGCTGCCCTGGCTGCCTCTCGCTGGTCGCCATGCAAATACATGGACCGCGCCACGCGGTTCTGCAGCGGCATGGCCACGACAGACGAGTGCACTGAGCCCCAGTGCGTGTACGCGTCGTGCGACTGCGTGTCGCTGCTCATAGTCACGACCGAGTCGCGCATCGGCGGCAGCACCGGCGACGAGGCCCGCTTGTCGTTGGTCCGCCGACTGACACTGCTGTTGCGCTCCAGCGCACGCTGCATGGCCAACATGAGGTCGCCCGTGTCCATGCCCGGCGCCCACGCGTCGCCCGCCTCGTCCGACAGGTGCAGCGGTTCCGGCAGCGGCTCATCGATGCGCGGCAGCTCCACCACTTCGAGCAAATTCTCCGTCTGGACTGACGTCTTACCCGTCTGGCTCGTGCTTCTCGACACGCTGCTGGGCGCGTCGCGCGGCGACAGGGGCGGCAGCATAAAGTCAAACGGAATCGAGGGGATCTCCGGCACCGAGGACCGCCGCCGCAGGGAGCCGTCGGCGCTGGCGCTGGGGGCTGGTGGGAAGAGCAGTGCCATTTTCTCGTCAAACGTCATGCTCTTGGTGTTGTTCGGCAGCGGGCGGTTCGTGTCCGGCAGGCCCCCCATGTACGTCGCAAAGTTGGTCGGCAGCGGCGGCAGCGGCGGCAGCTGTGGCGGGCTGCCCGAGGCGTAGCGAAGAGCCGACTTGCGGAGGCCAATCGAGCCGGCCGACTTGCTGCGTCGATGGCCGGCCAGCATCGGCGATGCCTCCGCCGGGAAAATGTTGCGGTCCTCCTCCAGCTTGCGGGGGATCGGCCGCGGCCGGTGCACCATGGAGACCATGGACGAGACCGACGCCCGCACGTCGGACTCCATGTCGGGCCGGAAGTGGAAGTCGGGCAGGGCGTTGGCCATCTTCGGGTTGCCGCCCTGGAGGATGCTCTCGACCGCGTCTGGGTTGTCGTACTCGATCCGGTTGACAAACAGGACCGTCTGCTGCCGCTGGCTGTCCGCTTCGTCGACCATGGCCTTCATCGCAATGGCCCGCGGGTTGTTGGGCAGGCCAGTAGTCGGACGTCTCTGCACGGGCGTCTTGGGCGTTTTGGTCGGCTCCGGCTCGGGAAACTGGCGCGACGGCCGAATCGTGCGCTCCACGGCCGGCGCCTGGCGGGGGGACCGTCGCCGGATCTCTTCGACGCCAGGCGAGAGCTGGGCCGAGCTGGTGGTGGCGGTCGGCATCAGCGACGCCTCCGCGGCCTGTTGGAAAATCTGCTGCGACGACATGGAGCCGACCGTCTTGCGCTTCACGGCCGGGGTGCCGGGTGGCTTGGGGGCCGGACGCTTGGCGATGAGCGCCGAGTCGCGGTGCAAGTCGTCGCCCCGTCTCTCGCGCTCGTTGCGGACGGCGTCTGCGAGGCTGATGGTGGCAATCTTGTTCAGCGGGTTCTGGTCGCCGTTGGTCTGCAGGATCGGGTTCGAAATAACCAGCTTGCCCGCCGCCAGACCGCCCGGTCCCATCCTCCGCTGCAGCGCCGCCGGTGCCGTGTCCGCTCGCATGGGAGGAAAGAGCTGACCGGGGATGGGAACAGGAACGGGCGAAATTTCGGAGGCGCTCGCCGCAGCCTGGACAAAGAGGCCGGCCGTGCCGTGGGACCGCTCAAAGGCTGCAATTTCGTCGCGCTTGTAGTCCTCGAATCGTCTCGGGGGATCCACGGACGAACCGCCGGTGGAGATGGAGCGGCTGGCGTTGGCGTCGCGCATGGCAGGAGATTCGGGTGCGCGTGGCAGACGGGACTTGCCCTCGGTCAACTGGGGATTCGACACGGTCACAACGACTGACAGTTAGTGAGGCGTAGGTCAAGGGCGAGGGGCACACTCGAGAGACGTACAGATGAGGGCCAAAAGGCCAATTGACGGGAGTAGTGTCCGCAGCAGGAGGGTCGTCGTCTGGAGTCCCAGGACCAGGAGAATGCTCATCGCCGTCCACGCGGCGAGCATCACAATGACCAGCAGGATGGCCTTGCCGCGGCCGGCACTAGGCTTTCCGGCCCTGATGTCGGCGACGAGGCCGGAGGCAAAGACGCGCACGACCAACAAGAGGAGGATGACGGCGTCGAGAATGAGGACGACGAGGGCAATAGCCAGCACAGATGAGGCTGGCACGCAGACGGGATCGAACTGGGGCCGGGTGAGGCCGACAAAGACGACGCCGAGGATGAAGCGGACGCTGACGAGGATCTGGGGGACGAGCTGCCAAACGCCCGACTTGGTGCCGTTGTGGATGGCCCAGAGTAGAAACTGCTCCATGGCGAAGCGGGCAAACTGGTCAAAGAGGGTGTGGAGGACGACGCCGACTTGGCAGGCGGTGGTGGCGGTGGTGTCGATGGCAATGGAAATGAAATCAATCTGCGCCCACAGGGCGGCGCTCAAGAGGAAGATGGCGAGGACCAGCCTCGGGCCATCGCGAAAGACTGTGGCGCCATGGCTGGTAAGATGAAGGACAAAGGACGCCAAGGCGGCGCTGACGACGATGCCACTGGAGGGTGAGCGAAAGAAAGCATCGAGGGGGGGGGGGCAGAGAACTCACAATGTGAATGCTGAGATGAGCGCTGGGATGGAGGACGCGGAAGTCGACATGGCGGCGACGCCACCTGCAGCAAAATGGGAACCGGTCCGCAAGAAGAAAGAAAGCCCAGTCAATGGGTCATGGAGTGCAAACGAGAGGCGAAGAATTAAAGAAAGTACCGGGCAGAGGATTCGATCATGGCCGACGGCTCATGATGCTATTCGCAAAGAGCAGGGGCAAAGCCACGGCAGTTGTCACTTGACAGGTGCAGAGGCGGGAAGAACAGAAGGAAGGAAGAGAAAAGGTACCGGAAGCCGGGTAGCAGAGCACAGGGACAGAGTGCGGGAGACGCTTGTCTCTCCACGTCGCCGGGGCAAAGCTGCTCCGCGGCCGCCCACGACGGCGCAAGTGACAAGACTGACGTCTCAGGCCGCCCCCAAGCGAGGGTGGGCCAGGCCTTGTCAGGGCCTTGTCGAGGCGACAGCAGGAGTGGTCCGTTACCGTATAGGCCAAGACTGGCCGATGCGGATTGGCTGCACGGCGAGGCTGGCTGGGGCAACTTGGGGTCCGAGCCGCTGGCGCTGGCGTGTTTGGGGTGGCATTTAGGCCGACCCCTGTACAGCGTCCGTTTCAGTCGAAACCCGAGACGTCGCAGCGGCCCAGAGAACGACAGAGAACGAGGAGTCTGGCGAGGAAGAGGTGCGAGTTTGGTGGAGTCGGAGTCGGAGAAGGTGAGAATCAAGAGGCCTGAAGGCTGGTGTGTCAGAGGCCAGAGATGTCATAGGTGCTCTGCAGTGGCTCGAGGTTGCTCGCGGATTGAGCCTCTTCATCTCCGATCATATGCATACTACGGAGGATGCATTGGATCCAAGCGGAAATGACAAATCATCTGTTGTCAAATCTCTAGTGCAAGGTTGGAAATTGCCGTCATGCTGCGAGTGTTTGCCAGGAAAAGGGAGCATCGAGAGTGGTGCTAGCAGGGGCGCCGTTTGGACCAGGGGGCGCCGGTGCACGACCCCTCGCGAGAGAATTTTGCGATGCGATTTGGCGATGTTTATTTTTAGGAGGGTCACGAGGAAACGTGTACATCGTGAGATAAGGTAGAAACGGAAGTGCGTCACCGTGAGGAAGGAACGATCAGAGACGCGCCGCAAAGACGCGAGAAGCCGCAGTAGTCGTCATGTGGGGTCACGTGTGCAAACAATCAGAATCCCAGCAACGTCCCTCCATTCTGTTCTCTGATAGACACAGTTTTACAATCCAAAGGGGTCCCTTTGATGACTCCGTCGCTCGAATCCGGTCAAAGCCACCGACGAGAATGCAACAGCGGCCGGTCTCGGCGACGCTGGGTCGGCGGCATCGGAGCCGGCGTAAGCAATTACCACGGAAGAAGGCCGCTTATGGACTCGACATTGTATGCTAGAAAAAGTAGATGCACAAGTTCACCTGATCATTGGCTGTACACTTTTCCCGATTTTCCGTCCTCTCGTCGTTGCCGCTCGTTGTCCGTTCTCCACCTCGGATTCTTCCGCAAGTCTCCCACAATTCCCGAGCCCCGCTAATGCCGGCTGATACGGTCTCGGCCAACGGTCTCGGCCAGTCCTCTGGGTCTGCCGAGCCGGAGCGAGTCATCGCGGGCCTCTTGGTCATAACGCGTCCAAGTCTTATTGCTCATTGCCTCCTCTCATCCTCATCCTTTCCTCTCCTCTCCTCCCCCACCAAACCTCCCTCCTTCTCCTCCTCTCTCCTCCACCATGACGTCCTCCCTATCCGGCTCCGCCGTCTTCCACCGCGCCCTCGACAAGGTCTATCCCACCGCCGTTGCCGGCGACGGCGTCTTCCTCTGCACCCGCGACGGCCGCAAGGTCTTTGACGGCTCCTCTGGCGCCGCCGTCTCCTGCCTTGGCCACGGCCACCCCGAGGTCCTCGATGCCATCTGCACCCAGACCCGCGCCCTCGCCTTTGCCCACTCGTCCTTTTTCACCTCGGACCCCGCCGAGGCCCTTGCCGACACCCTCCTCGCCCAGAGCACCGATGCCGCCGGCCGCCCCGCCTTTGCCAAAGTCTTGTTCCTCTCCTCCGGCTCCGAGGCCGTCGAGTCCTCGCTCAAGCTCGCGCGCCAGTACCATGTCTACAACGGCCAGCCCGAACGCGTCCACATGATCGGCCGCCGTTTCGCCTACCACGGCAACACCCTCGGCGCCCTCGCCGTCGGCGACCACCCGGCCCGCCGCGCCGCCTACACGCCCCTGCTCGGCGCGCCCTTCCACCACGTCGCCCGCTGCCTGTACGACGTCGACGGCGCCCCCGCCGGCCTGAGCGAGGCCGCCTACGAAGACACGCTGCTGGCCGAGTACGAAGCCTTGTTTGCGCGCCTCGGCCCCGCGACCGTGGCCGCCGTCGTCGTCGAGACCGTCGGCGGCGCCACGCTCGGCGCGCCAACCCCCACGGCCACGTACCTCCCGCGGCTCGTCGCGCTCTGCCACCGCCACGGCGCCCTCGCCATCTTTGACGAGGTCATGTGCGGCATGGGCCGCGTCGGCACCTACCACGCCTGGCAGGCCTTTGGCGGCGTCGCCCCGGACCTGCAGGCCATTGGCAAGGGCCTCGGCGCCGGCTACGTGCCCCTCTCGGCCGTGCTCGTCGGCTCGACCGTCTACGACGTCTTTGCCCAGCACGCCGCCACCGATCCCTTTATCAGCGGCCACACCTTTCAGGACCACCCCATTGCCTGCGCCGCCGCGCTCACCGTCCAGAACATTGTCGCCCGCGACGGCCTCGTCGCCCAGTGCGCCAGCCGCGGTACGCTGCTCGCCCAGACCCTCCAGGCGGAGCTGCCGCCGGCCTTTTTCACCGCCGGCGGCTCCCTGCGCGGCGCCGGTCTCTTCCGCACCGTCGACTTTGGACGTCTCGGCGCCGGCACGCCGCTTGCACCCGCTGTTGCCAAACGCACCCTGGACCTCGGCGCCGCCGTCTACCTCTGCTCCGGCGCCGTCGATGCCATCCTGCTGTGTCCGCCCTTTATCATGACTGCCACGCAGACCCAGGAGCTGGCCCGGTACCTCATTCAGGGGCTCAAGGACGAGCTAGCGGCGCGGGAAACGTAAAAGGACAAAGGGTATATTCATAATAAAAGCAGTTGGAACAAATTTTTTCTCGTGTCATCATCACTCATATCCTCATCGCTCGCCGCTCGTCAACATGACCTCCCGCTGCTTCCTCGCAGCATCGTTCTCCAGCCCGTCCTGGTACATGTCCCAGTCGCGCTTCGTCGCCAGCGGCAGTCTGGACTCTTCCTCCACCACTTCCACCTCTGTCTCTTCCTCCTCTTCCGGTGTCGCCACCTGCACAAACGCCTGGTCAAAGTCCAGCTGCATCACACGGCCGACCTCGGCATTCCACGCCAGGTTCGCATCCCGCACGTCGTCGTTCCACAACCCGGCCTGCTCCAGCTCCGCGCACGTGCGTTCCGTCTCCGCCTCAAAGTCCACGTCTGCCGGCAGCTTCTTGCTCTCGCACAGGTTCGGCCCCGCGTACGAGAGCAGAATCATGTGCGGCACGCGCGCGCAGGAATGCAACGGGATCGGTCGCTCGAGGTCGATGAGCCCCAGAAAGACGGGGATCAGATAGCCTTGCTCCGGCTCCAGCGCATTGTACACAGCCGCCTCGTCTTCCAGTAGGCTCCGGTGCACCGCCTGCACCGCCTTGCCCACAAACGTGTAGCCATAGCCCGTCACGGTAATCTTGAACAGCACACCGTACTGCCCAAAGAAGCCGTACTTGTCCAGACACTCGCAGTCCTTCTCCATGTAGCGGCCCAGCTGCGCCACAACCAGCGTGCAGACGTCGTCTGCCGTCAGCGGATGACTGCCGGGCTGTCGCGGTGGCGACTGGGCGCTGTTGGTCATGGTGTGCCCGGCACGGTGCAGTGCGACATTCGGGCACTTGTCGTCAAAAGCCTTGCCTTCGGCAAGGCCCAGGAGGCATGCCTGGGTGCAGTACGGCAGCAGCGGCGGCTCAATCACAAAAGTCGTCGCAGCCGTCCTGCCGTCGCCGGGGGGGCGTGGCCGCTTCAAGGCCCCCTGGTCCGCAGCCGGCCGCGATGGACCCGCGTCAGTAGAGCCGCCAGATGTTCCATTCCCACCACCGCCGCCGCTGCCGGTGCCACCACCCGCGCCACTGCTCGGGCCGCCACCAGATCCGCCTGCACCGCCGTCTTCATCCTCGTCATGCGTCTCTTCGTGGGGCTCCAAACGGGCCGGCAACAGCGGGAGCGCAAACTCTTCGTATGGTGTCGGCCATCGCCGCAAATCGGTTTCGCGCGCATCAATCCATGAGATTGGCCGCGCGACCGTGTGCACCGCCAGCAACGACAGGGTCGCAAAATAGGCCAGGGCCGTCTGCTGTGGCGTGCGTGCACCAATGTTGGCTGCGCGTCGAGCGGCTTGGTCGCGGATCTGCGCAACGGGGAAGACGGCCCAAAAGTAGTACAGCGTGCGCGGGTCATCTTCGGGGACGCGCAGGAAGAACAGGCCGTCGCCCGAGGCGACATAGCCGTACTCAAGGCCCGAAGTGATCATGTAGTGGTAGGCCTGGCACAGAACGCGGGCGACCAGCACGTGGCCGGGCACCCGTGGCTCCGCTGATAAGCCCGCCCTTGTCGCAGAGGCACTTCGAGACCCGCCTCTGGGCGTGCTCCGGGACGAGCTGTGAGACGAACTGCGAGACGCGCTTCCGGATCTGCCTCTGAGTGGCCCTCTCGACGCCCCTCTCGGTGCGCTATGGGGCGTGCTGTCGGACGTTGCGTCGTCGGTTGGCTTGTACTGGATTGCCCGCACGAAAAAGTCCTCGTTGGGGGGCGGCACCATGACCTTGCGGATCTTGCGGGCCGGCAGCTTGTGCGCGGCCTTGTACTCGCCCACCAGGGTGTGCCACTTGCGGCCATCGTGGCCGAAGGCGAAACCCCACCGGTCGGGAATGCCCATCTGCTGCTTGCGCCGTTTGGTCGGGCGCTCCGTGCTGCTCACCTCTTCTTCCACGACGGTCGTGCTGTTGAGCTGCAAGCCGTACGCGTTGCTGCGGAGCTTGATTGCCGCGATTTCGGGGTCTTGGATGTGCTCGAGATAGCGGGATGCAATGACCGAGGCAGGCTTCTCGATCGCGGCGCGGATAAACGGTCGCAGGTCGAGCTCGTCGGCGGCGTCGGGGCTTAGGTCGCGGCCGAGGCCCTCAACGTCGGTCAGGGGCGGGAAGATTGCCTGGCCGTCAAAGGCGGTCGTCAAGGTCGCAAAGGTTTCGGCGTGGATCGCCTCAAAGTCGGCCCACGGTCGAAGGAAGCGCGGGTAGTATTTGCCGTCGACGCTGGTCACCGAGCCTTGGGACTTGTCGTCGGTGCTGAGTTCGACGAAAAAGGTCGCGAAGAGATTGTCTTCGGCACTGCGAATGTAGTCGAGAAAGAGGGAAGGGTCCTGTCGTTCTTGCAGTGCATCTGCTCGTGCTTTTTCCTGCTCTTTCTCTTGTCTCTCCCGCTCGGCTTTCGCCTCGACTTCATCTATACGCTCTTGTTTTTTCTGGTTTTCTTCTTTCAGCCTCTCAATCTCGCGCTCAAACTCCTCGGTGGTCGGCATCGTGACGGTTAAGAGCGTGGTGTTGATGGAAAGAATGGAATGGCTGGACCGAGACGAGTTTGGGAGAGAAGGCGTGGGTCGTGGGAAGCCTAGATTAGCGGGGTGGTCGCGCGCTCACGTGACCATCCATTAAGAGAGGCATCCCCCATATGCTTCGATCAGAGCACGCTGTTCATTTCCAATCGCTACGAATTTGACAATATTAATCGATCAGCTTCTAATAATCAGTCGAGGCTGATTTTTTTTCAGCTCGCCCCAGGCGAGATGCACGTATAAGGCGATCAAGGACGAGCACGGGTGAGTTTGCAGAGCAATGAATTCTTGCTGGAATCTCTCCGATTATGGCTTTTTTTTTAAACGACTACAGTTGAATTTTCATTGTTCATTGTGACTCTACGAGTATTCATAGCAAAGTGTGATGGGCTGTGGCCATGGGAGGTCTACGGCAGCGCCGCAGACTGACCGCTGGCCATTAGGGCAAGCGCGCACAAAGAGCGTCGTGCGCGCTACGGCGCGAATAGCTTCACTTCTGTATCTTGATTTTCTTGACAAATATACGCGATTACAGGGACCTGTCTGCGCACAGCCAGCCACGCCCCTTACACAAAGACGTTTAAAAATCTTAATAGCATAATACCATGCAAGCCCGATTTAGCCATGTCACGTGGCTAAAGTTGTCCCTCACGGAAAGGTGATGTGTTTGTTCGTGCTTGACAACGTCCGAATCAAGGATGTTCACAACAACGAAAGCGACGGCCCGCGTTTGCGGTGCCGACACCAAACGCGGCACCAAGTGCTACCGTTTTGCAGCCAAGGGCCAGCTGAGGTGCTCTCAGCATGCGGACAGCGCCGCGCCGCCCCCTCGGACCCCCGTGATCCCGCGCCCCAACGCGTCTCGCGACGCGTCCAGGGCCTCAGTCACACCTACGGCCGAGCACTGCGCTTGCTGCAGCGGTTACCGTATCAAGTACGAGCGCACCGTACGTGAGCTCGACGCGGCTAGGAAAGAGGTAGAGGAGCTCAGAAGGCGCCTGGCACCGACACCGCCTCTCTCACCCCCTGCTCCCCCCGTCCCGGCACGGCCGCCCCCGCTGCCCCTCTCATCGCGCCCGGCACGGCTGCCCCCCCCGCCGACAGCGCAGACGGCACTGCCTCCCCCGCGCCCTCGAGCGGGCCCTGCCTCGACGTCCTACGCCGCGGCAGCACACAGAGGAGCGCGGGCGCCAGCACCAGCACCAGCACCTCCCCGACACGCCCAGCCCAGCCAACCGACCAGGGCCGACAACCGCCTCTTCGTCCGTACCCCTAAGGACCACCCTCTCGCTGCCCAGCACCCATTTGCAGTGAGGCGCCGACTGGACGAGATTCTGGGCTCCAGCGCGGAAGCAGTGCGGGCGGTCACGCGGACCCAGTCTGGGTTCGCAATCGTCCCGGATGGCCGCACCGCGGCCCTGACCCTGTCCCGGCGCAAGTGGGAGCTAGAAGCAGGGCTTGGTGCGAAGGTCGACACCTGGACCCCTTGGATCTTTCACATGGTCAAGGACGTCCCCCGGCACCTCCCAACACTTTCCGGCCCGCGCCTGAAAGTTGACAACCCGCTGGTAGCGGAGGAGGTGCGCAGACAAACTGGCTGCACACCTGTGATGATCAAATGGGCGAAGTCGCAGGGAGACAAGTCCCCCTTGGGCGACCTGATTGTGGTGCTTTCGCAGCCAGCGAAACCGTTCCGGCTCTTCTGCACGAGCAACGTGTCATACAGGCTCGAACCTCGGAAGAAAGTACGACAATGCCTCAATTGCCTGGACTTCGGCTGCCCCCCGCTCTGCCGGAGGACAAAGAAGTGCTCCAACTGCCTGGCTCGGGCACACGGAGACTGCGTCAGCCCCCCCCTCTGCCGCAACTGCCATGGCCCCCACCCGGCCACAGACTCGAACTGCCCAGCTCGCCCAAACATCGAGGGCAACAAGGTTCAGCGAAAGAGCAAATCAGCTCTGACCGAAATCCGGGTCCGGCATGATGCCTTGCGCCGAACGCCCGCCCCTTCGGCCCCCGCCCCTCCCCTACAGGAACCCGCAACCACCGGTTCGGGACACATAGCCGTCTCCCCCCCCCGGTCTCATGCCGAGTAGGAGACGTTTTCACAACAGCCGCTCCACCCAGGGAAACTGCCAGGCCTCCATCTTCCAAGCCAATGTCGGGAGAGGAGGCCCTGCGCACGACATCGCACTTCGTCTTGCCTTTGACAACAACTATGACGTCGTGCTTATTCAAGAACCCTGGACGAGATTCCAAGACGGCAAGAAGACGACGAAGACCCACCCGGGCTTCGCTCTGTTCGCTCCGGTGACCGACTGGGAGTTGCACCGACCCCGGGTCCTCTCCTACGTCAAGAAAGAGAGGTTTCAAGCCTCACAGATCCCGACCCCCCCCTCGAGAGACTCTCTACTCCTCCGCCTCGCCAACCCCACTGCATCGGTCCACGTTATGAACGTGTATCGAGAACCCTCCTCCTCGGCAGCCGGGTGGTCTCCCCCTCCCCTCCCACAAGGCCCGGCAATCGTTGCGGGTGATTTCAACCTGCATCACCCCTTATGGGAGCCTGGGGTCATCCCGACAAGTGGCTCTGCTGACTTCCTTCATTTTCTCGACAACCACGGACTCGGATACAATCTGAATCCAGGCCACCCGACCCACGCCCGGGGACATGTTCTGGACCTGGTCTTCACGAACATACCGGAGGCCACATCCACCGTGGAAACGTACCTGCACACCACGGCGGACCATGAGACCGTCAGCACCCTCTTCCCACTCTCTCGCACCCCTCCCCCACCCGCCCGCCGCTACAGGTTGGACTCCGAGAAGATCCCATCCCTCTTAGCTGCCTTCCCCCACGACTCCCTCCCTGCGGTGGATGCCGACCCAGACACCATCGAACACTGCGCGTGCATCCTCGTCAAGGCCATCCAGGTGGCCATGGCTAACTCCCTGGACCGCAGCCGCCCCTGCCCGCACCACAACTCACTGTGGTGGAACGAAGCCTGTGCCCAGGCTGCGCAGGACTATCGCCGGGCCAGGCAGCAAGGACAAGCAGAGGCCGAGCGCAACATCTTCCGGGCAGCGGTCCGCTCTGCCAAGAAAAAGTTCTGGGCCAACACCGTCTCAGAGGCCTCCAATTCCCAGGACCTGTTCCGAGTCACCAAATGGCACGCGAAGGAAAGCAATATCAAAACCCCTGCTATTCAATGGGGCGACCGTACGGCGTCTACGGATGCTGAGAAAGCTACCCTCCTTCACGATGCAAGACTCATCCACCCTCAGCGGAATGCCGCTCCGGCCCCCCCAGAACTGAGCCCTTACGCGCAGACACTCCCGGACTGGGGCCCCCTCTCCCTTGAGGAAGTCACCGCCTGCACGATCGGCGTCAAGAGCACCACCCCGGGGACAGACGAGATATCGCCTTCAAAGTGGCAGAGGTCATCATGATTCCCAAACCCAACAAGAGGGACCTCACCACCCCCAGCGCATACCGGCCCATCTCCTTGCTCCCGTGCCTAGGCAAAGGCCTAGAAAGGATCATTGCGCGCCGCCTAGCACACACCGCCATCGCCTGCCGTATTTTGCACAGCCAACAATTCGGGGCACTCCCAAAGAGATCCTCCACCGATCTCATGACATGCATCATCCATGACATTGAGGAATGCTGGGCCCACAATCGCGTGGCGACGCTCCTAGCCGTGGATGTTGAAGGAGCATTCGATGCGGTCTCTCCACGAGGCCTACACTCTCGACTGGCATCGCAAGGCTGGCCCCCGGGCGTCCTCCGCTGGGTGACCTCCTTCACGAACAACAGGAGCTGCTGCGTCCGGGTCAACAACTACACCTCCCCGACGTCCCCCCTAGAAAGCGGACTGCCGCAAGGCTCCCCGGTCTCCCCGATCCTGTTCATGCTGTTTCTTGCCCCGTTAGTAGATGAACTCGCATCTCCGGATATTCAGCCGTTTGGCTACGCAGACGACATCTCCCTACTGCACACGGGCAGGACACTCGAAGACACGGCTAGCCTGGCGCAGTCCTCCTTGACAAAGGTCCTGGCATGGGGCGCGGCTAACGGGGTCTCCTTCTCTAGGGACAAGATGGAACTCCTCCACCTGTCGCGGGCTAGGAACCCCCCTCAGCCCCCTATACAGGTCGGCCCCACAGATTCCCTGCTCCCCCAACCCGCCGTCAAACTCCTCGGGGTGTGGCTAGACCAAACTCTCTCGAGCAAGAAGCACGTACAACACTGGACAGCCAAGGCGGCCAGGGTGGCCTCCCACCTCAGGCACCTCAGCAACACCCACCGAGGCCTTCCAGTCCGCGCGAGCAGACAAGCCATCCTAGCTTGCGTGCTCCCGGTTGCCCTTTTCGGCGCCGAGGCTTATTACCCCGGCAAGTCATACCGAAGGGGCCCCGCGGAAGTGAGTACGAGATTCATTGGCTTGGCTCGACAGATCGACAAAACCATTCGGCAGGCCATGCTAGCTGTCCTCCCCGCATGGTCCACCACCCCGACTGCAGCCCTCCACCGGGAGGCCCACATCCCGCCTGCGGAGATCCTGCTCGAGTCCCTGCGAAGAAGGCACGCCGCCCGCATTCTGTCGCTTGACAAATACCACCCCCTACGGATCCGTGCCGACCGATGCAGGGACTCCCAACGAACAAGACTGGGCAGGACCGCAGCACTGGCTCCTGAACTCCCCCCCCCCTTACTATCTCCCCCCACGTACGATACATGGGCGCCCAAGAGCAAAGACCCCGCCGCAGTAACCGAGGCGATCAGAGCCATTCGAGACATCCCCCGAATGGACCTGGTCGTCTACTCTGACGGATCCAAGCTCGAAGATGGAAGGACGGGATTCGGATATGTTGGATACCAGGCGGGACTGACGGTGTGCCAAGGTAAGGGCGGTTTGGGATCCCAATACGAGGTCTACGACGCGGAGATCATCGGCGCCCTGGAGGGTCTCCGGGCAGCAGTCAACTCAGTTGGCTCCCACCTGGCCAAAGATGTCTACATCCTCTTAGACAACCAAGAGGCGACTCGCCGCCTCCTCGACCTGACACCGACGGAAACTAGCCAGGCCGACATACTAGAGTTCAGGCACCTCGCGGGGACATGGCCCTCCCGCCCCCATCGCCTCCTACGGTCGGCCCCAGGCAAGGTACACGTCATGTGGATTCCTGGGCATTCCAAGATCGCAGGAAACGAGGAGGCCGACCGCCTAGCCAAAGAAGGGGCCACCCTCCCCCTTGCCCCGACAAGACCGGCCGCCTCTCTGGCGCACGTCAAGAACGCGGTCAAACCCTGGAGACAACAGGCATTTCACGCTTGGTGGGCCTCTCATGCCCCTACCAGCTATGCTGACCTGGCCATCCCCCTGGCCAAAAAAGTCCCCCCAGAACTGGGGTTCTCTAGGAAAACTCTTGGCTGGCTCCTCGCTGCCCGCACGGGCCACGGGGACTTCAAGGCCTATCACGAACGGTTCAAGCACGAGGATGCGGAACTACAGTGCAAGTGCAAAAGGGACAAGTCCCCAATCCACTTCTTCTATTGCACAGTTGCCAGACGCAAAACTAAGGTCCTGCAGTCCGGATTTCCGAGGCTCACCATCCAGGACGTCCTAGGTACGGAAAAGGGCAGCAAACTGTTTGGAGACTTCGTCCAGGAGTCACGCTTCTTCCAGGACATCTGCCCCCATAACCGGTACCCGGGACTGTAACCGCCCTCTCACAGGGCAGGTGGAAGCGTCAGACAAGACGCGGAAACCGTAAAACTGCTCTTTCCTGCTCCTTTTTCTCCTCTCGCTTCCCCTCTCTCCTCTTCATGTACATAGAAACTGCCAGCCTGGGCATCAAGGCGCCCAAGGGCGCCAGATCTGCCGCATGGCGCTTGGCACGTCTGAGACCCCCCAGCGGGTATGGGTCACGTGGGAAAGCACGGACCCCAACTGACGCAAAAGCAATAATAATAATAATAAAATAATTGTCGGGAGGTCCCGGGAATTCACTTGTGACTAGTCGGTTTGGTAAACAGTTGTGCAACACTCTAGACCCTGTACGTCCTCCTCTTCCTTGAGGCGGGTATACAATTGATCTGTTGGTGAAGCTTCTTCTTGTTCTCTCCCTAACTATCGCAAGACGCGCGAGACTTTAGGGGGGAAGCCTGCCATCCCTTGATTGGCTGGTCCCTGCCCAGAAGTGGGTCAGGGCGGTGATCACCGGCAGAACCGGGTGATGTACCGACACTGACTCTTCTTTCAAAGTCGCGATGCAGGGACAAGCAAGACAACCAAAAAACAACCGAAAAGGGGAAAAGACAAACAAAAGAGACAAACGGAATCAAACAAAACAGAACAAAAGAAAAACAGTCTGCTCTTCGGCTCCTCACGCCCTGTCCACCCAAGCCTCCTCCGTCAGGTCAATGTGGTTGCTGTCGATCAAACGCGTCAGCGCTTCACAGGGCTTCCCTTTGGTCATGGCATCGGCTGGATTGTCGACGCCGGCGATCCACTTCAGTTCGGCGACTTCGCGTCTTTCGTACGCCTGCCGGATCACCGCCAGGTCGATCATCAATCGCTTCTCGCTTGTTGTACCAAGCCGAGTCACCGCGTCGAAGATGCTCTTGCTGTCGGTGCAGATTACCAGCGGAATTTGTCGCTCGTAGATGTTGTCCATCGTAGCCTTGATGCAGCTTGCAATGTCGAAACCATGCATCAGAGCGTACAGTTCGGCCGCAAGCACCGACTTGGTGACGCGCCGGCATTTAGTGGAGGACCAGTGCGCGATGTTGGCTTTGCCTGAGGCATCACGGATCACCACAACGTAGCCGATTTGCGAGCTCAAGTCCTTGTTGTTGGCGAAGGCGGCATCCGTGAACGCCACCACCTGAATCGAGCTTTCGTCTAGTTTCACGAAGCGCAGCCCGCGCTTCTGATTGGCTAGCTGCCACTCCAGCCTTGCGTTCAGGGCGTCGATCTCTTCCTCCGTGGGGTCGGTGTGCTGTGCAGCTGCCGACATGTCAAAGGCAGCCTCAGGCTGGCAGACTGAAGCCACGTAGGCACCGCGCGCACGCTGTGCAACGTATTGCTGCTTGGTACCCAGAGGCTCGGAGACCTTGCCGCGTGTGCCCTTGTTAACTTGAGGCTTTTGGCTGATGAGGCTGATGTTCATCACTTGGCTCTTTTGAGAAAGTGACAGATCACCGTTATCAGCCAGTTCCAGGACACCGCCGTTGAACTTGAGTGGATGTGACGCGGAAAGGGTCTCACGAGGCTTGGCTAAGAATCCAGCTTTTTGAAGAGCCTCCTTTTCGAGAGCCGCAAAACGCGCGTTTGCAAGGATCAACGTGTCGTCTGTCTGCAGCCCTACCAGGCCGAAGGCTTCGTCCTTGCGGACCATCAGGCATGCGTCGTAGGTCGACTGCGACATGCCCAAAGCCTCAAGGTGGTGCTTGGTGTAGGTGGCAAACCAATGGTTCCCAGCCTCGGGCACACCGTATAACGGTTTCAAAATCCGCAAAACCATGTTCTCTGGCAGCTCCAGAATTTTTCGCACATCCGCGTTCGGGTTCACGTAGAAGTCGCGGCGCAGGTGGGTGGCTGCCTGGACATACGCCTGCGAGATGTCACGCAAAAGCAGCTGACACTGGTCGTCCCCAAGCCTGCAAGCGGCAATGCACAAAAGGAGGCGCTGGCTCATGCGCTGAATCGTTGGCGACTGCGTCAGCACAGTGACCTTCCCTTTGTCACTGTGGGCTTGCACAACGAATCTGCTCTTTTCAACCGCTTGAGCGGTGCCGGCGTGCTTGATTTCGTCCACGAAGCGACCGTTGAATAAGCGCATGTTCCGCGGCATGTCAGCACGAGGGAAGGGTTCAAAGACACCCTTCTTCAGCAGGCCGAGGATCTCTGCACGTCGGGAGACTTCGTACGTCGGCGTCGGCGTTGGCGCTGTGAGCCAGATGGATCCGCCGGGGCCGCTAAGAGCCGCAAAAGCACCGATTGGTGGCCGGGCAGCTCGCGGGGGTCGGCCGCGGCCGCGTTTGACCGCCGCAGCAACGGTGGCTGCCGTTTGGGCGTCATTCTCGTCAGTGGCTTTGTAGATCCGTACAGCGGTGCTTCTGAAGTCGCTGGTGATGCCGTTGCCGAAATCAACCTTCACGGTTTCATCGTCGACGGCCCGGACCTGATACGGTCCTTGCCAACCCGCCGCTGTTGCCGTGCTCCCACTGCCATGGGCCTCACGCCACACCAGGACGAGGTCCGTCAGCTTGGGCTTTTCCACGTCGGGTCCATTGCGCGTGCGCAAAGCCTCCGTAAGCTGGCGTTGCGCTCGAGCCTTCTCCAGGTCCTTCATCGCAGCCTTGATCGCGGCTGCGCGCTTAGTCACCGTCTGCGCCGGCGATGCGGTCGACGATAGCCTGGGGTAGGCGCCAAAAACAAGCAATGTCGGGACGATGCCGTTTGGGCCGGCTGTATCGTTGATTGCCTTAAATGCCATCTGAAGGGCTGATTCGCGCGAGAGCTCGGGAGCTTCCTTCATAATGATATTGAATGCCCGCTTGACCAAAGCATGATACCGCTCCACCTGGCCGATGCTGTGATGAGCTTCGGTAGGGACCGGCTTCGTTTTGGTGCCCACCAAAGCCGCGTTATCCTTAAATTCCTGACCAGCGAAGTTGGTGCCTTGGTCGTGGATGATCACATCAGGCGGGCCGACGTATGTATCGAGCCAGCACTCGCGCAGCTTATCCCAAGCATGTTGCGCCGTCATGTTGTCGAGCCAACGGCCGGCCATGAACCCGGTTGCCTGATCGATCACATGGATGTACGGTTTGCCGTCGATGTAAGCCACATCGACAACGATCGTACCGTTAAAGACGACGTCGTGATCGTCTCGCAAGTTAAACTTGAACCGTTTTGGTGGGCCTTGGTGCATTTGACAATTGTGGCAAAAGTCGCGAATTTTTCGTAGCGCCTTTATGTCCACGTCGATGTTGCCGGCCTTGGTGAGCAACCTGTGCAGTCTCTCGACCGATGGGTGACCGAAACGGCGATGCAGGCGCTTCAGCTCCGTTGCAGTGAAGAAGCTGGATACACCGAAGGAGTAGGCCATCTCAGGAATAGTCATGAATGCGTGGCCGAAGCGGCGCACCACTGGCGTCTCGCCGTCGGGGGATATGACCACGTCACGGATGTTGTCAAAACGGCTCGTTAGCCGATCCATGTCCTTTAACGACACTAAAAACGGTGTGTCGACCTGCAGTACGTGAAACTCGATTTGTCCGATCGGTGTATCGATCATCGCAGAGCCGCATGATGTAGTCGATCCGATTCCAAACTTCACGTGCGCGCTGTTGGCTGTCGAGGTATCAAGCCGGACGGAACGTCGGATCTTCTGGAGGGCTTCGAATTGTGGCATGCCACATGTCGAATACGTGGCGGCGCCTGTGTCGAGTATGAAGCCCATGAACTGATTGTTGTTGTACCGCGACAGGCCGATGAACGCCTGCGTGCTGTCGTGGTCATCATTGGGCGTTTCCTCGACGCGGGCTGTGAGCGCGTGGTTGATGCGTTGGTTGGCTAACGCATCCACCGTTTTTCTGCCAACGATCACATCATTGTCGATGGCGTGTGTCCAAAAATTCGTGTACGGGCTGTCTTCGTCGTCGCTGGTAGATGTCACGTCCACGAAATTCGACGCCGTGATACCGTGATCGCCCTCGTCTTCGTCATTGTCCTCCGGAAGCCGGCCACTTTCTCCAAGCCAGTCGCCTTCCACCTCTTCCATGGCGGTGAAGTACTGCGCCGTCGTGCCGCCCTTGCGATTTCTCCATTCGCGCCCATGCGCGTCCTTCTCAGCCTCCGTGTGCTTTCTCCAGCGGCATCCCTCTTTACCGCAGATATAGCACTTGAAGGGTTTGCGGGCGCCGCCGCCGGTGCCACCGCTGCGCTGGCTGTTGTAACCAGTGTTGCGCTGGTAGGTGCGGTCGGTGTACAGCGCCTCGGTCGCAAATGCCGGAGCCGCTATAAGCGCCGTGCGCTCATCGGCTCTAACACCGTCTTGGATGATCATAGCGAGGCTGTCGGCGCTTGTGGTCGTAGACGCAACGAAAGAGACCAGTTTGGCCGTTGCCGGGTGATTTTCGAAGACGTTAATCACCCGGGACAACAGCTGCTTCGAGGAGCCGTATTCTGGCTCAAGGCACCGCTGCGTACGCGCCAGCCGTTCGTAAAGCGCTCGAACGGCTTCAGAAAGAGGCTTGTCAGGCATCTCTCTGGCTACCTCCTGGAGGGTGAGGGATTGCCACTTGTTGGCGCGGGAACGGACGATCGCCGGGCTTTCAAATCGGGCCGCCATTCCCTCGAGTACCGCCGCCCAAGCAGTCTGATCACGTAGCTGCTTCCGCAGGTCCTGGCAATGGTCAAAAGGTTCACCGATGGCCATCATAGTCGGCAGTGCCTTGCAGACGTAGTCAGCAGCGAGTCCCACGTCACTGCAGTGTTCCAGAAAGCCCTGAGCGCGGTATTCAAGGCTCATGGAATCATTCGTGCCTTTGTACTTCAGCTCGGTGGGGTAGTGCTTCTGGATCAGCTGCAGGACGCGTTTTTGTTCCTTGTCGGTGGGGCTGGTGCCAGAGGTATCCTGGAAGCGCCAGCGGCTCGCATTCACAGTAGGATGAGGAGGAGGAGGAGGGGGAAGCGGGCCGGGATTTTGTCTTGAGAGGCCGGCCTGCTGATACTGCTGCTGTTGGAAGCGAACGTCCTGGGGGCTGTATGTCGATTTGGCTTGATGGGTCGGCAGTCCTATGTCACGGAGGTGGTAGGCCGGGTCGATGGCGGTCAGCCCGAGAAGCTCTTGAAGGTCCGGGTTGAACGTCTGCATCGGCTTGCGCCGGGCCACTGTTTCCGCTGCGCCGTCTGGCCAATCGAGCGGGTCGGCTGCCATGACCACCTCCATCATGGCCTTGACCTGGTTGCCGCCGCTAGTCCTATGGTTCCTGACATAGAGACCGCGGTTCATCATCAGATTTCGCATTTTTGCCAGCATGTCGCTACCGGCAGCCTGAAAATCGTCGTGGGTCCAGGCGCCGAATTCAGACTGGACGACCGTAAGGAGGTCCTCGTCGGCGAGGCCGTGCTCGTCCGCGTTAACCAAGAAGGCCGTGATATCGTCCCTCTTTTTCTCCTTAAAAGCCTTGTCGATGTCTGCCGCCGTCTTCTTCATCGCGTCGTCATCCAGAGTGCTTGCCATTTTTTTTTTTTTTTTTTTTTTTTTCGAAAGGTTTCCTTGCTGTTCAGCTGTCCTCGAGACAAAAAAAAACTGATCAGTGTCGGGAGGTCCCGGGAATTCACTTGTGACTAGTCGGTTTGGTAAACAGTTGTGCAACACTCTAGACCCTGTACGTCCTCCTCTTCCTTGAGGCGGGTATACAATTGATCTGTTGGTGAAGCTTCTTCTTGTTCTCTCCCTAACTATCGCAAGACGCGCGAGACTTTAGGGGGGAAGCCTGCCATCCCTTGATTGGCTGGTCCCTGCCCAGAAGTGGGTCAGGGCGGTGATCACCGGCAGAACCGGGTGATGTACCGACAATAATAATAATTGTTCGTGCTTGAATGCCTTGTATATCTCAATTCGATTGTAGGAATGTCTGATGAGGTGCTTTGTCCGAGGCATCGTTCAGTCTGTTGTTTCCACTTGCACATTTCTTTCATAATCCGCTCAAGTCGGTGCCGATCGTGTCATTTGTTGGTGTTGGTCGCTTATTGACGGGATATATTTTGTCGACGCCACGACTAGAGACACAACAGTCGCTTGAAGAGCGATCGCTTGGGCGCCCGCGGAAAAATGGTCACGGAAATGGCCGCCGTGTTCACCCGCGCCGCATTGAGGGCTGTGATTCCATCGCCGTACCACACCGTCTGCCACAGCTGCCGCGAGCAGGGTGCCAGCAGACGGGCCTCGCTCTCTGACGCATGGCAGTGCAGCACCGCGGGCCAGGGCTGGTCCGGCTCGTCAGACATGGCTGACCAGATGAGGGGCTTCTCCGTCATGGCATCCCTGCTGGTTGTTAGCGGTGAGGGGTGGCTGACTGTGTGCGCTTTCGGCTTACAATGCAAACGCATGGGCGTCCCGTTGCACCTTGTCTTTCCACTGGCCGGCCACGCGCGGCGGCATCACAAACGCCCGCTGGTGCTCGTTGGACAGGGACGGGGCAAACTGTGCCAGCGACAGCTGGAACACCTGGGGGTCTAACAGCGGCGACGACGCCGTCAGGTCGACATGGCCGAGCACCTCGGTCTCAAAGAAGCACCGCACAAAGCACAGCAGCGGGCTGCACGTGGTCCACACGACGGGCAGACACGGCACGGCCGGCACGACGGCATTCGCTGCCACCTGGGCACAGAGTGCGGTCGCGGTGGGACTGCCGCAAAAGACGGGGATGCGGTCGTCCCGGCCGGGCATCCAGTCGGGGTTGTGCTCTAGTGGCTGGCATGCCTCCTCCTCGATGCGGCGCATAGACGCATGCTGGCGCCACGCATCGCGGAGGGTTGGGCCCTTGAGGAAGATGTTGATAATGGGGCAGTCTGTCGAGGTCTCCGACGAGGACTCTGCCACTTCGGTGACGTTTGTGACGGCTGCCTTTGTGTCGTCTGGTGGGCATGCGCGGTCGGCCTCGGCCGCCAAGACGGTTGCCAGCTTCGCCATCCACGCGTGGACAGGCGCGCTCTGCACAAAGGCGTCGCACAATTTCTGCTGCGCAAAGCCGGACACGACATTGAAATGTGCCGCACGGCTCATGAGATGGGCTCTGTACGCCTTGCTCAGAATGCTGGCCGCGTGGTGGTGGACTAGCGCTTTGAATGAGCTGGCGTAGGCTTCGGGCTCGAGAACTAGCAACGCAAAGGCAGACGTGAGGAAGGTTTCCATTTCCAGCGTGTTGTCCAGCGTCATGGACTGTGCCAAAGACGGGTGAAGATACGGGCGAACAAAGTCGCAGAGAGCTTCGCGGTGGTCAGACATGATGGCAGAATGAAATTGTGTAGGCGAGAAAATTGTGAAGAGGAAATGGAAAGATTTGGAGACGAGAGAACTGGCCGGAAGGAAAGCTGATTTTAATACGGGTTTCCAATCACTCCTTAGCTAACGCATCGTGAGAGCCAACAGTTTGAGTGGCCGACTGCAAAGTGTTGGATGGCACTGGCGCCGGAGAAGGAACAGGAAGAGTACAAAACCGCCACAGAGAAGCAGAGCTGATCGACTGCGTGCATTTTTAAATTATGATGATTGTTATGGCACCCTCTATTCTACAGCTCCCGATAATTATGTATTTAAAGAACGACTTCTTAAAACATTGAATTGGCGTTTTCTAGCACAGCAAATTAGGATTAGATGACCAGATAAGAGTACGTGTATTCGAGCCGTTTGTAGCTGCTATTTGCATACAAATAATAAAGGTAGCTACGAGGTGGAGCCTTCAAGCCTTTGACGGCGTTGTTGATCGAAGCGGAAAATGAAACCAAAAGAGAAGGTGCGATGATGATTGTAGCGGCGGCGCTAATGACAGCCTTCTGCCACAAGGCTGGCCAATTGCAGGCCGGATAAAGGCAAAGGCGTAGCCCCAATTTTTTATGCGGAGCCGAGCATGATTCATACCTTCTGTCTTGGATTTCGATCACGTGGGATGGCATTCTTCTGGCTGGCAGCCCGACGACGCGTGGCCATGCTGCGGAGTTCCGTATCGTTCTCCTCGTGGGTTCTTTCCCGGAATTACAGCGGCGATAAAGCGGGATGCGGTGGAGCAGCTGAGCTAGAGTAAACACGTTGGTAGCCTCACTTTGCACTCTGTCTTCACTATTCGCTCTTTCTTGTCTAATAAGAGTCATGAGATCCAATACATACTCGTAAGATACACCGATGTCGTGTACCCCCCTCCCACTCTCGCCCGCTCTTGGTCGGCCGCCGCTGTGGGCCCCGGGCTCCAGGCACAGTCCGCGGTGGAGCCCGATCGCGTACTAGACCAAAACAGGCGGTTCGCGGGCGAGTTCAGCGGGACAATGTAAACCCGCCGCTGCTCCTGGGCATTGCCGAGAGACACCCTGGCTGTTTGTTTTCCCAACCGCAGACAACTCCTTCGCCATGGACCGCGCCCATACCTTGCATTCGGACCACGGCGACCGAGGCGACCACGGCGACCAAAAGACCGAGGTCGGCAGTCTGCACGACGACGACGCTCTCCATGGCGACGGCGCCTCCGACAGCGACGCCTTGTCGTCGTCGCCGTCGTCGTCGGACATGCCTGACCACGGCCCGCCCGACTTGGACCACACGGCCGTCGAGACGACGACGGCCGGCCACGAGATGGACGTTGAGCTCGGCCGCGTCCACGACGCCCAGAGCCTGGCGCGCATCGCCAGCCGCGGCACGGTGCGGTACAAGCTGTCGCGGCTGTCGACGCGCGAGCGCCCGCCATCGGAGGGGCCGACACGGCCGACCTTTGGCGAGGCCGTGCCGCTGATGCACCTCGCGGCCGGCATCGTCGGCTGGGAGGGCCCCGACGACCCGGAGCTGCCCCAGAACCGGCCGTCGCGGCAGCGGTGGCTGCACGTCAACATGCTCGCGGCCACGACCTTTTTGACCACGTTTGCGTCGTCGATCCTGTCGCCGGCCATTGCGACGGTGGACAGCGAGTTTGACAATACCAATGCCACGCTCGGCTCCATGACGGTCAGCGTGTACCTGCTCGGGTACGTGATCGGGCCGCTCTTCATGGCGCCGCTGTCGGAGATTTACGGTCGCAAGCCGGTGCTGACGGCGGCGGGCATCTTTTTCTGCGCCTGGCAGCTGGCCGCTGCCCTCGCGCCCGGCCTGCCGGCGCTGATCGTGTTCCGCTTCTTTGCGGGCGTCGGCGGCGCGGCCTGCATGACGCTCGGCGGCAGCGTGGTCGGCGACTTGTTTGCACCGCACGAGCGCGGCCTGGCCATGGGCGTGTGGAATCTGGGCCCGCTCGTCGGTCCGACGGTCGGCCCGCTGACGGGCGGCTTCCTGGTCGAGACGATTGGCTGGCGGTGGGACTTTTGGATCGTGCTCATCGCCGGCGCCGTCTTCTCGGCGGCCCTGGTGGCGGTCGGCCCCGAGTCGAACCCGCGCGTGCTGCTGGCGCACAAGGTGGCGCGGCTGTCGCGGGAGCTGGGGCGCGACGATTTGAAAAACGGCTACTATGTCGGGGGCAGCGCGGTGCCGGCGACCAAGGCGCGCATCCTGCTCAACGGGCTGGTGCGGCCGACCAAGATGCTGTTTCTGTCGCCCATGATCCTGAGCGTGTCCGTGTACATGGCGTTTGTGTACGGCGTCATGTACCTGCTGTTCACGACGATCCCGACCGTGTTTGAGGAGACGTACGGCTTCAACGTGGGCCTGACGGGCCTCGTGTACCTGTCGCTGGGCACGAGCAACATTATCGGCTGGCTGGTGGTGACGCTCTTTAGCGACCGGTCCGTGGTGCGGCTGGCGCAGGCCAACGGCGGCCGCTTTGAGCCGGAGATGCGCATGGCCATTTCCATCTTTTTCGGCACCTGTCTGCCCGCAACGTTCTTCTGGTACGGCTGGACGGCGCAGTACAAGGTGCAGTGGATGTCGCCGATCCTGGCCCTCATGCCCTTTGGCTTTGGCATGATGGGCCTCTTTCTGCCGGCGACGACGTACCTGGTGGACTCGTACCCCATGTACGCGGCGTCGGCACTGGCGGCCAACGTGGTGCTGCGCAGCCTGGTGGGCGCGCTGCTGCCGCTGGCCGGGCCGTCGCTGTACGGCAACTTGGGCTATGGCTGGGGCAACTCGGTGCTGGGCTTTATCAGCATCGGCATGATCCCGGTGCCGCTGCTGATCTACAAGTATGGCGCGCGGATGCGCAAGGCGCAGACCTTTACGTTGTAGGCCATGTCAGACTGCAGCAACCATGTCGGAACCGAGTCGGAACCCAAGAGGCAGACGGGATAGTCGCCGTGATAGTCGACGTGATTGGCGTTGCGCCACCGCATCGACATGCCCGTTGTGGTTAGGCCGCCGCGATGTCTGACGCGATGTCCGAACAAGCCAAAAGTATCGAGGAGGGTGCGGAGAAGTGTAATCCGTGGGATATCATAGGCTAGTGACTCATATAAGAGGGAGCGTAGCGAGGAGGAGAGACATGGACAGATTGCACATCTTTGAATCAGCGACAGATCAAGCGACGATCACGACGAACAATATATCCAGACGAAGAATAAGACACAACAGATACCAGCCATCATGCCGCGCATCACTCTAGAATACCCCAAGACGCCGTACAGCACCGTCCACCGCGATAGTGATCGAGGTGCGTCTCTTCTCGCTCGTCGATACACACCCTCTTCTCTCACTCTGACGGCCAGCTTCCTATACCCTCCACACCATCCACTCCATTGTCAATGACACGCCGCTGCTCCACGTTTCTTTTGCCGTCCCCGACGTGCCCTTTCCCGCTGTCCTGCCCATGATTGGCCAAATGGGCTCCTTTGCGCGGCCTAGCGCCGGCCTCGGCGACGTCCTCGACCTCTACGTCCATGGGTACGTCTCGTCGCGGATCATGAATGTGACGAGGAAGGCGGACAGCTCCCCCGCCGACGAGACGCCCCCAGGCCTCCCTGTCACCGTCGCTGCCGCCCAGGTCGACGGCCTCGTCCTCGCCCTCACCCCCTACGCCCACAGCTACAACTACCGCTCCGCCGTCCTCTTTGGCCACGCCACCGTCGTCACCGACCCCGACGAAAAGACGTACGCCCTCCAGCTCATCACCGACGGCGTCGTCCCCGGCGCCTGGGACGGCGCCCGCGTGCCCCCCAAGGCCGCCGAGATGCAGAGCACGTCCGTCTTGCGCATCCGCATCCAGGGCGGCAGCGCCAAGATGCGCGTCGGCCCGCCCAACGACGACCGCGCCGACCTCGCCGACGACGCCCTGCGCGCCCGCGTCTGGACCGGCGTCGTGCCCGTCCACCCGACCCTCGGCACGCCCGTCGCCGCGCCGCACAACCGGGCGGCCGCGGTATCACGTCACGTGACGGACTTTTGCCGCGACACGAATGCGGCCGCCCAAGAGCTCGCCCTGGAGGCGGCCCAGGCCAAGAAATAGGGCGTGGCACGGGGAACAGAACAAGACAGCGACGTGTGTGTGTTTGCAGAGACGATACCAACCTATCTATACATTACATTTGCAGCGGAACTATGTGACATTTCTTCCTCTTCTCGTCCTCGTACTACCCTCTTTTACTCACCATAACTCCCACACGCGCGACGGCAACACTCCCCGCATCACCTCCCAGTGCCCAATCGCGCTCTTCTGGTGCCACTTGCTCAGCTGCGTCGTGTCGTTGCGTCGCACCAGCTGCGGCGCCGCTGTCGACCGGAAGTCGGCCTCGGTCACTTCGTATTGTGGCACGAGGAACCGCCGCCGCGTCTCGCTGTTGAGCAGGTCGGCTGGCGTCGGTGCGCGGAACCGCACGGGCGCGGCGTCGCGCGTGCAGAAGATGACCACGTTGGCAAAGTCGGTGGCGTCGTCGGCGTCGGCCGGATGTTCGCGGAAGACGCGGCAGGCCGGGAAGACGGCGCGGATCGTGTAGACGACAGCCCGAATGGGTGCCAGTGCGAGGTCGCCCGCGTAGTTCTGGGGGTTAGAGCGGGTTGACAGGCAAAGCGAACAGCAAAACGAGCAAACGAGCAAACGAGGAAACAGACGAAGCGACTAAGAAGCATAACCACAACACAGTCCAACAACACAACACACACACTCACAATCGCAATGACACCGCCCGGCCGCAGCAGAGACCGCAGATCTTCCAGAAACTCGAGCGTAAACAGCGCAATCGGTTCGGCGCCGCCCGTAAAGACGTCGTGCACAATGTAGTCGTAGCCGGGGCCCTTGGCCGCCTCCCGCGCCGCAAACGTTACCGCGTCTTCCACCACGGCCGTGTGGTTCGTGGGCAGGTGAAAGTACGCCGCTGCCAACGCGTGCACTTCCGCGTCAATCTCCACCACCGTCGTGTCGATGCCGTGCGCCACCAGCGCCGCCGGCGCCGTACCGATGCCGAGGCCAATCACCAGGGCGCGCGCGTCCGCATCGGCCACCGGCGCCGCCACCTCGACCAGCCGCACGGCCTCCAGCATGACAAACACGCCGTATATGGGCTCCGCCACCGGGTCCGCCGGAAAGTGCAGCCACTCGCCGCCCAGCAGGCTGTGGTCGCACCGCAGCACGCGGAAGCCCTGGCTGCGGTTGTCGAGCACGGCTAGATACCCCGTGTCCGACTCGCGGCGTGCCAGCATGACCCATTCGTCGGCCGGTTGCGGCGTCGCGTGCAGCGCCGCCCGCGCGAGCGCGCTGTTGACGCCATCGAGCGCGCGTGCCGCCAGTGCCGTCGTCGGCGGCACCAGGTGCACGTTGAACACGGCCGTATGCAGCAGCAGCGGCAGGGCCAGTGCGGCGAGGCGCGACGGCACGGCAGCGGCATAGGCGAGGGCGAGGACGAGCTGGCGGAGGACGCGCGTGGCCGGGAGACAGGCGACGGGGCCGGCCGTGGCCCGGCGGGCCAGCGAAAAGACGGTCCAGGCGCCCATGCCGGGCGCGGCGTCGGTCAGCCAGGCGGGCAGGCGGGGCGCCAAGTCGGCGAGGCCGGGGGCGGCGTCAAGTTCGGTGGCCACGGCGGCCGCGACGAGGCCGACGAGCGGCACGAGCGTGAGGGATTCGACCACGAGGGGGCCATAGCGGGCGGAAGGGATGCTGGAGAGGTAGTATTGCAGGACGAGCAGGGCAGCGGCGGCGAGGGGCAGGCCGACGACGAGGGTGGGAGCGGTCCAGGCGAAGAGGGCGAGACGGTGGCGGATCGGGGGGATCTTGGGCAGCAGGCGCTGCAGGTGCAGGTTGGCGGACCAGCCGAGGAAGCAGGCGGCGACGATGACGGCGTCGTGTGTGGCTTCGGCGGGAATGGCGCCGTATACGGGCGTGAGGGCGGCGAGCGATGCATTGGCTGAGGCAGCGGCGAGGACGAGCAGGAGGACAGCGCGGCTGTAGACGGCGGCGTGGTCGGCGGCAGCGCGGAACCGGGACGCGAGCGAGGCGTCTTCGCGAGCCTGGGCGGCGAGGGCGGACAGTTCGGCGGCAAATGACTCGTTGGTGAGGGAGGAGTCGGGCTGGATGGGGGGAGTCGTCTTGGAGGGAGCGGCTGCTCTAGATTTGGGCGGCATGGCGGCGGTTGGCTGGAGCAGTCCAAAAAAGGGAAGCCCAAGAGAAAAGCGGCAAGGTCAAGGATCCAATGAATGCAATGAATAGCTGCAAACAAGGCAGAAAAGAAGACGCAAGCGGAACGAAGGAAAAAGAGACCGGCCTGCCGGTCTGGTGTCGTGGTGAGAAGAGGTGGAAAAGGCCAAAGGAAACACGTTTGCGCGAGAACGAAGACGACAGAAAACGAAACGCAACTCTGTCAAACGCTGAAACAGAACACTCGAAACGCTGTCCGTGCCTGAAAGAGCTTGGGCCACCTGTAACAGCTCGCGCCGGCTAGCTGCCATGTGACTGCCCCACCAGAGCACATGCACGTGCAGATTGCCGGGCGGCTTTTCTCCGTCTGTCGTCTCCGTGCATCCGTGTCTTTCGGTCTCTTGGTCTGTTTTTATTGTGCATTCACCTCGCCTCGTCCTGTCCACGCTCTGCCACCGCCACCATGTCGTTTGATCTTGCCCAGCTGGTCGACTTCCGCCAGCCTAGCCTCTACAGTGCGTCTTGTCCGTCCGCGGCGAAGCTCTGCTGACCGTCAGTCTCGGCCTTTTCGATTGTCTTTAACCCAACCTTTTGGAAGTGAGTTGGCCGACGACGACGCGAGCGAGTGTGTTTGCTAACGGGGCAGCATTGTGGCGAGAAAGGGTAGGTGTTTTCGACAGGAGTTGTCGAGTCGAGTGTCGGTGTCGAGTTGTCGAGTTGTCAAGTTGTCGACTTCTTCCACGCCTTCTCCCCCCCCTTCTCTCCTCTATCCTGACATTCCAGAATACCACGACCACTTCCTCACCCGTCTCTTTGGCGGCCGTGCCCGCACCGCCTGCTACGCCCTCGCCGCCACCATCTTCTCGCTCGGCATCGTCCGCGACCTCCTCTACGAACGCGCCCTCCGCCACCAGCCCGTCCTCGCGCTGCTCGCCAACCCCCTCGTTGGCTATGCGGGCTACTTCTTGCTCGGTGCCGGCAACCTACTTGTCGTCTCCTCCACCTGGCGCCTCGGCATCACCGGCACCTTTCTCGGCGACTACTTTGGCATCCTGATGGACAGCATGGTCACCGGCTTCCCCTTTAACGTCACCGACGCCCCCATGTACTATGGCAGCACCATGAGCTTTTGCGGCTCCGCACTTGTCTACGGCCGCCCGGCCGGTCTGCTGCTGACGGTCCTCGTGCTGGTCGTCTACCTGGTGGCGCTGCGCTTCGAGAACCCCTTCACGGCGGGCATCTACGCTAAACGGGAAGCTGAGCGGCAAGCCAAGAAGCAGTAGACCAGAAGAGACCGAGGACGACGACGGGGGCGATGACGACAGCGCGTTCTCGAGGCGCCGTCGTCCCCTCCGGTCCCAGCATTCAACAGCGCATCGGCATGGGGCAGGGACAGTTCAACACGGACGGGAAAAAAGATGAAGGGAAAAAGGAGGGAAAAAAGGAACAAGGGAACAGGAGCATGGCATTTCCGCGGCAACGCATGGGCGACGAGGCTTTGCTGCTTGGTCTGCCCTCTCCTTAACGAGAGGCAGACGGTGTTTGGTGTCTGGTGTTTGCCAACTGCATTTGCGCCCGCTTCAACGGGGCGACATCCAAGGGAGAGAGAGAGGAGAGAGTCCGGACAGGAGAGTCGAAAGAGACAAGCAGAGATAGGAAATCCGTTTGATACTAGAACGACCGGATCATTGCCGACCGACTGCCGTTATCGCCAAGACGCAACGAAAAAGGGCAACCGGATACGATTCCTCGCCGCACGTGCCAACTTCCTACGCGCACGGGTGTCCGGCGCGGCTTGCTCCCTGCTAGTCCGTTCACCCGTACGGCCAAGGGCAAGCTGCCCCGTGCGCGCAAACAGGTGCAGGCGAAATAAGCAGCCAACGCCCACTAACGCAACACGGCAATTGAGCACGATACCAGCTGGACCACCGCCGTTACAGGCAGGACGGATCGCTGTATCGCTGAATTGCTGTATCGCTGTCTAGCCGCCCAATCTCTCTGATCCGTTCGGCGCCTGCATCCTGCCCGGGGCTGCGGACCCATGTGACGAATGGCAGGCGGCCGGGAGGAAGGATGACGTAAGACAGTCGGCTGGGATCGGAGGAGACTTTTACGGAGTAGCTCTATTGGACCCCATACTAAGCATGGCGTTTCCCCAGACCGTAGACCGACCGACATCAAGAGGGATTGCATTACTCGAATTGCTCGCCGTTTTTGTTCCTCTAGATTTTTTTCCCCCAGATTTCCCCCTTCTTTGACACCACGCCACCATGAACTGCCCCTCGCGCACCGACGAACCGCCGCAGAGCGACGGCCACAACCAGAGCCCCAACGCGCTCGCCAACGACCTGACGACCAACGAGGACCTCAATGGCCTCGCGAATGCGCGCCGGCTGCGGCGCGCCACGTCACCGCCAGGCGCGGGGGCCGGGTCCCGAGCCGACGCCGGGTTACATATAGGCGACACAGGGGGCGGTGGCGGTGTGCGTCTGCGGCCGCGGCCCGGGATGGCGGCTGGCGACGCGGCCGGTGTCGGGGCCGCTGGGGCTGCTGAGGGTGCCCCAGCGGTCCTGACACCGGGCCTGGCGTCTCCGCGGCTGGCCAAGGAGCCAGCGCGGAGTCGCGTGCGGGGGGGCGGCCTGGTGGTGGAGGACCACGGCGCGGTGGCCCAGGACCAGGACCCGGACGACAGCCACCACGCCGCCACCACCACCACCAGCGCCCCCGACGGCAACGGCAACGGCAACAGGCCTGTGCCCGCCCTTCCCGTCCGCGTGCTGGCCCGCGTCCGCAACATCCTCATGACCTTTTACCGGTTTGTCGGGCCGGGTTTTATTGTGGCGGTGGCCTACAGTGCGTCCTCTCGTTTCTTTGTTTTGTCTCGTGTCGTTTCCCTCCTCCCTTTCCTCCCCCGCCTCTCCTCTGTTTCCTCCTCCCGCCCCCCCCATCCTCCTGCTAACCCCCTCCCCCTCCCCTCCCAGTCGACCCTGGCAACTACTCGACCGACATTGCCGCCGGCGCCTCGTACCGCTTCCGCCTCCTCTTTGTCGTCCTCCTCAGCAACCTCTTTGCCATTTTCCTCCAGAGCCTCGCCATCAAGCTCGGCACCGTCACCGGCCTCAACCTCGCCGAGGCCTGCCGCGCCTTTCTGCCGCGCTGGCTCAACTACGCCCTCTACGCCCTTGCCGAGCTCGCCATCATCGCCACCGACATTGCCGAGGTCATTGGCACCGCCATCGCCCTCAACCTGCTGCAGCCGCGCATCCCCCTGGTCGCCGGCTGCGCCATTTCCATTATCGACGTCCTGCTCGTCCTCTTTTTCTGCCGCCCCGGCGCCCAGACCGGCCGCCGCATGCGCGCCTTTGAGCTGCTCATCGCGCCGCTCGTCCTCGCCGTCGTCATTTGCTTCTGCATCCAGCTGTCCTTTGTCCACCGCACCGCCGCTGCCGTCGACGTCCTGCGCGGCTACGTGCCCTCGGCCGCCCTCGTCCAGTCCAGCGGCCTCTACCAGGCCTGCGGCATCCTCGGCGCCACCGTCATGCCCCATAGCATCTACCTCGGCTCCGGCATCGTCCAGGGACGGCTGCGCGAGTACGACGCCCAGCGCGGACTCCTGCCGCAGCAAGAGATTCAGCTGGCGGACGACGACGACGACGGCCGCTCCCAGCACTCGAATCACTCTCACCTCTCCCATCGCACCTCGCACCCCCTCGACGCCGCCCTCGAGTACGAAAAGGACCTCGTCTACGTCCCCTCGCTGCGCGCCATCCGCCACTCCATGAAGTACGCCATTGCCGAGCTCGCCCTTTCGCTCTTCACCTTTGCCCTCTTTGTCAACTCGGCCATCCTCGTCGTCGCCGGCGCCGCCCTCTACGGCTCCGCCGCCGCCACTGACGCCGACATCTTTGCCATCCACGACCTGCTGGTCGCCAGCATCTCTCCCGCTGCCGGCACCATTTTCGCCCTCGCCCTGCTCTTCAGTGGCCTCTCCGCTGGCGTCGTCTGCACCGTCGCCGGCCAAATGGTCTGCGAAGGCGCCCTGCGCTGGTCCCTGCCCCCCTGGCTGCGCCGCCTCATCACGCGCTCCATCAGCATCCTGCCCAGCATCGTCATCGCCGGCGCCATCGGCCGCGACGGCCTCGACACCGCCCTCAATGCCACCCAGGTCGCCCTCAGCATCGTCCTGCCCTTTGTGACCGCGCCCCTCATCTGGTTCACTTGCTGCCGCAAGTACATGACCGTCCAGCAGGGCGGCGCCCACTACGCGCCCCGCGCCCATGCCACTCGCCTGGCCCGTAGCGGTGCCGGCGCCGGCCCTGCACACCGCAGCTGGCGCCACCGCCTGCCGCCGTTCCTCGCGCGCCGCCTAGGCCTTGATCCAGACGCTGCCTCGGACGTGCCCGACGTCCCCCGCAGCGAGGGCCCCGTCGACATGGCCAACTCGTGGCCCATTGCGCTGCTCGGCCTGGCCATCTGGATCCTCATTGCCATTATGAACGTGGCCAATCTGGTGCTGCTGGGGCAGGACTGAGGGGGGGGGGGGTAAGGGGGAGGGGAGAATCAAAACACGTGATTCTGTACATATCAAAAGGAGCCATTGACGTGACGGAGCCAATGCTGCACATGCTCAGCCGCATGGTCACGTTGATCGCTTCGATCCAGTTTTCCCCCATGACCCCAACGCAAATAGTCGGTGAGTTGAGCAGCCCGTGATTGGCCGTCGCCGTGCTCGGTTCTTGGTCCAACAGCCGTGTCTTCGAGTCCTGCAGCCATTTCCGGAACAGGGGCAAATCGTATCCCTCTGTCACTCTTCGTAATCAGAAGCAGCGGCCGCTTGCCGTGGCGAAACGGCGCCCGTCCAGGTACCACAAACACCCGTCAGACACCCTCAAACGCGGCTGCCATCCGAGCTGTGCGGCGTGAAACTGCGGCTTGTGGCGGGCGCCGCGCCAACGGGCTAAGATGTGGTAGTGGGGCCGTCACCAGCCTAGTGATGCAGCCCAAAAAATAAAAACCCAAAACCAGGCTGCTTCGTCAGAGCCCACGCCTGAGCATAAAAGCGGCCCTCTTTCCTCTCTGCCCTTTCTTCCTTTTCTTTTCCCAGAATCTCCAGACTTGCACTCGCATCGTCCATTCACACAATCTCTCTCTCTTCGGAGAGCCCATCCTCTGACAGTTCAGCCCGGTATTGCACACTCGTGCAAGAGCTTCTTGCTCTGTTCTCCCTTGTTTTGCTCCCCGCCTCGTTCCGCTTTCCAGCCTCGAGCTCCAGCGCCAGCTCCAGCTCCCCGACTCTCCAGATCTCCAGCTTTCCAGCTGTCCACAGCCAAATTGCTCTCCAGCCCAGACTCCCGGCTCCTACTTAGCTCCCAGCTTTTAGCTCCCAGCCCAGCATGTCCGACAACCCGGGTCGAAGCCGTGGCCGCGGCGGTGGCAACCGTGGTGATCGAGGTGGTGGCTTCCGTGGCGGTGAACGCAGTGGCCGCGGAGGTCGTGGTGGCGGTGAGGGCGGTCGTGGTGGCGGTGAGGGCGGTCGTGGTGACCGTGGCGGTGGTGATCGCGGTGGTCGCGGTGGCGGAGGCTACCGCGGCGATCGTGGGGGCGGCGGTTACCGCGGCGATCGCGGCGGCGGCTACCGCGGTGGTGGCGATCGCGGCGGCGGCGGCGGCTACCGTGGCGATCGTGGCGACCGCGGCGGCTACCGTGGCGACCGTGGCGGCGGCCGCGGTGGTCGTGGCGGCCACCAGCCGTCCGACTATAGCGCTTTCAGGTCAGTGATTGTTCGTCTGTTCCCGTGTACATCTTTCCGTTCTTACAACCCAGCTATGCGGACGGCACGGCCGAGCCGAGCCGCGCCATTCGTGCCCTGGAGGACGAGCTGATGGCCAATGCCCCCGTCGACGAGGTCACCACGCAGATGGGTTCCGCCAGCGTCCGCGGCAAGGGCAAGGGCAAGGGCAGAGGCGGCAAGGGCAGCAAGGCCAAGGCCGTTGCCGGACCGGCCGCCTCTGCTGAACCGGCCGAATCGGTAGACACGGTCATGCTGCCCGCGCCGCCGGCACCTGTGTCGTCCGACCTCGACCTAGCGCGCTTCCCCCGTCGCCCGGCGTACAGCACCATCGGCACGCCCGTTGTCGTCTGGGCCAACTTTTTCGAGCTCACCTTTGGCAAGCAGCCGCAGATGCTGCAGTACAACATGCGTGTCGTCAAGCTCGGCCGCGCGTTCCGCCACGAGACGGAAGAGGAGGCCAAGGAAGCCGCCAAGGAGGCTGTTGCCGATTCCTCCAAGCTTCCGTATTCGTCCATGCTGGGCGCCGAAGGCCCTGTGGAGCCGGCGTCGGGCCCCGAGGTCAAGGGCCCGCTGCTCCGCAAGGTGCTGCGCCACGTCGTGATGGAGCGTCTTGCCGGCCGGGCCGGCATCCAGGCGGCCACGGAGCTCAAGACACGCATTGTCACGCTCCAGGAGCTGCCGGTCGAATGGGGCCAGCCGGCCGTGTTGCGTGATGTCGAGGTCGAGGGCAGCCGGTTCGAGGTGACGTTTGACGGTCCGCTGCTGCTGTCGCTCGAGAGCCTGCAACACTGGCTGCGCACGATGCGCGACGAGCGCGACATCAACGACATTGTCTTCCCCAAGTTCCCCGATGTGGTGGACGCGGTCGGCGTGCTGCTTGGCAACGGCCCGCGCATGGCGGCGCCGGCCATTGCCACGGTCGGCACCAGCCGCTTCTTTCCCACGCAGCTGGCGTCGGAGCGCGCGTCGCTGGGCAACAGCTTCTTGGAGACAGTCCGCGGCTACTTTCAGAGCGTGCGTCCGGCGACGGGCCGCCTGCTGCTCAACGTCAACGTGACGCACGGCATCTTCCGCGAGGCCGGCGCGCTGTCCGACATTCTGCGCCGCGCCGGTCGGCCCAACGTGCGGCTGCACAACATGCTCAAGGGCATGCGGGTGGCCGTCGAGATCCCCGACATTGGCCGCCAAGAGTTCACCATGAGCGGCCTGGCGCGGCGCAACGACAACATGCGCGGCCGCACGCGGCGGTACAGCAGCGGCAGTGGCGGCAGCGGCAGCAGCGTCGACGACGTGCTACATGTGCGGCAGGACTTTGGTGGGCCGCGCGACGTCGAGTTCCGGTACACGTCCGGCCTGCATCCCGTGGCAGGGCTCAAGGACAATTCCATGGTGACGGTAGACCAGTACTTCCGCAAAAGTAAGTGTCGGCGGCCGCCTCGTTTCGTCATGACGCCTCGCTAACCACGCTCCCCTCCCAGAATACAAGGTGCAGCTGCAGAACACGCCGCTCATCAACCTCGGCCGCCGCGACAACCCGCGTTACTACCCGGCCGAGTGGTGCACGCTGCTGCCCGGCCAGTCGGTCAAGGCGCGGCTGAGCGCCTCCGAGTCGGCGGCCATGATTCTGTTCGCCTGTCGCACGCCGGTCGAGAACGCGCGCTCCATCACCGGCCTCGGCCGCCAGGTGCTGCAGCTAGACGGCGGCGGCAGCGGCGGCGCCGCGCTGTTCCAGCAGTTTGGCTTTGCCGTGGCCGATCGGTTGGTGGCAGTCGACGCGCGCGTCCTCGCGCCGCCGCGCATCCAGTACCAGAAGAAGCAGCTCACCGTGCTCAATGGCTCTTGGAACCTCAACGGCCAGCGCGTGGTGCAGCCGAACCACAGCAGCGGCAGCGGCGCGCCGTGGACATGGGTGCACCTGCGCAAGGACGGCACGCAGTCAGCCAACAACGACGACGTGCACCGGGCCGTGGTCGAATTTGGGCGCTTCTTGCGCCAGAACCAGGGCTTGCTCCTCCGCGAGAAGCCCGAGCCGCTGCAGCGCCACGAGTACAACACCATGGCCGACCCGCTCGACGGCGATGCGGCGGTGCACCACGCGCTGCAGCAGGGCGTCGGGGCCATTGCCCAGGCCAACCGGCCGCGCGTCGTGCTGTTCGTGCTGCCCGGCAATGCCGACAAGGACCTGTATGCGTCCATCAAGCTGGCCGGCGACACCGTCTATGGCGTGCACACCGTCTGCGTCATTGGCAAGAAGTTCACCAAGGTGCGCGGCGCCGGCGGCGGCAACTTTGGCGGCTTCGACCCGCAGTACTTTGCCAATGTCGGGCTCAAGTTCAACCTCAAGCTCGGCGGCGTCAACCACCGGCTCTGCGACGACGTCAAGGACCTTGGCATCATCTCCGAGGGCAAGACCATGGTCGTCGGCTATGACGTGTCGCACCCGACCAATCTCGGCCCGGTCAGCAGCAGCAGTAGCGGTGCTGAGGCCGCCGCCGGCCTGCCTAGCCAGGTCGGTCTCGTCGCCAGCGTAGACCGCTACCTCGGCCAGTGGCCTGCCGCTTGCTGGGAGCAGCGCGGCTTGCAGGAAATTGTCAGCCCGCAGCTGGTGGGCGCGATCCGCGGCCGGCTGCTGCTCTGGCGCGAGCGCAACGGCGACCTGCCCGAGAACATTATCGTCTACCGCGACGGTGTCTCCGAGGGCCAGTTCTCGCAGGTCATTGATCTCGAGCTGCCGCTGCTCCGCGAGGGCGCCAAGGACCTGTACCCGGCCGCTGCGCTGCCGGCCATCACCATCATCGTGTCGGTCAAGCGCCACCACACGCGCTTCTTCCCCACCAAAGAGGGCCACGATACGGGCAACATTGCCTGCGGCACCGTCGTCGACCGCGGCGTGACGCTGCAGCGGTACTGGGACTTTTACCTGACGGCCCACACGGCCATCAAGGGCACCGCCCGGCCGGCGCACTACACCGTGCTGTATGACGAGATCTTCCGCAAGCGCTATGCCGGCAAGGGCCACGAGGCCGCCGCCGCGCTCGAGAAGCTAACGCACAACATGTGCTACTTGTTCAACCGGGCCACCAAGGCCGTCAGCATCTGCCCGCCCGCATACTATGCCGACCTGGTGTGCACGCGCGCGCGGCTGTACCAAAACCGCGACTTTGACCGCATCCTGGCCAGCCAGGGCATGTCGGACACGGCCAGCCAGCTGAGCAACTCGACGGGCTTCATGACTGTCGGGGCGCTGCCACAGGTGCACAGCAACATTGCCAACGACATGTTTTACGTCTAAGCTGCCAAGTCATCTGCAAAGGATTTGATCAGGTAAGAGAGTAGAGGCGGGTGGCTTTAGGTCAGTTAAGGAAATTTTGGCAGGTGGAAGATTTGACAGGTGGAAGATTGGGATTTGGCGAGTTGAAAGACTGGAAGATGTGGATGAGGGGAGGTACAAAGGCAATTGCCCGAAGCGGAAGATGTGACCCAAAGCTACATTTCACGGCACGTGAAATGGCCAATGAATAAACGACTCTCTCTGCCTACTCTGCTTTGCACATCGACACGTCCAAATCACTCTTAGGTATCTTCTGGTGGCCGGCCCCAGGCCGGCCGGCTGTCGTCTTCGTCAGGCGCCCCGACACACTGCAGCACCCACGCCCGTACACGACGCGTCTTAGCCACGAGAACACTCGCCGCATTGTCCATGCCCAACCCGATATCTCTCCTGCTGTCTCGCCCTCGTTGCCCCAGCACGTGCACCTTGGTCTGGTCCCGCCGCAGACTGCTGCCGTAGACGCGCTCGCCGAACGCGTGCAGAGCCACGTGGCGCAGCAAAACCACGTCGCCCGGCCGCAGACGGCGGCAGACGGAGAGCGTCTCGCGATAGCGGTCGTCCTCCCAGAAACTGACAGTGAAACCCGCGCGCGTCTCGTCGCCGATCACCACCTCGATCAGCGACGACGCACCGCCCCAGCGCGTCGACACGCTGCGCGGCGGCGCCACTGCAATAATGCCAACGACGGCCGTGATGGTGGCCGTCTGGGGTACAATGGCAGTGATGTGCGCGGCCGGCGGGACGGCCGCGAGATCGGTGAGTGGTCCCCAGCGCGCAGGGAGCGGCGGCGAGGCCGTAGGGAAGGCGGCCGACGACGGAGACAACGAGGCGGCCGACAAAACCGTGGAGATACCGTCGTCTTGCGTCCTTGCAGCTTGTGTTTCGGCAGCCGCATAGTCGGCCATTTTTGCGTCCCTCGTTACCTCCGTCCCGTCCGCCCTGTTCGGCCCTCCCCACAGTTCCGAGAGGTCTGGCAGCGGCGACGACGGCAGCTCGTGGTGCGCCGCCAGTGAGTGCTCCAGGAACGAGCGCGTGTCGGCATCAGAGGGCGATTCAGGTAGTCCATCTGCTGTCATGGCCTGTCCTGCACCCGGCAGGGCCTGTGGCATTTCAAAAGACAGCGGCTGTGTCGCAAACGAGAGCGGTACCGTTGACGGCCGTTGGAACGACGGTGCTGTCGAGCCCGAGCCCTGGGTAGTGAAGCTGGCAGCGACAAAGCTGGCAGGGACTGTGAACACCTTGGCATCTTCTAGCGGCCCAGTAACCACCGCCTCGTCTCTGTTCGGTAGAAGCCGCCATCGTGGTCCTTCTTGTCCATCTTGTCCTTCCTCTCCTTCCCGTCCCTCGGCGGTCTGTCGGTCAGGCCAGCCAGCAAACCGCGCCACGGCAGGACCATACTCGTCCAGCAGGTCGGCCGTCGCCCAGTCAATCGTCCTTGCGTCCGGCGCTCCGGCCAACACGATCACGCGGTGCATCGTGGCATTGTAGTGGTGAGAGTGCCAGAGACAGTGCATGTTGCTTTCCGCACCGTTTGTCCAGGCACCAAGGCACACCGCCGTGCTCCACAATTCTGCCACGATCCAACGGCTGCATACCGCCTTCTCGACATGCATCGACCGATGGATGTCATTGCCCCATGGCCCATTGACCTCACAATTGGCCCATTGGTCACTTTTGTCTTGCTCTCCTTGCTCTACTGGCACTGCTAACCACACACTCACCATGGAGGCGCCTTGGAACGTCGCCAAGGCTGAGGAGCAGCTCTATGTCCTCGTCACCGGCGCCAACAGGTACGAATGTCGACCCGTCCATCTCCTTGGACTGCCCCTGCCATGTCCTCTCCGTCTCTAACAGCCCAGCGGCATCGGCCTCGGCATCGCCCAGCGCCTCATCGACGTCCACCTCGACACGCGCGCCCCCACCGCCCACCTCGTCCTCCTCGTCACCACCCGCTCCGAAGCCAAGAGCCTCGCCACCCTCGACGCCATCCGCGCCCACATGCGCGCCCGCGGCCGCACCGCCCAAGAAGCCGCCCGCATCCACCTCGCCGGCATCGAGCTCGACCTCTGCCGCCTGCCCAGCGTCCTGCACGCCGCCCGCGCGCTCGCAGAACGTCCGCTCCCCATCACCACCGGCTTCGCCACCGACGCCACCCTCGCCCGCCTTCCTCGCCTCGACGTGCTCATCTTGAACGCCGGCATCGGCGGCTGGACCGGCTTCGACATGCTCGGCCTGGTGGTGCAGTTTCTGACCGCCGGCCTCGTGCAGGCGACCACCTTTCCGAGCTACAAGAATGCGACGACGGGCGTGCGCATCGACCCACTCACGGGCAAGAGGGCGCCGGCGTCGGCGCCTGCTGGCGACCACGACCAAAATGACGGCACCCTCGGCGAGGTCTTTTGCGCCAACGTCTTTGGCCACTACCTGCTGAGCCACGAGCTCCTGCCGCTGCTGCGCCGCGACGCCGCCTCGGCCTCCTTGCCGCCGGCCCGTATCGTCTGGGAGAGCAGCGTCGAAGCCTGCCGCTGGGACGCGCTCTCCGTCGACGACCTGCAGGGCGTGCGCACGGCTGCCGCCTACGAGAGCAGCAAGCGGCTGACCGACGTGCTGGCGCTGACGAGCGGCCTGCCGGGCGTCCAGCCGGTCTCGGCCAGTTTCTTGGCTCCCGACGTCTCCGACGCGCCCTCCTCCCCTGCCCTCCTCCCCCGCATCTACCTCTCCCACCCTGGCGTCGTCTGCTCGTCCCTCTTCCCCCTGCACCCTCTCATCTTTTACCTCTACTACGCCGTCATGTACGTCTCCCGCTGGGCCGGCTCGCCCTGGCATCCCGTCACCGCCTATCTCGGTGCCACGGCCGCCGTCTGGCTCGCCCTCGAGCCTGCTGAGGCCCTCGATGCCCAGCACGCGGAAACGGTCAAGTGGGGAGCGTCTGTCGACCGCGCCGGCCACGCCACCGTCAAGAGCACCGAGGTCGAGGGCTGGGGCTGGGACGGCGCTCTGGCTGGCGCCGCGGACGAGGACCCGTCCACCCACGCCGCCACGCCACATCTCCGCAAGAGCGTCGGCCGTCACACCCAAGCCACGGATCTAACGGCCGAGCGACGCCAGGATTTCGAAGTGCTCGGCCGAATGTGTTGGCAAGAAATGGAACGGCTACGGACGGTGTGGACGGCGAGGGTCAACGAAGCGTCTAAAAAGGCTTAGGATCTTTGAACTTGGACAATATATATACTAAGTATTAACAGATTACGTCCTGGTGACAGGAAGATACAAAACCATGTGGCTATCCAAAAGCCGCGCCAGTTCCTATATGACATTATTCATAGACATTCCCTCCGTGATCCCATTAGACCGTCTCGGTCCCGTGGTCCGCTGCATCCATCGCCGCGTCTGTTGTGATCGCCACGTCCTGGTCAGAATGCACCCGTCGCAGTCGCACGGCGTCCTTGCGGCCAAACAAGCCCAGCGCCAGCGGCACCGGGATCGTGGCCATGGCGATGACGGCCGTGAAGATGAGCGCGCGCGTCATGTTGTGCGGCGGCGACGCGTCTTCGCCCGCGCGCAGGGCGTCGGAAATAATAATAAACACGCCGCCCAGCAGCTGACCGCCGCTCCAGGCCAGCGTCGACGTGACTTCGGGGCTGACCGGGTGCGTCAGCTCGACAAGCATCTCAATGGCAATGGGCACGAGCGTAAACGAGGCCGCGCCGAGCAGCGCAAGAATGGCATAGGGCCCGGCCAGGCCGCCGCCGTCGCGCGTCGTCGGCATCCAGATAAAGGCCAGGTAGCAGAGGCCAATGATGGGCACGCAGATCTTGATAGCGATCAGAAACGATTTGGTGCGGTCGATAATGGGCGAGGTGATGGCCGACGAGGCGAGGCCGACGAGGATGAGCACGGCACCGGCAATGCCGGCCTCGTCGTCCGAGTAGCCGTAGGGCTCCATGATCTGGTTGAGCAGCGAGCTGATGGAGTTGAAGAAGCCAACGTAGACGGCAAAGGGGATCAGCATGAGCCAGAACTCGACGGAGCCGCACAGCAGGCGGGCCGACTGGATGAGACCGAGCTTGTGCGTCACGGCCGAGGGAGCCACCGGCGTCGGCGGCTTGCCGTGGACGAAGAAGGAGGGGATCGAGCAGACCGTGGACTGATGTGTTGGTCAGCAAACGAAAAGCGTAACAGAGAGACACACGCACAATAATGGCCACGTAGAGCACCATGTTGGGCACGTCGCCGGGCTTGTTGACCCAGAACGGCACGATCAGCTGTCCGAGCGCGGCGCCAAACGGATTCGCGAGGCTCGTCAGCGCAGTGGCGGCGACGCGGCCGCGGTTAGTGAACCACATGTCCGAGTAGCGGGCCGGCGCGGCAAGCACAAACGGCTGGGCAAGGCCGGTGAGGATCTGGCCAAACATGACGACGCCAAAGTGGCCGCCGGTTGCGCCATCGGCGGCGAGGCTGCTGCGCGTGCCGGCATAGCGGATCCAGTTGCCGGCAAGGATGAGGACGGCGGAGACGATGATAGCGGGCCGGGGGCCAAAGTGGAGGGTGTAGATGACGACGGGGGCGATGAAGCAGAAGGCAAAGAGGAAGGCGGTGCTGAGCCAGTTGACGATGGTCTCGCTGGTTTGAAAGAAGGAGGCCGCATCCGAGGCGACGGCCGAGTAGGTGAGCCACTGGGTTGTGAGCGAGGAGCGAGGAGAGCAGATTGAGCAAAGTGAGGAAAGAAAGAAAGAAGAACGAGCAAAGCGAGGAAAGAAAGAAAAGGAAGAACGAGCAAAGCGAGGAGAATGAAAAAAACGTACATCCCAGCTCACGATAATGTTGAGCAGCGTGAGCTGCACCAGCCCAAACCACCGCCGCTTGTATACGCGGTACACGATCGGCGACGTCCCACCGTCGCCCGACGACGCCTCGGCCGGTTCTATGGCCTCGTGGCTGCCATGACCGGTGCTGTGGCTGTGGCTGCCGCCACGCCTACGAGTCGCAGCGCCGCCCGTCCGATCGGTCAGCTCTACTTTGCCGCCGTCCTCGGAGCTGCCGTGCGACGGCACCTCCTGGTCCGTGAGCGCAATGCCGCCCTCCTCCTCGCCCTTCCAGTCGTGAGAGTCCAGTTCCATATCGCGTAGCAGGGGTTGACTTGACGAGATGTCTTGTCCGGGGCCGTCTTCCCCGGTGCTGTGCAGCCACCCCAGGGTCGGGATGGGGCTGCGTCCGTGTCGGTGGGAAAGCCGGTGGTCCAGTGGGACGGTGGCGCTGCGTCCGCGGTCGGCGGGCAGCGGTCGCGGGTAATAGAGGAAAGATCACCAGATTCGATGCGACGCAAATCGGCCGCCGGAGGACTCGAATCTTGTCCACGGACCGTCGGACTGGGCCAAGTAGAGGTCCAGGGATCCAAAAATAACAACGAAAAAAGAGGGCACTGGGGGGCGGCGGCATAAAGTAGGCAATCGTCGATACGGCCAAAGATACAGAGTACGAACCAACATGCATCAGGAAAAGGGCGGAAAGTGCAGAGATACGGTCTGATTGATACGCGTATGGAGACAGGGGGGGAGGAAAGAGCGGACGAGAAACGGCGCCAGCGACGGACGACGGGCTGACGCTTTCGTACGTCGCAACGGCGCCACGTATCTGTAGCGGCTGCGGCACGCGTTGTCCGCTAGGGAGAGATGGCTCGGCAGGCACTGGCGGCCGCTGGGAAAGGCACTGGACCAGCTTTGGACAACACCACTACCCAGCGCTGGCGTCCAGCGCCGCCTCACACGTCGTCACAATCGACCTAGGCCAATTTCCCCAGCCCAAGGAGGGCGCCCAGATGGCCCGAATTCCGTCCGTCTCACGCGACAGCCACAGCACAGAGGAAAAAGGGAGAAAGCAGCGGTCAACTGGGACAGACCGACTGCCGCTTTGAGATGGCCATGCATTTGTCGCCGGGAAGGCGGGAATACGGTCTTGGTAACAATAGCCGAATTTAACGCAGCAGTAGACTGTCACGAGACAAGATTAGTGTTCAATCGCGCCGAGGCAAGTCGGCGTGAAAGTACCAACAAGAAGAGCCCGCCGAAAAACAAGGAGGGGTCTGATTGTGACAATGCCACACACCTGCAACTGCAATGGCACCCAATGGGACGGCGAAAAGGGATGCTAACTGGAAATGCGCGAAATGCCACGCCAGCGGCCCAAATGACACTACAACTCGCATCTTAGCCGCTTTCGAATACCACACAGATAAGCTTGTGCCGCTCTAGGCTATCCAAACAACATGTGCAACCGGCAAGCCGTCCGAAAGCAGGTCGTTCCGGAGAGGATCAGATAGGTTGTCTGCTCTGGGAATCCGATACAACATTCTCCGCACCGTCGTGCACGACACAACCCCCAGCGCGCCTATCACAGTATGGCATCCTCGTAGAGAAAATTCACCTGCACGCCCACTTTCTTCTTTGTTCATATTGTTTTTGTATTTGCTTTTTCCCTTGGACCCTTCTCTCTCTCCTGCCCGGACTCGCTCGCCTCTCGAGAGCATGCACGGCCGTCCCCGCCATTCGCTGCCAGTCGTGTCTGTCGGTATTAAAAGGGTGGACTGGAAAGCGGCTGGGAAAGCAACGTCAAACGTGACGCCATGTCTCTGGTCCTGGCGGCCCCGTCTATCGCTGTGGCTCTCTACTTGAGCTTCGCCCACAGCTTCGGCGCAGCGCATTGGGTCGCGCAGTGGGTGAGGTGGAAGACTGTTGGTCAGCGTGCGAAGAGGGAACAAGCCCGCCAGACAGTCGGTGGGCGCATAGGGGTCAACAAGGCCAACGTACACTCCTCCACGCAGTCCTCCTGGCTGCCGTTCTCGACGCGCTCCACGCACTCCTCAAAGTGGTGCTTGGCGGGGGCGCACTCCTTGGAGTTCCGGCACTCTGCAGTCGTCAGCCTTGTCCATGGGCGTGAAGATAGAACAACGAAAGCATAAGAGAAGCAGAAGTAGAGCAAGACGCGGAGCAAGGACAAGGCCAATAGACAAGGGGAGAAAGACAGCCGGGCACTTGTCCCGTCCATTGTCCCGTCACAATGACATCACTCCTTGTCCGGACAGAACAGACAGGAGTAGGCCATCAATTGGCGTCTTGTTCATCAGGACAAGCCAATGGATGCTTCGTCCATCGGCCATCCTTGTCCATGCATTGCCCAGGCGCATGCTTCTGTTTCGCTTCTCCCCTCTCCTCTCGCCTCCCCTCGCCTCCTGCCGCCATCCATTGCTTACCCTCCTCCAGAGTCTCCTTGGGGTCGACCAGCTCCTCCTCGTCCTCCTCCTCCTCTTCCTCCTCCTCCTCCTCCTCTGCACTGTCCTCCTCCTCCGGCTCCTCAGCCGCTGCTTCGGCCCACGGCTTTGCCGCCTCCAGCAGGTCCGTAATCGTGGCCCAGACGCCCATTTTGTCCGAGTGCAAGGTTGAGATGTGAATGGTCGTGGGTGGTCGGGCGGTGGGGGGTCGGTAGACTCGTAGACTCGTTCGTGTCGGTGGGACGATTGCGTGGTTTGACGGCGAGGACCAGCGGAACCAGAAAAATTAAGGAACAGCACAAGCCAGAAAATTCCCGGGTGCTGGTCGTAGCAAATTGCGCGATTTTGATTGGGCGCGGACTCCTCCTAGCCGGTCGCATCCGATTCACGTGACCTCAGCCAGGAGCAAGTCAGCTTAAGAGCTATGGCCTTCACAAACAATCTACTGCGTGCTATTATCCAGAAATGATCGCCGAAAACACTAAAAGGGTATCACAATGCCCCATCACGAGGCGGAATCGGGAGCTCCGTCAATGAGTGCACACCCCCAATTGACCGCCGCCTCATCGCCTCTCTGCTGCCTCTCGCAACGTGCTCTCCAGCTGCACCCCTAGGGCCTGTGCCTGCGCCTCCTCATAGGCCGGTGGTGGCTCGCTGGGGGTCACCAGGGCGGTTGCCGGCAGTGCTGCTGCCGCTGTTGCTGTCGGCGTTGCTGTCTGGGCCGAAGTGCTTGAAGCGGTGCTTGTTGCCGCCAGTGCTGGACCTGCTATCGGTGCCAGGACTGCCGGCGGCGCCGGACTGCCCGCCGGCTGGGTGGCCTCGTACTTGGGCAGATCCTCGCCCGTGGGTATGACCTGGCCCGTCTCCTGCTGCAGCGTTCGTGCGTAGGCCAGACGCTCCTTCATGACCTCAAGCTTTGTCTGGAAGGCGTCGTGGCCACCCTCCTTAAAGGTCAGCTTGAGCTCGAGGCGCGGTACGTCGGCCGGAATGCCGCCGCCGGCCGTGGGCCGCACGATGCCGGTCCATGTCCAGGGCCCAAAGAAGCTTGAGACAACGCGGGTGTCTTCAAAATCGAGGATCGGAGCGGAGAACGATCGGAAGGCTTCAGTCGGTCGAGCCGGGAGGTAGATGATCTGGAGTGCACAGCGTTAGGTCCAGGAAGAAGAGCGTAGACGTCGAGGTCACCCACCCGATTGTTGGTAATGTAAACAATGCCGCTGTCGCTCTTGGCCGAGAAAGGCGTCGCGTCCGACAGGGAGCGCGGCGTGGAGAGGTCGAGGCCGATGCGAGCGCGCACCTTGTAGTAGATCTTCTCGCCAGGGAGCTTCACAATCTCTCCGTCCTGGTTGAGCATCACCCAGCTAGTCTCCTCGTCAACATCGGGGCCAATAGCAGCGGTGCGAGCCAGCGTATAGCTGTGCTGCTCCTGGTAAAAGTCCATTGGAAGGATAGGTGACGCAGGGAGTGTGGGGAGGACGAGAGTGAGGGCATGAGTCACCAGTGAGACCCGGACGTGTGGATGGGAGCGGGAAGGAGGGGAGAGGAAAGCGGAGCTGCAGGATGGGGAGGGGGACGGGAGAGGATGGAAACGAGATATCACGAGTATCCAGCGGTCGAAGAGACAGTAGAGACAGAAAAGGACAAGGGCAAAAGGGAAAGGAGGCAAACGACAGGGGATGAAAAAGACACACGGGGCTGACGGGAGGGGAGCCAAGTGTGTAAAGGTGCTATATGGAGAGGCGCTGTGGGGAGGCTGGCAGGCTGGACTCACTTTATTGACATTTTGCTAGGAGTAGCAGCAGTGCCTGCTCGTTCTCGGCAAGAGGAATAGTGGCCGCCGCTATGATGGAGACGGACGTGCAAGCCTGTTCTTGGGAGACACAGCTGAGAGCGGTTTAGTGCTCGCGAGGAGGAGTGTTGAGACAGGGAGTGACTGCCGGTAGGCGACTGCAGACTGGAGACGGCAGAGACGACAGGCTGGGGAGGGTAGATTGACGACTGGCGGATGGGACGACCTGGCTGGCAGCTGGGCAGCTCAAGAAGCGAAGCGCAGGAAGCGATCACCCGGTCCGAGTGTGTCGGCGGGTAGAATATGTGGGGCGGCGTGCTTATAGCTGCTCCGAGTGTGGGCGTCTCAGAGGTCGAGAGGTGGAAAGGCCGAGGAGGTCGCGATGGCAGAGGTAGGCTAGCGCTGCCGTTGGCTGATGGAATGTTTAAATGTCCAGAGGGAGTGCAGCGGATTCCAAAGACTGCGAGAGGATGCAGGGAGGGGCAAATTCCCGATGACGAATACGATTTCCCAGGCAGGTTGCACGAGTCGTCGTAGGCAGAAGCTCACGTCCAGGCTGTGGGAGCAGAGGATATAGCGGGGTGGAGAAGCGGGGCAATTTCGATAGGCACAAGAGCACCGAGCTTGTCAAGAGTCTAGGCTGCCACTTTTAGGCGGGTTAGCCGGTCGACTTGATCCGAGCCAAATACATGGCAATCTTATTATGAAAACTAATGGCAAAAAGAGGACGGTAAAGGCAGAGGCCTGAAAATGGGCTCAACCGTTTCTGGAAGTGGGATATTTATATTAGCCGGTAGCACGCATCAGTCCTCCCAGAATGGAATGCCTCGTCTGGGGAAGCCTATCGTATAGTCGAAGAAAGATACGGGCAATAAACAGAGTGACCCGACTTGCAGATGCAATCAAACTTCCGAAAAGGAAAACGCCCCGTGTGTACTTTCCTCGGAAATCGGATCCTACAGGTCACGTCGTACGTGTACGTTTTGCAGCTGCATCGCCCCTTCCAGCTCTGTGAGGAAATGGCCACTAGACAGCTGTCCTGTGTCGCGACTGTCCTCACTCCAAGCTTGAGCTGTTTCTTCTTTCTCCCACGCCACATCCATCTCCCCTCTCACCGCCTCCTGTTGCATTCAGCTGATGGACGACATACAGCGCGTGCTCCGTACTCGTGCATGCACACCCCTGCCTGATGTGACAGCTTCTGGCCCCCACGCATACGATCTGGGCCATGATCCAGTCGATCTCTATTCTGTACCAAGTAACGTTTGCCTCTCTTGCGCGCCAACAGTGTCAAATTCTTCCTGTCCGTGACGTACAATGCAATTTCCTGTTACGCAAATAATTCATGAGCCTCATTATGCATTTGTCATCAGCAAAGCTGCAAAACCGCGAATGCAAACCGCAACACCACAAAACCACAAAACGCAGAAAACGCCAGACCAAGGGGACTAATAAACACATCAACAGCCAGCGAGGAAACAGCCATCACAGCCCTTCCAGATCAAAGTCCAGCGCAGGCATCTCAATCTTGGGCGCCGGTGCTTCAGCCAGCGGACCCCCGACTGCCGGCAGCGTCTTCTTGGCCTCGGTCGGCGGCGGCGGACCATACCGTACATCACGCACGTCCCAGCCATCCTCATGGGCGGCAGCGACCCAGGTCCGCAGGCCATCGTGCACGGCACCATAAAACTTCTCCTTGCAGAGCCGCAGGCTGCCACCCATGCAGCGCTCCCAGCCCGACATTTGCATCTGCGCACGCAGCTTGTTGCGCTCGGCTGCCGTCGGCTGGCAAGCAAGAATGGCATTGACCAGATCCAGATGCGACGCCAGATAGTTGGTCGCCTCCCACTCCACGCCGCCCACGTACGGCGCAGCCGGGACCGGCGGCCGTTCCTTGGGAAAGTGCCGGAGCATGTACGAGCCGCCAGAGGTACCGCTGTGAGCATGCGCCGGTGGTGGTGGCGGGCATGTCCCCTTCTCACTGTCGCGGCTGATCGCGGCCGGCTTCGACTTACCGCCGGGCAGAGAGATGACATTGAGGTGGTGCAGAAAGATCCAAAAGACCTCCTTGGTGACGCTGACGACCTCCTTGCACCAGACGCGGTACGGGCGGTCGCGGCGCATGTCCAGCACAAAGCTAACCGTGTCCTTACCGCCCTCGGGATCGTGCAGGTAGCCCAGCACCGTGTTGGCGCGCGCGATCCGCTCCTCGGCGGTGGCGCTCTGAATGTACGTGAACAGAAGCCAGGTGACAATGTTGCGCGTCGTGAACTCGCTCGGGCCCTTTTTCTCTGGATCGAAAATCATGTGGATTAGCGCCGGCAGCAAGGTGGCCTGGTGGGCATGCAGATACTCTAGGGCCAGCGCCGTCGTGCACAGCGCCTTGAGGCACAGCAGGTTTTCGTGCAGCAGCGTGTCCTCATGCTCCTCGCGCCACTCAATCGCCAGGATGCGGTACAGCAGCCCGACCGTCTCCTCCATGCCGCCCTGCCCGATAAAGTCCTCGGTCCAGGCGACTGTCTCGTTGCGCAGCAGCAGCCGCAGCTTGTGCAGCTTGCCCACTTCGACGCGCTCCGGCTCCGGTACGCGGCGTAGGTACTGCACAAAGTCGCCGGGTGTGCGCTGCTGCGGCGTCTTGGGCGCGAAGAGGCCGGCGAGGGCATTACCACCAGCGGCCGTCGTCGTGGCGCCCGCCGCAGGGTCGACCAGCCCCGTACCGGCGGCGCCCGCAATGTTCTCCGTCGACTTGGACCGCAGGTGGCGGCCCAGTGTGCCCTCAGCCTTCTTGCGCAGAGACAGGCCGGGGCTCTTGTGGCGGCGCGTGCCGAGAACCGCCTCTTCGTCGCCACGGTCACGGCTGCGGCCACGAGCCACACGGGACAGACTCTTGACCCGCGAATGCTTGGATTTGGTCGGGGCCGCACTGGCCGCACCGGCGCCAGTGGTCTGGCTCGGCCGCAGGCTCTCGTGGCTGGGCGGCCGCTGGGCCTGGTGCTCGGCCCAGTCCTGGCGGATAAACTCCATCTTGATCGTCTTGGCTAGGCTGCGCATCTTGTAGCGCTGGTTCTCGGGGATGTTGCGGCGGTCCAGCAGTGCTTCGAGATGGCTGTCAATGTCCTTGAGGTCCATGCCAGGCTCGGCCGACTCGCTCGTCGGGCTCGTCTGGCTAGGGTGGAACGACTTGGGCCGTGTGCTGTTGTTCTTTTGCCGTCCGCGGGCAGCAACGCCGTCATCCACTGGACGGCCACGGCCAGTCGTGGTCGAGCGGCCTCGGTCCGCTGTGGCCGTCCCAGCCAAAGTGCCAGCGGAAGCGTCACCCGTGGACGTGCTGCAAAACTGGGCATAGATGGGCGTGTTGGCCGGCTCGTCCCGGACGGCGGGAGCCAGCGGTATGCAGTTCTCCTTGTCCTTTGTCAGGAGGCGGCCCTTGCCGCGCTCGGGCGAACCGTCTGGCTTGCTCAGGTTCCGGTGGGATTTCGGCCGCGACAGGAGGCTCACAAAGGTGGCCTTTTTCGGAGACGGTGTCGGCAGGGGCAAGGGGCTGTTCTCGCTGTCGACATGGCCGCGGGCGTCGACGGTCCGGACCGGTTTTCCCGGCGAGACGGCCACAGCGTTTCCGTAGTGCTTGGTGTTCTTGTGCGGGGAAAAGTGCAGCTGCGGCGCGCCCAACGGGGCCTGCTGGCGGTTGTGGGACAGTTCTTCGAGAGGGCCGGGGCCGCGGATGGGCGAGAGGGCCGCCGGCGTCAGGCCGTCGCCGTCGGAGCCGTTGCGGCGGTGCTTCATAAACGACCGCAGGACCGAGGCCGACTTGGTCCGCTGGTGGCGCGGCGTCACGGGCGCGTTGGTGGCCATGGCTGCGTGGCCAGGAAAAGGGTCGTCTCGTCGGTCGGTTTTCCCGTCGAGGCCGGCAACGGTCGACTCGGATCGACGGAGCAGAACAGCAGACCGGAGGAAATGGAAACAGCCAACGAGAGAACGAGAAATGCGTGCGAGGCAGGGCCACAATCCGCGTGCTGATCAATTGCCGTGGGCCGTGTAGACGCTCATGGTCAGAAAGAACAAGACGGGCGGAACAAATGCTGCGAGAGGAATGCGGCAAGGACGAGACAATGGCGGATGTGCGAATGTAAATAGCTCTCTTATCGGATAAGCGTTGTCGTGGCAACGGCGACCCAAAAAATTGAGCAACATCGCCAGGATACGAAAAGCGGACAGCGACGGCGCGACGATACACCGCTGCACGACTCCGCTCGCCTGCAGTCGCGCGTCTCAGGACCAGCACCCAGGAAACGACCAAATACGCATGTCTATTGTGCGTCCTATTCTAGGCTACTCTATGCATTAGTCATCAGTCGCCAGGGAGATGGCCCACCCGGCGCCGCCCCTCCTCACCAACTCATCAGCCCCCGGCTGCGGTCGAACCCGCCGCGCAGCTGGCTCTCTGGCTTGACCACCTTGCCCTGCAGGACCGTGTACTGCACCAGATTCTCGCAGTCCTCTGGCCGCACGCGCGCCAGCCAAATGCATTGCGCCGCGCCCGCCGGAATGGCCTCTTTTTTCTCCTCGCTTCGCTCGCTGTTGTCCTTGTTGTCCTCACTTTGCTCCTTGTCCCTCTGCCCCTCGCTCCGCTCGCTATCGTCGCTCCGCTGCACGGCCGGCACGGCAGCCCGCACGCGCGCCGTCACCTCGGCCGGCGTCAGGTCCGCCTGATGCACGTCGTCCAGGCCAAAGGCGTTGGGCCGCCGGTAGACGAGCACGTTGGCGCTATACTTGTGCCCGCCGACGTGCGAAATAAAGTAGATGCCGACGCCGCCCGGGCGCTCGTCGTCGAGGTCGCGGAAGAGGCCCAGTGGCCGCAGGTGGCGCTCGAGCTCGCGGCGCAGCAGCGGCGCCGACTGGCCGCAGCGGGCGTCGCGTGTCTTTTGCGAGCAGAGGAGGATGAGCACACTATGCGGCGCGGGCGCGGCCGTGAGGGGCGCGGGGAGGGCGGGCAGGCGCCAGGGCGCGGTGTCAGTGGTGTTGGTCGGGGCGGCGCTGACGAGGTCGTGGAGGAGCGCGGGGACGGAGGCAGGCGTGACGTGGTCGACGACGACAAAGGCGGGCAGCAGCAGAACGCGGGTCGGGGCGTCGTAGGTGGAGGCCTGGCCGGGGATGGGCATGTTGGAGGCGGAGAGCATGAGTTTCTGGGGGGGAGAGGAAGTTAGAGAACTGTTTTCGTCTGGTCAGAGGGGTCCAACGTCGGGTCAACCTCCACGTCCTTGACTCACCCCATTCGTCGGCGCCGCTGCGTTGTCGACCGCCTGCATCACACTCCCCTTCTCGTCGGCCACGTCCCGCACCCAGTCGGCCTTGCCGGTCGCGACCAGCAGGTGCGTGCTCCAGCCCTTGACCATGCCGTAGAGCGTGTCGCTCTGCTCGACCTTGAAGCTGCGCGGGTACTTGATCGTGCACGCGTCGCAGTCGTGCAGACACGCGTCGCCGTCGACGGCCGGATCCGTCTTGACAAAGAGGCGGTCGAGCGGCGCCGGTTGTGCGCCGGGGCCGTTGATGGCCAGCTTCTTGGCGCCATCGAGGAGAAAGCGGAAGCCAAACGACATGGTGGAGCAGTGGAAGAGGACGACGGCAGAGAAAGAGGAGAGGGCGGATGTCAAGTAAACGGCCAAAGGAGTGACGAGACGAAAAGACGAAAAGACGAAAAGATAATAAAACGAAAAGGCACAAGAGAAAACGCAACAGCGGCGCATCAGGCAACAGCGCTCTGGGTATCGAACACAAAAAGATAACCCCGCCGCGACGCCAACCCGTACGGGGTGGGCCTTTCCATTGGGGCTGGGAGGCTGTCCGGCCTTTGTCAATCCGCATCCATTGCGCTTTCTGGCATAGCTTCCCCCCAGCAGCCAGTTCCAGCGCGTTTATTAGCAAGCCGGGGCAGGAACCAGACGGGATGCCGTGTCCGGCTGTGCCCATCGGCGGCTCGGCGGTAAGCGGTGATAAGGCCACGCAGTGGACCCATGCAGACGCCCTTGCACTACCGCGCGTCGTTATCCCCGAGCTGCATCGGGTCTGCCGATCAGGCGGTCTTGTGTCCGTCCCAGTCTGCCATCGCCGTGTAGATGCACTTGTCCGCGCGTATATTCAAATCATTGTTGCCTGCTGTCCAAATTGATACATGGCCTGGTAGATGCTGGCCGAGAAATCGTCACATCTCAACCTATTATTCTCCTCGTGTCTCCTCTTCTCCTCCTCCCCTGCTTTCCCCCTTTTCTCCTCTCCTCCCCTACTCCTCCTCCGACTCGTCCTCGTCCGCGGCCAACGTAAAATCCTTGGCCGACTGGCTCTGGCGCCGCCGCAACTCCCCGCGTTCCCGCATCGCCACCCGGATCTTCTTGCTTGCCTGGTCCAGACCGTCCGCGTCCAGCGGCGTCGGCGTCGGCGCCAACGCGCTCCACGATGTGCCGCTGCTGCGCGACCGCGACCGTGACCGCGATCGCGATGGCGGCCGCGACGGAAAAATGTTGATCTCGCCAATGTTGCTAAACGAGTCGCTGCGTGGCACGCCGCGGCCCGACTGCGTGACGGCCATCACGGCGCCAGTGCTACCATTCGTGTCGCGGATCTCGTTGCTGCTGCTCGAATCGCCGCGGGCGTGGGAGACCGTCGGGCTCGTCGAAGTCGCCGCCTTGGGCGCCGCCAGGGCCGGCGGCACCGACACGGCGCCCTTGTCAACCACGGCGGCGGCGCCGCCTCCTTCGCCCGACGGCCGCTTCTGGCGGAAATCGGGAAACATTTCGGGCCCGAGCGTGTTGACCAGGTCGGTGACCTGCACCTGCAGCTCGGCGCGGCGCGTGCGCAGCGCCTGGATGTTGTCGCTCGACGACGGCCGCATGCACAGCACCAGCGGCCGCAGCGATTTGACAATGTCCATGCCGACCTCGCCAAAGCGCAGCGCGGCAAAGGTGATGAGCGGGAAGACGATCCAGCCAGTCAGAAAGACGAGCCACCACGGCGCGGCTGCCGCCCAAGCCGGCACGTAGCCCCAGAGCCGGTCGTTGCCAAATTTGATGACAAAGAGGATGCAGTAGGCGTTGTACAGGATCGGCGCAAAGGCCATGGCCACCAGCAGCTTCCACGTGGCCATGACATCGCGCCCCTGGATCTTGACCGACGAGCCGGCCAGGGCCTCGGCCGCCTTGCGGCCGCTGTACAGCTTAGCCACGACAAAGACGGGCGCAAACAGTAGCAGCCCCGGCAGCACGCCCACGGACAGCACCAGCAGCTGGACCAGACGCAGCACAAACAGCGCCACCACCTTCCACCACGGCATGCGCGCGTACGTGACCTGGTGGTCGCGCAGGTTGAGGTAGCGCAGCTGCCGGTTGTAGTCCTTGACCGCAGCCGACACCGCCTGCACCCGCGCGTCGTCCTTGTACTTGTCGTAGCCCATGGCCAGCCGCCGGTTGAGCTCGACCACGAGCGGCAGCGGCAGCTTCTTGCCGCTCGGGTTGTACAGCCGCCGCGCCGCCTGGATCAGCATCAGCGTGTCGTAGTCGGGCGTCGACACCGTCACCGCCGCCAGCGCCTGGTGCACCATGTCCAGCAGCTGCGCAATCGCGTCACGCCGCCGCCCGTGCGTGTACTCGGCCACCAGCGCCGCCGGCACCGCAAACGGCGGCCCAAACTCAATCACCGCCCGCGACCGGAACTTATGCGCGTGGAAATAGTTCATGCCCACCGGCACGATCTGCAGCGCGCAGTTGGGCGCCTCGGCCAGCGCACCCAGCGCCATGATGGCCACGCCCGCCTTGAGCGGCAGCATCCCCGTGCGGTCGTGGCTACCGCCCTCGGGGAAGATGCCGACGCAGCCGCCGTTGCGCAGCCGGTTGAAGACGGCATGGTACACCTTGGTCTGGTCAATGTGCGCCGCCAGCTTAAACTTGGTGCCGCCGTAGTTGGGCGCCGGCCCCGTCAGCCCGGCCCGCAGCTGGCCCTCCTCGTCCACGTCCGCCGCCGCCGTCCAGCCCGTCAGCTGCACCATGGCCGTGCGTCCGGTAAACGGCCGCTTGAGCCGCACCGCGTCCGGCCCGAGCACCTCGGCAATGTCGACGCTCGAGCCGCTCTGGCCCTTGACCGACGGCAGAAAGACCATGCTGCCCACGGCCGCCACCTGGTCGAAGCGCGTGCCGACGCCCTGTAGCAGCGTCGGGTCGTGCACCGGGTCCGGCAGAAAGATCGTGCCAACCGCCGGCTTCGCCGCATCCTGCGCGCGGCCGACCGGCACCGAGCCGACCTGGCGCGACGCCCAGCCAATGAAGCCATGCACCGACTTTTGCGCCACCAGAAGGGACACGCGGCGCCGCGCCTCGTTACGTAACGTGCGCTGCAGAATGAGCGCGTCGACAAACTGGTTGGCGTGCGGCGCCGCCACAAAGAGCACCGGGCCCTGCCGCGGGATGTTCCACGCGCCGCGCGGATGCACCTCGCGGAAGAAGAGCTCGACCAGGACCGACATGGTCCACAGGAACGTGTCGTACTTCCAGTTGCTCATCGGGTAGAGGTCTTTTTCCGGTTTGTCCGGTTTGTCCGTTTTGGTCTTGTCCGTCTCCGGCCTGGCCGCCTCCTTCGGCTCGGCCGGGACCGCCGCCCCGTTAGCCTGGGCCTCGGCCGGGACCTTGTCTGACATGTCGAGAAGCGGGCACAAAAAAGTGTCGATCAGAATGCGGCGTTTCGCTGCAGCAGTGGCTTCGCACCCAGAAGCGTTGGGGGAAAATATCCGACGGTTACAGCAAGCGTAAGCTCGGTAGAAGCTCAGGCTCCGCTTTTCGCCCGGTCCAGCCCCGCGCTGGCAACGGGGAGGAGGAGAGGGTTAAAAAGAGTGCGAAAAAGGAGTGTGCAAAAGACGAGTCAAAAAGAGCGAAATGGAACTGCGCGAAAAGAAGAGGGAAATTACCATCGGCCAACGTCGTGTGCTCAGGGCAAGAGCGATCACGATTGTGCGGGGTTGCGTCAGATTGTGGAGTCAGCAGCGCCTCGTGAGAAACTTGCTATTTTGATCCTTGCTATGTTGGCTGTTTCTTGAATCAAAACGCTCATGACGTACGTTAGTATATAGCGGATAATCATCGCAGATTATGATCTGATTTTGTACCGATATTATATATATATACATGGAAATCAACAAGTGGGAATCACAATAATACTTTCAACTACTCATTACGATGATATCAAATACCAACATTGTTCGACCAACAAATTTACTTTTCAAAACTCAAGTTGGAATTCAGCACATTCGTGTATTGACTCCATAATGCAGAAAGAAAGTATTCAAGTAATCATATAATCCAACGCCTCCACCAACTCTCCTACTCCTGCTGGTATACCAACGCGTAAAACATGACACAAGAAAAACAAAGCCAACCAACACCTCTACCGCTTCTTCCCCCGCCGCTTCCCTTTGCCCTCCGGCACGCTCGCTGTCCCCTCCTCCACCTCGCCCGCCTCCACCTGGCCCGCCGCCTCCAACGCCCGCAGCTTCTCCTGCCCCGAAATGAACATGCTCAGATCCCGGTTCGCCTCCTCCAGCTCCGCCACCTGGCCGGCTGCCGCCGCCGCCGCTGCCTGCGCCGCTGTCGCTTGTTCCTGTGTGTGCCGGATCCGCGCCATAAGGCCCTCGGACACGCGCCGCTCCGCCTGCAGGTCGCGTCCCAGCGTGCGCGCCAGGTCCGCCGCCTTGTCCGCCCTCCGCCGCTCGCGCTCCAGATCCCGCTCCAGCGCCGGCACCGTCGTCTGTGCCAGCGTCTCGTGCGCCGTGCGCAGCGCCCGCAGCTCGCGGCCCGCCTCGCTCGTTGCCACCGTCGCCCGCTCGGCTGCCTCGGCGGCGGCCGCCGCCTTGTCGGCCGCCTTGCGCACAAGCTCTTCAAAGTACACGCGCTGGCTCTCGAGCTGGCTTGTCAGCAGGTGTGTGTACTCAAGCCCAATGTGGTCCAGCTTGGCCCGCGGCACGACCTCTTCGTCGGGCGGCTGCGTCGCCCCGCCCGGCAGCTCCACCACCTTGCCGTCACCCTTGGCCCGGATCAGCCGGTGCACCCACAGGTCGCCGGCATAGTCCCAGACGTACTGCGTCTCGAGCTCGAGACTAAACGAATGCGCCGTCTCCTTCCAGTGGTCCTTGGCGTGGCCGCGCTTATACCGACCGCAGCCGACGTTGCCGCATATGAGGCAGATCCACAGGTCGTCGGCACAGTCGCACACGGCGCACAGGTTGGAGATGCCTGCCCCAAACGGGCGGGCCCCCGGCTCGGCGGTGCCTGCGGCAGAGGACGATGCTCCCACGGCGGATCCGCCGGCGGGCGAAGGCCCCTCGGAGGACGGCAGAGGGTTCGTCGCTCGGCACACCGGACAGCCTGAGCCCTTCCACGTCTGTAGACAGGTGCAGTGGAAGACGTGTTGGCACAGGATCGTCATCAGGCCGGCCGTGTCGTCCATGCGCTCCAGACAGACTGGACAGGTCGGCAGCTCAATCAGGTCGGGCGTCGGCGGCGGAAACGGCCGGGGCGAGGCGGACGCAGAAGAGGAGGATGCGCCCCGTGAGGCCAGTACCGGTCGCGCCGGTCCACGGCCGCCTGGCACCGTGATTCCAATCGACCGAATGTACGCCACATGGCAGATCTCCGCCTCCATGCTGTTGAACACGCGCCCGTCAAAGGCCGACCGCCATGCGCGCGCCCGCCCCGCGTCGCGGAACTTGAGCAGCACCATGTACCGGTTCGTCCGGCTCGTGAGAACCATGCGGTAGTGGCTGACGTCGTCGCGCCACCGCTCGCCCACAAAGCCAAGAAAGTCGCGCGGCGCCAGGTAGCTGGGCACCGCCGGGATGCACAGGATCGTCCCGTCGCTGCCGTCCTCGGGGCTGCCGCTGCTGTTGGGCTCGGGTTCGGGCTCGACCTCACCCTCGCTGCCGCCGCGCCCCTCCCGGTACAGGTGCACAATGCCCCAGCCGGCGTCGGTCGTCTTGGTCGTCGCCAGCGGATGAAACTCTGCCCGTGTCGCCTGTCCGGCGCCGCCCAGCACCGGGCCCAGCGACGCCGCCGGCATCACCGCCTTGCCATAGCTGGTCGACCGTGCGCGGGTTTCACCGGCCTCACCGGCACTGCCGCTTGTCCTTCCGCCCTCCATGTCGAAACTCGCAATCTGCACCCGCCCGAATCGCCAGTCTCCAAAGGCCGCTGCCCGGTCCGCGTCCTGCGGCTCCTCCACCGCGGCCTGGGCAGTCGAGTAGTGCCACGGAAGAGGGTCAAAAATACTCGCTCCTGGTTCCGGCTGCCAAACGGGCGGTCTTTTAGGCTCGTCTTTCTCGGTCTTCCTGTCGCTCTTGGCCCTGCTTTTGTTTGCGTCGTCCTCGCTCCAGTCGGCTGTCGGATACAGCTCAAATTGTAAATGGTAATAATACGAAGGCATAATAAGCGGCGTCGGCGCAGCTGCACGCTCTTCGCCTGGTGGTGTCGCCGGACTGAACTGTCAAAGTGTGAAGCTGTCAAGCTATGAGCTGCGGACTTAATGTACTAAAATGGACTGGACGTTACAAAAAGCTTCACGTGCTTTCCCCGCGAACGCTTCAGTGGCAACTGTTTGCGTTTTCTGCTTTGCCACCGCCACGTTCACAGGACAGTTGGAAACAAACAGATCCAGTTAATCACAGTCTACGAGCTCCGAAAAAAAGTGTGTCGACGGCTCTTGCCGCCAGTGTGTATTTAGCAGTCATGCTGCCGCGGGGATATCTCGAAATGGGATGTGGCCCGGAACGCTAAGACCTCTGTTGGGTCCTCTCGCTCTCTCGGGCCCAGTTCCCCAAACTAGTAAATACAAAGCTCATCATCTCGTTCCTCCGCGTCTACTGGCCGCCACGCAGGCGCAGCACCAGGTGCAGCGTCGACTCCTTCTGGATGTTGTAATCCGAGAGCGTCCGCCCATCTTCCAGCTGCTTGCCCGCAAAGATCAGCCGCTGCTGGTCAGGCGGGATGCCCTCCTTGTCCTGGATCTTCGACTTGACATTGTCAATCGTGTCGCTGCTCTCAACCTCCAGCGTGATCGTCTTGCCCGTCAGGGTCTTGACGAAAATCTGCATGCCACCACGCAGCCGCAGCACCAGGTGGAGCGTGCTCTCCTTCTGGATGTTGTAGTCGGACAGGGTCCGGCCGTCCTCCAGCTGCTTGCCCGCAAAGATGAGACGCTGCTGGTCGGGCGGGATGCCCTCCTTGTCCTGAATCTTCGACTTCACATTGTCAATCGTGTCCGACGACTCCACTTCCAGCGTGATCGTCTTGCCCGTCAGGGTCTTGACGAAAATCTGCATGCCACCACGGAGACGGAGCACCAGGTGCAGCGTCGACTCCTTCTGAATGTTGTAGTCGGAAAGCGTGCGGCCATCCTCAAGCTGCTTGCCAGCGAAAATCAGGCGCTGCTGGTCGGGCGGGATGCCCTCCTTGTCCTGGATCTTGGACTTGACGTTGTCGATGGTGTCCGACGACTCCACCTCCAGGGTGATCGTCTTGCCAGTCAGCGTCTTGACGAAGATCTGCATACCGCCACGCAGACGCAGGACGAGATGGAGCGTCGACTCCTTCTGGATGTTGTAGTCGGACAGCGTGCGGCCATCCTCAAGCTGCTTGCCAGCAAAAATCAGGCGCTGCTGGTCGGGGGGAATGCCCTCCTTGTCCTGGATCTTGGACTTGACGTTGTCGATGGTGTCCGATGACTCCACCTCTAGGGTGATGGTCTTGCCGGTGAGCGTCTTGACGAAGATCTGCATGATGGGCGATTCTGTTTAATGGAAATGGGAGGTGTGATAAATGGGAGGGATGGTTTGTTGTGGATGGAAGGTTTCGCAATGGCGATGGAAGTGCAGGATTTGGGTGGGAGGTAGAATAAGAAAAAAAGAAAGAAAGGGAAAGCGGTAAATAGGTCGTTGGTTGGGCGAAGTGCTTAAATACGGTTGGAAGGGGAAGGGAATGGGGCAGGAACGAGGGGCGACCGCCGTCTGACGTTGCTTCCTAAGCAGACCGAAGGCGGCAGGGAAAAGAGGGGAGGCGCAGCCCAAGATAAAGGTATGTGGCCAATCAGAGGGCGGCATACTAGCCGCGCTGGAAGGAGCGAGCATGTTGTGGTGAATCATACGGAGGCCCATAATATAAGGTATCAGTACCTGGACACACACCGCAATATGGCTGGCAGATAAGTACCCCTACAACGACATCGCCACAACCAGCCTCTGTAAGGCATTCCAGAGGATCGTCCTTCTTCTGTTTCTACTAGTATCCACGACAAACGCTTTGGTGAGTTCGCTGTCAGAAGCAATGTTGGTAATGCATGGTGTGCATTCACATTCACTCCTCGGCGGACAGGCTGGCGGCGCTAGCTGCACAACGCACACGGAGTAAGCGGTCAAGGCGAACGCGCCTTGCCTATCCAACGCCTCCCACCCGGCTTGCTCCGCAGTCGGTCGGGTCTCGACCAGTCGGATGATTGTCGTCAGATGCATTTGAAAAGCGTCATTTTCCGATTTCGCTTTGTCCCATTTCCGTGCGCAATTCTGGCACAGGACCACATAGACTTTTCTGGCCAGACATGTTTGACTCAGTCGCTTATCGCTGCTTTCCCGCGCCGTCATCGACCAGTGGAGCACGCAAACAGCCAAAACGGGGCCAAACGGACACTACAGCCACCTGTCACGGCTTGGTCGAGCTGTTTTTTTGTGAAGCACAGTGGTCTGGCTTCAATCCATGACTATCGAAGCTGCCGAAACAAACAAATGAAAGTAAAAGCACATTGATAAAGACTCCTCTCCTGGAGGGCCTCGCAGGCTTTATCGTGTCTCGTCTTTTCTCGTCCAAGAGGGTCTGTATCGCAACGCCAATTCCCGTGTGCCGTAAACACGTCTTTAGGCACTGCCGCCCGTCTCTGATCAACTCCCCATCTCCGTCTCTTGCAAAAATGCAAATATCGTATTCTGTAAATCATTTTGGAATGTCTCTCCGAATCTCATAGCAGTGAAAGGTAAGTTCCGTCTCAAGTGGTCGCGTCCGTCTCGTCAGGAAACAAAAGAAAGGAAACAAGCAAGATACAAGACAACATTAACGACGCAAAGAAACAAGAAATAACAAAACAAGAGCATGTCAAAGGCTTCGTACATCAGTCATGTCCTTGAGATCGTCAAAGCAGGCAGGATCGTCAAAAACGAAAGCGTCAAACCAGGAAACCAGGCAACAGGATGGGCGAGATGCGTGTCCAAAAACCAGACAGCCAAAGAAGCAGACAAAAAGTAGCATAAACAACATCGCGATTCCGCACACATGTCGGCATTCAAGACATTTCATTTGACATATTCGTGCGTGGGTGCCGAGGCCGAAAAAGCAACACGGCGGCAGGGCCGGTCATCAGAAGACAAACACAGACTCGACATGACAAGCGCAAGCGAAAACAAAAAGAACAACGCCGTCGCTGAATGTCAGAAACAAAAGAAAGGGTGGGTAGTTGGGAGCATGTTAGTTGGCCCGGATGACCAGCTTGGACAAGAACTTGTTGGACAACGAGTCAAAGTCGTAGCGGTCAAACTCGCAGCTGCTTGGGCGAGCGCGCAGGTAGGTTTCTAAGCAGTCAGCGGCTGGGAATCGGGAGACGCGGAATAGGAAGGCAGGCTCACCGTGCTTCATAATATGCTGCCGCACCTCCGTCATGGCATCGCACACGGCCTCGTTGTTATTCAGAACCTGGCCGTGGCGCTTCGTCTCCCATTCGGTAAAGGCAGGCAGCTTCTGGGAAATGGCGTGGAAAAGGCCAACAACGACACCGACCGGCGTGCCCTCCATGTCACCGCAAAACTTCTCGACCGAAGCAGTCTCGGGCACGCGGTAGTGGCAGTCAAACTGCATCTCTTCCCAGACAATGAGCAGGATGGCGGCCAGCATGAAAATGGTGGGCCAGTTCTTGAGGCGGTCGCCGCTGTAGACGCTCGAGTAGAGGCTCGAAAGCTCCTCGAGGATCTCCCGCTGCAGCTTGCGCCACATGTCGGCCATGGCGCACTTGATCTGGAAGTTGATCATGACGGGAGCAATGACCTTGCCGTAGAACTTCGACCCCTCGTCGTCAATCTGGCCCTCCATCGGCGCCTCCTCGGAGCCCTGCTGCTCGACCAGCGTGATATGCATGGTCAGATTGTAGGCCAGGACCAGCTTGAGAGCCTTGCGGATGACCGACAGGCCCGTCTTGCGGTAGTACCGGTGGGCCGTCTTGAGCATCTCGGTGATGAACGGCGTGCCGTCAAAGTGGTCGTCGACAAAGTCCTCAAAGGGACCGTCAATGTGGCGGTCGAGATACTCGGACAGCTTGTCGGCGCTGATGCCCTCCTGGCCGACGTCGAGGCGCTCGGTGCGGACGTCAAACTCAATCGGATCCTGCTCCGAGAGATGCGACTCGACCCAATCGATTTGGAAGCAGCTGTCGTCGGCCACATAGACCTCGCGCACCATGATGGGCAGGCAGAAGCCGTAGCCGTGGGTGATCCACATGAGACGCTCCTTGGGGGCGAAGCCCTTGACATTGAAGACGGAGACGCCGCGGTCGAGATGGCGCGAGTAGTCGGCCTTCCAGTCCTTCATAAAGTAGCTTACGTCCTTGATGTCAATGCGCGTGCACGGCACCTGCCACAGGCGGGCGTGCGACGGCTGGCAGCCCGCGCACGGCTCGCCCTTGTCGCACGTCTTTTTGAGGAACTTGCAGCGCAGGCAGGCCCGCAGCTTACGGATCTCGCTGGCCTGCTTGCGCTGCTCGGGCAGCAGCGGGCCCCGGCGGCGGCCCACCTTCTTCTCGCCAACACGACCATCCTTACCGGTCGAGGAGCGGCGGGTGACCGCCTTGGACGGGCGGGTTGTGGGGCTCTTGCGCACGCCAGACGAGCGGCGCGACGGCGGCGAGGCAGAGGCGGTCGTGGGGCCGACGCCAGAGCCGGCCGACGGGCTGTGGCGAGACGATGAGGCGGACGCAGAGCCGCTCTTGATAGGCATAGGCGCCACAACGGCGGCCGGGCTGATGAGCTCATGGCCGTGGTGTGAGTGGGAGTGGGCATGGCCGTGGGCATGGTCGGCGGAGCCGTCGGCGTGGAAGCAGTTGCGGTGGCTGGCGCCGTCCAGATGGTCCGAGTCCTGCGAGTAGGGCGAGTAGGGCGGGAAGGACACCTCCTCGTAGCTGCCATAGTCAAACGAGTTGCCGTCCGAGGAGCCGGAGCTGGAGCGCAGATGCAGCGTCTGGCTGGGGTTGAAGATCACGTCCTGGGGGTTGCCAGCGGGCGGGAAGGAGTCCATAGGGGCAAAGAGGTTGACCGTGGTCCAGCCCATGTCGGCGCTGGAGCTAAGCGAGCGGACATCGATGCAGGTGCCGGTCGGCGATGTGCTGCCTAGACTGCCCAGGCTACCGAGACGCTGGTGAGGCAGGCCGTGGGTGGTCGTGGGCATAGGAGGCAAGACGACGGCCGAGGCGTCAAAGTCCTGCCAGTTGGCCATGCCCAGGTTCCACTGCAATGGCTGGGTCGTGGCGACAGCAGCGGCAGCTGCAGCCGTGGTTGTGGCCGGAAGATAATCGAGCGGCGAGCTCTGGAACTCGGTGGTGGCATAGGGGTTGAAGCTGACGAGTGCCTGGTTCTGCAGGTAGGGCTGCAGGGGGGACTGCTGGCTCGGGGCAGGCTGGAACTGCTGGTGCTGGTGTTGGTGCTGGTGCTGGCGTTGTTGCTGGTGCTGCAGCTGGAGCTGGAGCTGGATCTGTTGGTGCTGGTGCTGCAGCTGGCGTTGGCGCTGCCGGAGAGTCCACTCGGTGAGCATAGCGGGCGTGTTGGCGGTCGCCGTCTGGAAGGGCGAGAGCGAGAGGAGCTCCTGGGGCGGGCTGGAGGCGACCGAGCTGATGTGGCCGGGCGAGAGGCTCTGGCGAGAGTCCTCGGGCGACGAGGCCGCGGCCTCAATGGGAGAATGAACGGCCGAGGGGACGACGGCAGGGTATTCAAAGGGCATGGTCCAAGGAGCCCCCTGGGACGTCTGGGAGCCGGTCGGCGACACCATGGTGGCGGAAGCGGCGGTGACGACAGTGGTGTCGGTGACGGGAAGGGCGGACGGATGAGAAGCGGTGACGGGCGAGGCGGTGGCAGGCGAGGTGGTGTAGGAGTAGAACTGGTCGATGAAAGCAGCCTCTCCACCAGGGACACCGTTGAAGCCAAAAGACATGGTGAAGGGAAAGGGAAGAGGAGAGAGGAGCGGGAGGACGGGCGAAGGGACTGTGCGAGGTATTGTAGGAAACGGACGCGACACCGCTCTTTTGGGCGGGCGGATCTCTGCGCGCAATCGAAGGGGGGGGTTGTCCTATATCAGAGGCTGCATGAGGCGGCAAGAACCTGGACGGCAGCAGGCCAGCGTTTCGGGGGGGGGGAGAAAGCGCGGGACGGAGGACGTGGACCTGCGGCGGACGTGTAGTGGACGTGTAGTGGGCGTGGAGGTGGAAGAAGGAGAGAAGAGGAGCAGAGGCCGGAGGAGGTTGGAAAGTTGTTGAGACTGGGGTAGACGAAGCGGTAGGGGTACAAAGGCGGTCGATCCTGGCGGAGCGTCCTAGTTTCGGTGGGAGGGTCGTTGACGAGCACTGCCTGTGGTTCTGGATGGGGGGTGTGCCCGAGATAGCCCTCCTTGGTGGTCCGGGTGGTCGTGGTGCTCGTGACGGACGATGGCTTGAACGTATGAGAAAAAAAGCAAAGAAAAGAAGACAGCCGGCAAGAGGACAGCAGTCAAAGGGGGAAAGAAGGGCTTGCGGAATCGTGAGCCAGTGCGCACGCACACAACGAAAAAGCCCCTCGAATTTGGTCGTGCCTTCCTTGGTCCTGTCCTGTCTCTCCGTCCTTCCCCTCGTTGGCAAACTGGCGGTGAGCATAGCTTGCCGACGACTTGGTGGCTTGCCAGCCACGGCGCTCATGCATGCAGGTTGGGCGGCCAATTAGGGTGCTCACTGAGCCCCGCTGGCTGCAAGAACATGGAGCAAACGATGGCTGCCCCACCGCGCGCTTTTGCGGGCGGGTCCTGGCAAGCGGCCAATCACGAGGCGCTAGGAACAGGCCACTCGCTGGGACCCAAAGTAGAAACTCATGCCGTCGACGACAAAGTACGTATCGGCGAGCACGCACCCAGAGAGGCCGTCTGCCCGTAGAGTACGACGAACTCGTACAACCCGTTCCGAGTACGAGTGCGAGGCTGCACAGGACAGCGGCCTGTTCGTTCTTCTGGGACAACCGTCTCGCGGCCACGAATCGGGCCAGTGTCTCGTCATCGGGCCGCCATAGTACGATACGAGGAGCCCGACGAGCTGTGCCCAAAAGCGAGGCAGGTGAGGCAGCGTCCAGGTGTCCAGGCGTCCCAGCTACCCAGCATCCCAGACTGCCTTGCAGAAGCGCATCCAGCGACGCCGACACTGGTCACAGGCGCCCTCTTGGGTGAGACATGCTTGGGCCAATCGCGCAGCCTAGCAGCAGCATCGCCCCCGCCGATGCACGACATATTTGGTGATACCTCGCGAGGAGGACAGGAGGAGGACAGAGGCCCAAAGTACGTATCCTGCCGAGATAAAGGATCTTTGCTACAATGTGGCAAAGCCGGCAGCGCCAGCCAACGTCTCGGCCCCGGCCGGCAGTTCGCAATGGCTACTGAGCTATCAATATCATGGTATTTCCTGTTCCTTTTGTTTCGGATCGGTTTTCAACAAGAGTTTTTGCTTGCTTTGCTGTCAAATCGAGGCGTTGTGCCTATTACTTAATTGGTGGAATACCGTGGCGTGGCCAATGCTCGTATCTTTTGGCTTCGCAACATGCTGCACAACGGCCGCGCCGTTATTGCTCACCCCACAGCGCACAAACGCCCACAAGACCACCGAGCCACCGAACACAGGACACCGGACACAAGGCAGGGCCACAGGCCCCTCTTCTCCTTCGCCCCCTTCCAATAGCGCCATAGCGCCCCTTCAGCGCTGCCGCATCTGTTTTGCTCGCTGACCGCCGTTCCTGCCCCACTACGACAGCAACGTGCCAACCTTTTTTTGGCCTTTCTGGTCCTCTGCGCTTTGCTACGCCGTAGCGAGTTGCTGCAGGACGGCGTATCGTGCGGAGTACGGAGTATAGTGCATCGTATTTCGCGCGCTGCCAGCAAAGCAGCAGGGGTCTGGCAGAGGGTCTGGCAGAGGGTCCAGAGGGTCCAGAGAATCGAGAGGTCCGGGTCAGTCCCCGTCAGAGGCCCAGCGGGTCGAGAGGGTCAAGAGACTCTCCGCATGCGTTCCTCCATTCCCAAGATAGGCTGTGTTTCGTCGGTGTTCCGATGAACGAGATCCTTGCAGCAGGCAGCCAATATCCGAGAGGCCCGTGGCAGCACGAGTATGGATCTTACGACGCAAACGACCAGATACCTGCATCCTCGTACTCGTATGCAAATCGCACCTGTCGGGATACCTGTCCACTCGTCACTGGTAGATCGGCAGTAGGGGCTGTCCTCTGTTGCGTGGCCCTGGGTCTCTTTGCTCGTCTGGCCGGGGAGGCGATTGAGACGCACACAGATCTCTAACCCGACGGTAGATGAGGGCCGCAAAAGACAGGCGCACGGGCGCGGCCGCTGGCGAGTGGCCGAGATTGAGCGAGCATGAGGCAGCGATGTCTGGCTCAGTGTCCCGTTGTGTTCTCTCGTCAAACGCTGTCCTCTCTTCTTTGCTCGCAGCCGCACATTGCCCACATCGTCCTCCATTACGCATGGCCTTGCAGGGCGGCCATGCAGTGATCTGCCCAGTCTACAGCCGGTCCAGCCCCAGCCAGTCCCTGCCTGCGCCAGCCCAGCTCCCCTACTCCGGACTATTCTCTGTAGCTCCTCCTCCTCTTCCCCACCACCCTGCCGCCGCCGCGTCCCAGCAGCCCAGGCGAGAGTCGTAAGACGGCACAACCTCCACCACCGGAGAGCTACGCGTACGAGTACGAATGTCCGCTGCTGTGCACGGGTTGCATCCGGCGTACTTTTCTCCTTATCCAGCTCTATTATGATAGTCCAGCTGGTATGCCTCGATCCGCTGCCCTCGTCATGGGTACGAAGCACGCGTACCTTTGCTCCGGTATCGTCTACAACGGCTGCTTCTCTGGGGTAGCAGTGGTGGTGGACTGCACGCCACGTCTGTCAGGCAGAGACAGCTGGCCGGGCAAAAGGCAGGCTTGACTGGCTGCTGTCGTTTCTGTTATTATCCTGTCCTTTTCGTGACGGCACGGCAATCAGCAATTTGAGACACATCAAAGTGTCGTATTACTCCGTAGCCAGACAGAGACGCTGTGTGCAGTGTACAACGCATGTACACCGTCCCGTTTTCGGCCTCGTCGTCTGTTCCCACGCGTCCGGGTCGTCTCTTCTCGTCTTCCTCGTTTTCCCGACCTACAGAAGATCCCAAGATGAGACGGCCGAGTCCGGCGGGCGAGTGCGTGGTTGGGATGCGTTGTCCGGTCTGGTGTGCGTCTGGTGTGCGTGATTTCTCAAACAGCCGCCCGCTGCCCGCTGCCCTCTTGTTTGCGTGCTTGGGGGTCTCCGGATGGTGTGCATGGCCGCCCGCATTGCATGCCGTCTGTCTCAACTGTGGCGGTGGACAAGTTCGCCACGTGGGTGGACAGTATCGATGGCCTGTCCAGCCAGCTCATCCGCCTGGGCGCGCGGGAGAGATGCAGAGTGCGCACAACCAAACGAAAGTAGGCAGTTAGGGCTTCGTGTACGGGGAGCATCTATGTTTCATAGGGAAGATCAATGCAAATAGAATATGAGGACATTTGCTGTAGGAGAACTGTCGCAACATTTTGTGTGTAGTTAACAGTCTCGTGATGTCTGATGTCAAAGTAGTACTTAATATGCACTCACAGAGATAAATCCAACACGAACACATCGGCATCCCCTTTCTTATTCATCAATACACCGTATTGATTCTACATTCCCGTTGCACATGGTCATTCCCATTGCTTTGATCATTTGCACCGCAATGCACGCACGATCGAACCAGGGACCCTCGACAAACTCGCCATTGGGTCGGACCGCTCTTTCGAAATCACCCGAGAAAGCTGCCAGGGCCTATTCGAGACCACATTCTCTTTTTCCATCTCCCGTCTTTTATCTTCCGTCTCGTAATCTGACATTCTCATTTTCAAGTACGAATACAATCTGCTATCTGCTAGACGTCATTGTCACCGACCCGGCACATAGTGTGACGTCTGGAGCATCCCGGCCATCCCGGTTTGTTTGAGACAGTCTGCTTCGGTTTGCGAGAACTCATCCAACCGAGGACGTCGAGATGGCGTTGGACAGGCTGTAGGCCGTTACCGGTCAGACATGATTTAGATGCTGCGATCATCTGACACATGCAACCAGCGGTGCTCTCCAGTGTGTCATATACGAATAGAGTCCCAAGACTTGCCAACACGCCCTTCTTGTCCTTGCGCCTCGTGAGTGAAATTTCTTGATCTTGTTCTTTTCTTCTCTTTAAGTTAGGCCTTTTCCTACGCCTGTGTCAACCGTTTCACAACCACGGCCAGCTCCCGCTTGTCCACCTCCTTGCCTTCCAGTGGCCCGCCCGCCGCCAGCAGCCGTTGCATCAGCGGGCTCGTCAGGCCCTTCTTGATATCCCGCGTCCCCGCCGCCACCTCTGCCTGCAGCGCGGCCAGCTCCGTCTCGACCAGCGCCTGCAGCTGCTCGGGTCCCAACGTCTCTAGACCGCTCTCGCTGGCGTACGCCTCCAAGACGGCAATCTGTGCCTCCTCACTCTCGGCCAGGTCAGCCCGGTTGGCGCTGCGGAACTCGGCCGCGGCGTCTTGCGAGGCCCGCACCGTCTTGCGCAGCAGCGCCACCACGCGGGCGTCTGAGTTGATGGGCTGGTCCGTTTTGCTGGCATTGAGGGCGGCGGCGAGAATGGTGCGGAGGACGGACAGGCGGGTCTTGTCCTTAGCCTTCATGGCGACCTTGAGGTCGCCCTTGAGCTTGGCTAGGAGCGGCGGAGGCGGTGCATCGGTCGAGTAGGGGTGGCAGAAAAGGCAGCGGCCGAGGATCGAAGACGAGGCTGAGATCGAAGCCCGGGGGCCCAGCCGTGCCGCGGCGACGAGCCGGGTGGTAGAAAGTCTAGCCGACATGGTGTATCGTGCGTCTCGGGGGTGGGAAGCGTATTACTCGTAGCCGAAGTGTAGGTCGTAGTCGGGTCGTGTCGTGGCGATGGAGTGATGGAGTCGTTTCGTGTCGTTTCGAGTGGTCGTTTGCCTCGGCTGCAATCGTTTGAGCAATGTGTGGGAAATGTGTCCGTCCTCTGAGTCATCTGGCTGCAAAAAGCGTACGGGCAGAGTGTTGGTCGAAGCTCTGCAGCTCTTGTTCGGTAAGTGGTTTGACGATTGTCGTCTTGGTTTTCGCGTCGGCTTTCGGCAGCTATTTTTTTCGTGGCCTTTTAGTGGTGTCTGCCAGAATTGACTAGTCACAAAGCAGCCAGCTGGCAGATCTTTTGAAGAATAAAACGGCTACAACGCTTCGAACACTGACGATGATCTTATTGGCGACGCCACGGACCACAGCCGAAGCACATTATGAATAAAATCGTATGGCCCAGCAGAACCGTTGGACGGCACTTTCCGTCTTTTGCCGACCACTCCGGCCCAGACGTGACCTCGACCGCTAATGGCCAACGCCCGAAACACTTTGAGTTTGCCGTTGTAGCAGAGGCAGCGCCCGTGCGTCGCCATGCCAGGTCCACGGTACGGCGGTATCTGGCAGCCGCGCGGAGACCGGAGGAGAGAAGCGACCAAGTCGCATAAAGTGGACTTTAACTCGCAACTGTGCTAGAGCATAGCGTGTAGACGGTGCTGCTTGCTTCGTCCGTACAAGACGCCCCTCGCACAGAGTCCTGTCACTCGCATCTTACGAGTACGTCTCGTCCGGTCACCTGACAACGGAGCTGTTATCTCGCGGACCTGGCCCCGGAAGCCGCCAGACGCTAGGTGGACAGGTCTCCCCTGTTAGCGTTCTCTGTAATGAATGATGTTCGAGGTGTTGATGATGACCGCCAGATGCGCACAGGCGAGCAGAGTACAACTGTCTTATGTAAAGCAGGCATCTTGCCTCCCCGCGACCCCTTTTCGCAACTTTTCTTCGACTTGTGTGTCGCGTAGCGCCTGGGCCGCCTCGTCTCGAGAGCGTCTTTGACAGACGCAGTGCAGCTGTGTCTGGCCTCCACCCGTCCATAAATAGAGTGGCGAGACCAGCTTTCCTTTGCCGCGCTCACTGATGAGCACGTCGCGAGTCTCGGTCCCGTGGGTGATCCTGCCTCCGGCACGGCACAGCTAGGCAAATAGACGGGCGTGCACGAATGGGGCGCGGGGGCCGCGGCAGATCGGTCGAGCTTGAGGCGTTGGTCAGAAATGAGTGGCGGCCCGCTACCAACAGACAGGACTCAGCGCCCTGCAAGCACTGCGGTGTCGTGTTGTTCCTTTTGGTGCCCTCAAGATTCAACTAGTCCACCAGTATTACAGTCGGTCGACTTCCGCAAAACGAGACGAGAGCGGGATGCGACAACGAGGGCCGCCTGCATTGCGAATTCCCGATTCTCCCTGCCGCGAAACCCGACTGGGATGACACCATGTCAAGTACCCAGGGGAGGAGAAAATACGGTTGTCCTGGCTGGGATGTTGTCAGCCGGTCTGTTTGGGGGGGGGGAAGAATTTCTCTTTTTCCGATTTCTCTCTCACCGGTTCTGCAGGGGTGACCCATGGCTCACGGGGAAAGTGCCTGCCAAACGCCAACTGCCAACTGCCAACGCGCTCTTTCCGTCTGCTGTTCCCGGCCGAGTGCAGGAAAGTACCTCCGCCTTATTCCTTCCTATCCAGGCGTCTGATACACCACCTTTACACACTAGCGGCTCGGTCGTGCCTTCTTCCAGACAACTTACTGTGCGCGGCCGCCTGTTTCTTTTCTTTTTCAAGCTGTCTAGTTCTCGAGATCGCTAGATTCTTCGCTCTTCATTCCCCTCGCGTCTCAGACCATGGGTCCTTGGGGCTCTGCAATCGTGCAGCAACCGCCGCTCGCCAGCACAACTGTCTTTCTCCCGGTCAGTTCCAAGAAATCGCAATGCCTGCTTGCAAAAATCCCGCTGACCAATGTCCGTCGCGTCAAAGCAGTGAAAAGAACAATAGGGAGAACCATTATTCACATCTTTTAGTTGTCATTTTGTCATTCATATGCTATGGGGAAAAGACTCAACAGTTGCAACACCATCGACCACCGCCGATCGCACGACGCAAAATTCAAATCAAGCAGCAAAATCAGCCACAACGGCCACAGCCAGAGAGCGTGGAGAACTCCACCACCATGCGCATTCGGGCAATGCCGCACGTCTGCCGCCTGTTTCTTATTGACAAGCAATTCTCTGCATCTAGCCAACGTCTGCCCCGACGACACTCTGGCGACAAGGCTAACGTCGCTTTCGGCCGATGCAAACATACCTGGCAACAGATCAGTACACTGTTAAATTCCTGTCTCGAATGCTGAGACTCACAGCGGAAAATATGCCTACGAGCCGTCGCAAATTCACGTCAACAAATGGCTCTCTTTGGTTCACAGGACACACTAACACACCTTTATGGCCGGGTTATCAGCCTCGGCACGGGCCTGGGCGATGAGCACCTGTGCTTGGTCGTATGGCATCCTGTCATGAGAAAGATGGGTTAACGATGTGTGAACATAGCGTCAAGCTAATGCGAAGCACAAACCCAAGCCTTTCAGTGAACAGATACATGGCTTCTGACGCCAACTGTCGCTGCACGTTGTCCCGGTTCAACCTCCCAACCTCTTCCAGTCGTGGATCTGTCGTGTGTCAGGGCGAGGCAGCTTCAAACATCCTACACAAGGGCAGGTAGTACCTGTTGGCCAAGCACACATCGGGAGCTGCATGACCCTTGATTCCACCTCTGTGAATCCGGCATTCCGTACAAGAGTCTCCATCCGCACTGGTGCTCGTGGGTCTTTGTACTGACTGACGCTCTGCAGGTACAGCTTGGACCAATGCCTCAAAGCGTGGTCTTCACCTGGTCAGCATTGTCTCTATCGGTGCTCTTCTGCCCCCCTCTACCCACCATCGGTCAGCGACCCGTTGTCTGACTGGGCCTGGAAGTAGATTTCAACAATCTGGCACCAGCCCCCTGGCCGCAACACTCGATTCATGTCCCTCAGGTAATGCCTCCATCGATCCGTGTTGATACCACCAGCAACCATCTGACTATGCACTAGATCGAACTCTCCCGTGTCAAAGGTGAATCTGTTGCGAAGTTGGTCAGGACAGTCCTGGTTCACTGCAACTCGTTGGGCTTTTCGGGTCTTGCCTTCTATTTAAATCGTCCACCTGGAGATCTAGATTCGGCAAATCGTCTTCTGGCGCCATGTGTGGGCTGATGTCGACACCGACTACCTGTTGCGGCGAATGTCAGTCCTGTGTCTTTCTTCAGGGTTCCAACGGCCCGACGGGAGAGATCGGCGTGGTAGATTTGATTTTCGAGACGAGCTATCGGTCTCTGGGCGACGAACAATGCTCGACAAACTTACCTCGCATCGTGGATGCTGCATGGCAACCTCTACTGCCCACAGTCCGGCACCATAACCACAGTCCAAGACCTTTCTCAACCGATGGATGGGCGGGAACACCATGCGGTTATCGAACAACTTTTTGAATGCCTCGTGTGCAATCTGGAGCCGCTCGATTTCGTCCTGTACCATGGAAATCAGCAAGCCTTTTCGCGGGGGCAATCGCCGTTGGGCTGACACTGCTTTGATTAACCACACAAGAACGGGACCATACCTCATCTATTGGACCAAAGTACACATTATTCTCCAAAGAGTACTGCTGATAATCCCGGCCGTGGAAGACGACGGTGTGCTTGAAAACATCGTCGAGCGGAACGGTTGGATCGATTCTGTTTTGCAATGGTTACTTACCCCCTGTCCATTGGAATGGAACGAATAGGCGGGTGGACAATATTTGGTACCTGTCTGCCATGCTGGCAATTGCGACTGCGACTTGGAAACGGAAGCCGGAAACGGGTTGAATCTCGAAGGCTCGGGAAGGACAGAGAGGGGTTATGGGGGAACTACAAAACAAGACCAAAAATGGGTGTCGAAGGCAGGTTTTGGGGACTCGAATTTAAGGAGGCTCTCCGACAACGACCGACATGGGCGGTTGGCGAACAGGCATTCTCACCACCCGCCTGCTGGAGTTTTGGTGTCCTCGCTGGCTTCCTGCCGGTACAGCGGTAAGCTTGGGAACTTGGACTAGGTCCATGTCCGTTAGCCTATGGCTTGTCGGGACCTTATGGTGTGTCTGCGAGACAGACTTGGGGCTGGGAATTGGCATACTGTCCCAGAGCGCAACACAATTTCGGGCTGTGGGTCTGCAGGCGACCGGGCAACTCCTCACCCCACGATATCGCCAACTTACACCCGGAAGTAGCCACGTGTTGCAAAGTCAAGGACCGTTGGAAGAGAGGTGGCGGCCGGAAGACGGTCTAGCATGCGAATGAACAGATAGGCAAGCAGATGGGCGACGAAGCAGTTGCACACCGCTGCTGTGGGCTGTGGGAAGATGGTTCGGAGAAGAGAGAGAAGCAAAGTACCGACGACGGAGATTGGAATAGCGAGCCACAGGCCTTGCAACCACACCAATCCAGCCAGAAGGATATGGCCCTTTATTTCCTGCGCGTCTACTGCATCCACAGGGGCAACAATCACGTTAGCGGGCAAGAAGCTCACGCATAGGCCATGCCAACGGCCGGGTACGTCACAACCCTACGGGAGCTGTACAGCGACTTCTTTGGGAAAAGTGGACAGGGGGGGGGGGGGGGGGGGGGGGGTGCGGCTTCCTTGTACGGGCCAAGTCGGGGCGGATGCGGTCGCCTGTGGCCGTGTATGGCTTTTTTGGCTGTTCTGACTGTTCTGGCTATTCTAGCTATTCTGGCTGATTCTGGCAATACTGCCAGCTGTCGATTGTCGAGTTGGACGGCTCAGGGAATTGGAGGTTTGGTGCCCGAGCAGAGCATAAATATCGGCGTGAGCCTGTCGGTGACCGGACCGTCTGACAAATGAGGGCGACCACATGCCTCTGCTACCGCAGCCAGCATTGACGACAGCTTTCGCGCTCCGTTAGTCCCCAGCTAACTGGGTCTTGGGCCTGTTCGGACGGCGCCTTGGTCGACGGTGTGCTATTACCGCGAGGATGACCCTTGCTCGACAGGACACCCACCAATACACACCCATTTCGCGACTGCTCCCACAACACCCCGCCCTGGTCCCTGTTTCGTCATATTTGCGATGCGCAGAGTCCCGCCCCATGCCATTTTGGACATGTCGCATATTTCTTGGAACCAGCCAGTCTAGTTTCGTGGCGGTGGCAAATGCGGAATGCTGGTGATGCTGGCACCAGAGGCGGTACGAGCACGGGTACGAATACTAGCGGTGGTGTCCATGGAACACGGAATACGGACAAGCACGAAAACCTGGCCACCTCGTACGAGAGAAAGTACTCGTATGCAGACATGTGGCTCTTGCTGTTTGGGCACTTGGCCGGGACCCGACGGCCTTGGGAACAGGTAGGCACCTGCGAGTTGCGCGCAAATGCGCGAGTGGTGACGCTGGCGGCGCCGCAGCCGCTTGACGCTGTGGCTGCGCGGAGCGCCAGATGAACGGGGCCTGGCTTTTTTTTTGAGGGGGGGGGGTGAGATCAGGATCATTATTGCGTTCGCTGGCACGGCGCAGCAGATCCCTCGCTGGAATCAGGCAGTGGTGGCACAGATGGCCCGAACCGGCGGACAGCAGAGGGCGAGCAGGGAGCCAGGGAGAGCGCGAGGGCCTACGTGAGAAAACCCGAGAGCATGGTCTTGGGATTCGAAGGGCAAAGCCGCCACGGCCCCGCCAGGGTGTTGCCGTTTTGAAACAGCGCCAGCCGAGAATGGCAAAGGACTAGAGGCAGGATGGGCGCCATTGTTTTTTTCAGTGGCGATGCTGATGGCGGAAGAGGAGGATCCTCGGCCCAGCTACTGGCCCAGCAAGACCCAATATCCCCCAGCAGCCCAGTCCCCCAGCCCAGTCTCCCAGTCCAGCATCCCAGCATCCCAGCATCCCGGAATTCTAACAGGCGCCAGAAAGACCCAGAAAAGCACTTTAAATTCCCGAATAGTGCCATGGGGCCGTTAAATTGGGCAGACGGGTCTCCGCAGTCAGCCCGGGAGCCCGACTCGACTCGCTTTGGGCATCATGAGCAGCGGGCGGCGGGCGGCGGGCGGCGGGCGGCGGATGGCGTCGGGGAGGCTTTCATCTTTTTTGTGCCACGACGCAGAACAACTGTAAAAACAGGCCCAACAGGCCCAACAGACCAACCAGGCCCAACAGGCGCGGCCGGACGACGAGTGACCGAGGCCAAGTGGAACAAGAGCGCGACACGAGGCCTGTTAGTGAGCCTGGGTGGTCATCCTAGAGGCCCCCACTGGACGAGGACGACTGGACGAGGAGACGAGAGGACTAAGCGCATGTCGCAAAGTACGACCTGAGAGGCCGTGTCGTCTGTGTTGGGCCCGTCTGGGAGCCACGTCATGTGCTGAATAGGGCCGATCTGCGCCCTCTGACACGGCCCGTTTGGGCGCGCGGATCACAGGCGCATTGCATAACAGCATCGACGATAGGGCGATAGGACGCCGGACGACAGGACGGACGATGACAGTTGCGGCCTGGGAGCGCCGTGTTATTTTTACTCTTGCTCTCGCTTTTGGCGTGGGAACTCTCCACAAGCGGGCCCATCTATCCTGGCTGCAGCGCAGGCAGGCAAGACAGCGTCACCAGACGACGGGCAATGCTTGTTTGGTCTGGTTCTGACTGGCTTGGCCTGGTTTGGGGGCCGACGTCGCTCCGCTCAGGTGGCTCAGGTGGCCCGTTAGCGCGACACGATGGGACAGCGTGAAACCTTGGACAGACGGGTAGCTCAGGCTAGCGGGGCGCAGAACAATACTGGCTGCGATCATGCTTTGTGGGACGTCTGCTGGGATGCGCTGGACGCTCGGTGGGCAAGGGACAATACGACGGGGGTGGCGACGGGGACGACAGGGCAGTAGACGGAGCTTCTGCCCCGAGGCGCGAGGACACATGAGGGGGAGAAGCGGCCTGTCCGCCATGCATGCCAACAGCGGCACGACAGGGCGCGGCAACGACACTGCCTGGCCCGCCCGACGCGTCCAGTGTTCGCTTGGCAGGCGGCGGGCAGACGGTGAGCAGAGGGGAGACGGCCAGGCCGCGGCGCAAGTGGCTGTTGGAACGCCTGGGAACGAACTGTCTGGGAAACAACGCCAGCTGCATGCAGGTGAGACGCCAGTCATACGTGGCCAACACGAGACGCCGAGGCCGAGGACGTGCTGGGTGCGGACGCCATCGGGCTGGCAGTGCGCTCGCCAGTCTGTGCCGCCAAGGGCCGCACCCGCCGCCGCCGGCCTCGTGCTCAGCCTTTGCGCAGCTGCAGTCGAATGGCGGCGGTCCACGTCGTTGAGGTGGCCCACGCTGGAGTGGAGGCCGAGCGGGAGTACTCGAGTACTTTGCATAGTTGGTCTCTGGCGCGACACCTGTTTCTCTTTTCCCCTCTCTGCTGCATTTGGCGAGAATGACATGCTGCTCACACCCCCCTCTCTTGGCCGTTGTTTGTTTCTGCGCACAGGACGATGCGGACGGCTAGGCAGTGCCGCGGCACGGCCCCGGCTGATTTCTCGTGGCCATGTTTGATCCTTTGTCTGGGCAGACGTGGTCGTGACACGTCAGAAAGGAAGGGCATGGACGGAAATGGCCGACGATTGTGACCAACAGGGACGGACGGCGGGCACATATTGGCAGCCATGCTATAGTGCGAGGGCGTATATGACGGTGCGCAGGGAGTCGTTGTGGTGCGGGCGGTCTCCTGTAAGATACGTTTAGCCGTAATACCGGCAGCTTGGGATCGCTTAATAGCGCGACAGGCAAGACCTTCCCATTCGGAAAGCCGGGCCGCTGGTGTCGACAAGTCCGCATAGGGAGGATCTTCTGGAAGAGGAAGATACGGAGAAAGATACGTATACGAGGATCACGCCGCCGAACCATGCAAGGACCAGTAGGCGGGGGGATCCTTTGATTTCTGCCGCGGCAATAACGATGCGACAGGGCATTACGGGCAATTCCAATGGCGCAATTTAACCATGCGGGAATACGAGCTAGCGTCGGACCTGTCTGGCAGGGGGGCCGAAGGCCTGGAGCACAGCGCTGACAGAGGGCAGAGTTTAGTAAACGACAGGGAGGACACGGTGGTGGCAGTCTGCCGTGAAGGGTGCAGAGATTTCCGAGGGGCGTGTTGCACTGCCAGGGAAACGTTGTGTCGTGGTTGTCGGCAGCTATGTACGTCGGAGAGAAAGTGGCCAAAATACGGGCGACGTCTCTGGGCATCACACCCTGGTACCCTGGACGGGCCTATCCCCGGGCGCTGGCTGGACGCGAGCCAAAGGGAGCAAAGCGCCCAATGTCGCTTCTGCCAACCGAGGCCAACATCCCAGCACAGAGGATCGCCCTGGCCGGCGCAACCGCCGCGTCGGGACAAGCGAGGCTCATTTGGCCAGGAGATTGCCCCAAAGGAGTCCCAAGGAGGGCAGGGCAAGGAAAAAAGAGACGAGGTTGTCAGCGACCCGCTGATCTCGTTGCAAAGCGGCTGTGACGTTTTCTGGCCCCCAACTTGTCTCCGTCAACGTCGCCACGCGCTTTTTTTTTCTTCTTTTCTTTGCCTCTCTCTGTACGGAACACCATACCGACCCGGCTGGTTGGTCGCTTCTCGCCCGGGGAGAGGGACAGGGGGTGTCCCTATCGGCCACAGAGAGGCAGGGTTGCCGGTTGGTGGTCGTTTTCTTTCATGTTCTGCGACGTATCTCTTCCCTGCATTTAGCCTTTTAGCCTTTTTGCCTCTTTGCTGTTTTTCACCATTCGTTCTTTCGATTTTCGATTTTCGATTTTCGGCTTTCGGTTTTCGGTTTCGGTTTCCTTTTCCCGCGTTCGCCTGGCCTTTGAGCCGTAGGATTGGCATCGGGTGACCGGGACAGGCTGGCTATGGCCGGCCAGTCGGTCAGGCTATAGAGGAAAATGGCACACAGAGAGGGACGGGTGTCTACCGGCATGCTTCTTTGTCTATCTATGAGTGTGGTACGGGAGAGTGCAGAAAAACTATGAGAAATACAAGGGGAAAGAAAAAGGAAAGAGAAAATGGGAAAAAGAAAAAAAAACAACGACGAAAAAGAACGCGCCAAAGGAACACTGCCAACGTTGTCCCAACTGCTCCCTGCTCCCTGCTCCCTGCTCCCTGCTTCAACACGCCCCCCTAACACCACGTAAACACCGGGTTCTTGCTCTTGACCGGCTCCAGCCGCTCGACAATCACCCGCCGCCGGTTGTTCTCCATCCCCGCCGCCGCCGCATAGCCCAAGTCGCCCTCGAGGTCCTCGTCGTAGAGAAAGCGGTCGACCGACGCGGCCCGCTCGCGCGGCTGCCCAAACGGATTCGGCAGCACCGTGTGCGGCGCGTGCAGCGCCTGCGCAATCGTCGGCACCAACCCGTGGCCGTTTCCATTTGCATGTCCATTCCCGCTGCCCGTCGCCGCCGCCGCATAGCTGTACCGCCGCTCGTGCCGCGCCGCCGTCCGGCTGTTGGTTCCCGTGGGCGGGTGCGTGCCGTGCGCGGCGGCCGCCTCCTTGTTGCCGTCAAACCGGCCGGGGATCGTTAGCCGGGCCTGGGGCGGCGGCGAGGCGCGGCCGAGGAGGTCGGGCGGTGAGGTCGAGGTTGTGGTTGTCGCTCTGGTGGCCCCCGTGGTCCCCGTGGTCCCCGTGGTGGTCGTCGTAGCTCCGGTGGTCCCCCCAATGTCCACCAACGTCGGGCCGCCACCGCCGCCCTCCACGCCAATGTCCATCTCCTCCTCCATCGCCCGCGCCAGCTCCGACTCGGCGCGGCGCCGGATCTCGGAGCTGGTCGCCCGCATCGGCACCGCAATCGGCACCTCGACCAGGTCGTCCCAGACACACACCTTGGCCCGGCGCGTCAGCTCCAGCGGCCCGTGGTCGGCCGTCTTGAGCGTCTCCACCACGTTCCACGCCTGGCCCTTCATCACCGCCATCTGGCGCGCAAACATGCGCTCCTGGAAGTCGGGGTCCATCTGGAACACGCGCCGCAGCGCCACCTGCGTCTGCGCCCACCACGCCGTCGACGTCAGCAGCGGCAGGAAATGGTCGCGCGTCCGCTGTGAAAACGGCCGCCCAATCAGGTCCACGGGCAGAAAGAGCCATCCAAACGGGAAGCTCCGCCACGCGTCCGGATGCTTCCACGGCCACGACAGCGAGTTGTCAATCGCGCCAATCGTAATCTGCGGCGTGTTTGTCGGGGTGGACGCAGAAGTTGTGCCGGCTGCGGTCGCGCCCGCCTGCATCGGCTGCTGCGCCCGGTACGCCGCCCTCGTGGCCCGGCTGCCCCGTTGCGCGAGGTCGACCGGCCGCGGGCCCTCGTCGCCGTCCGTCTCCGTCTCGGGGGTGCCACCACTGCCGCCGGCTGCTCCCTCCATCGACAGGTGCATCGGCTCCGACACAATCGACACGGCCTGCGTCGACCAGTCGACCTTGATCATCCAGTTGTCGAGGCCGCGGTCCGTGTTGCGCATAATGTAGTCCAGCACCACCAGCTTCTCAAGCTGCTCGCGGAAGGCCGCCTTGAGCGGCTCCGTCCACACAAAGTGGTCCGGCCCCAGCGGCCGCTCCGGGCTGTCGGACGCGTTGTCTTCGTAGTCGCTGTACGCATCGTCGTACGCGCCGTCGCCGTTCCCGGCCGACGACGGCCGCCGCCCGGCCGCTGACGCGGGTCGCGACGAGGGCCGGCAGTTGTCGGCCCAGCGCCGTCGGCCACCGCGCCGGCTACGTGTCCGGAAGCCCGACAGGTACTGGTCCGGCCAGGGGTGTTCGCGCAGGAAAATGTTGGCGTCCTTGAAGCCCTGCAAGAAGACCTGGAAGCTGCCCGGTTTGGCGGGCAGCGGCTTGCCGTTGCGCGAGTGCGAGTAGCGGTCCCAAAAGGGGTAGTGGAACGACTTGGATGCGAGGTAGACCACGTCCGTGTACGGCACCATGTGTGTCTGCAGTTGGGCGTCCAGGACGTAGGCGGCCGCCTCGCTGACGTAGGACAAGTTGGGGATGAGACTGGGGGTTAGTGAGGGAGAGACGGGAGGAGGAGAGGGAGGGAAGAGAAGAGGAGGAGGAGGAGAGGGAGGGAAGAGAGGAGGAGGAGGAGAAGAGGGGGGATAGGAAGAGGAAGAGAGAAAGAGGAAGACAGGAGTGCAAGAGAAGAAAGGACTACACACGCACCATGCCCGCCCAAAACAACACGGAAACAGATTCCGGTGAATCCACTTGTTCCATTTCGGGTTGCCGGCCGCGTACGGCTCCTCGTCCTTGGGCTTGAACACGCCCACCACCTGCCCGTCCAGGTTGCGCGCAAAGTAGCTGCCCGACGACCCCTGCGCAATCATCCGCGGGTGCACGCCCGCCACGATCGCCGCCCGCACGCTGCCTACAATCGACTCAAACTTTGCCTGCGACATGTGCGCGTCGTCC
>OY756933.1:2647868-2944694 GCA_963580335.1 Leptographium flavum | reverse complement strand
GCGCGTGGCCGTCGCCCGGCCGCCCGGCCGCCGCCCACGGCGCGCCGCCCAGCGTGTCGTGCGCCTCGTCGTCCGAGTCGTCCGAGAGGCCGTCGGCCTGTGCGAGCCGCTCGTAGCCCGTCGTCGCGGGGCGCGGTCGTGCCATGGTCGGTGAGGTCTGGAGCGTGTCGTTCTTTCTGCCCGTCTCTGGCGTCTTTCCCGCGTTGCCGCTTCTCCACTCGCGATTCGCAACAATACACCGACTGCTCGGGTCCGTATCGACAAATCTGTCAATGCCGCAATGCGTCTTCGCCGTTCGTCGGCCCGTCGCTGTCCGGTCGTCGAGAGGGAAAAGGAGTTGCTCGACGCATTGCCACGAGCTCCCCCCAGCAGCTCCACCTGGACGATAGCCGCCCCACAATTTTCGTGAATACGTATGCACGGACTCGCCAGGAACCCGCCGTCTTCTTGGTACATATCGTTTAAGCACATATGGTCATGTCGTGATGTCTTCCTCCTTCTCCTTCCTCCTTCCCCCTACAACAGATCTTCGTCGTGCCGCAGCCCCGCGTACTCGGACCCATGGTTCGCCGTGCTCAGCCGCGCACAGAGACTCAAAAGCACCACCGTCTCCGTCGCCGCGTAGTGGTTCAACGCGTCTAGTAGCACCTGCAGATTGCGCCCAAACAGGTGCTCGTACTTGGCCAGCCGCTCGACGAGCAGCCGCGTCTCCTCCTCGGGCGCCGCCGCCGCTGCCGTGGCTGTCGATGTGTTACCGCCGCCGATGCTCGTGTTGCCCTCGGGCTGCCGTTGTGCCTGCACCTGCTGCCAGGCCGTCCACTGGGCGGGCGTCGCGTCGCGCGGCCGCGTCGGGCCGGCCAGGTCGCGGTCGACCTTGTCCATGTTGCGCGTCAGGTAGCTGACGTAGTTGACAAACGAGAAGCATGTGTGCATCAGTTTGGCGTGGATCTGGGGGTCAGCGTCCTCCTTCAAACACCGTCACGTGACGCACCTTGATCAGCTTGCTATTCGTCAACATGCACTCCTTGAGACACGTGTCGAGAAAGTCGACGTGGTCCTGCATCAGCTCGTCGACGGTGCGGCCGGGCAGGGACGGTGTCGCCGTCGTGGCCGCGGCCGGTGCAGCAGCAGCCGGTGCCGACGAGCCCGCCGAGCCCGACGCGACTGCGTCGGCCCCTTCCAGCCGCGCCATAAAGGCCTGCCAGTTGGGCTCAATCACCTCGGCCGTGCAAAAGGCCAGCAGCTGCTGCACAAACACCATCATGCGCGCCCGCAGCGTCCACAGTCGCCGCTTCCACGCCGCCACCGCGCCCGACGACGACCGGTGGCACCACGCCAGCTCGCCCATCTGGCTCTGCCATGTCGTCGCCAGCTGCGACTCGAGGTGGTGCAGCGACAGCAGGAACCGGAAAAGCGCCTGGTACCGCCAAATCGTCTTGCGCCCAATCACCAGCGACACCGGAAACGGCACCGCATAGTCCAGCTGCAGTGACGCATAGCCGTCTGCGTCGCCACTGCCACCCGTGCTCGTCGGTGCCTCGCTGCCCAGCACCAGCGCCTCGCCCTGGTCAATGCCCGTAATGTTGACGACCCGCTGCAGCGCCTGCACCAGCGTCGTGTCGTTCATTTCCACCTTGACGTCCTCTTTGAACGGGTCCAGTGCCACCGCGCTGCCCGGCTGCCGCAGCACCAGGTCCAGCAGCGACTGCAGCTTGCCCGTGTTGACCGCCCGCAGGCTGCGCTTGCGCAGCTCGTTGTGGCCGAGCTCGAGAAAGTAGGAAAAGTAGTCGGCCGGGTCTAGCAGGAAATAGTGCTTCACCGACCGCAGCCGCGCTGGCAGCGCGTGCGCCGTCAGCAGCAGCCGCATCAGCGCCGCGTTCGCGTGCGCGTACGCCCCATGGATGTTGTCCAGGAAGCGCGCGTCGTCAAAGCTCGTCGGCACGTCCGCCACCCGCGCGCTCGTGTCCACGCCGCCGCACTCGCGCACTACGTTGAGATACTTGCCCGCCAGCAGTACCTTGTCCCGCACGCCCGCCAGCTGCGGCGGCACGTCTCGCTCGCGCAGCGTGTACCGCCGGTCCCAGTACTCGTCCGTGTAGTCCACCTCGAGCAGCTCGCGCCGGATGCTCTTCTGCTCCTTGACTAGAAACTCCCCGTGCGGGTCGCTGATCCCCCCGTGGTGCAGCCACTCGTTGAGCATCCCCATGTACGGCCGGCTCGCTTCCCGCAGCAGCGTCGTCAGCAGCACCCGCGCCGCTGGATCGCCCGCCATCGCCTCCAGCCGCCGCGTCACCGTCTCCAGCACCGCCGCGCCCTTGCAGATCTTGGCCGCCGCCGCGTGGCCCGGCACCAGATCGCCGCCCTCGCGCAGCTGGTTGATAATCTTGTCGTAGTCGTCCGCACCGTCCTCGCTCGACACCGAGTCCTCCTCCTCTTCGTCCAACAGCCCGTTCTTGCGGAGCAGCTCCTGCGCCAGCACGTACAGCTGGCCCATCATCTGGCCCGTCCCCAGCATCTGCAGGTTCAGCACGTGCAGCGTGAAGCCCGCGTCCGTCAGAAACTGCGTCTCCAGCTGCCCAATCAGCACCAGGTAGTCCTGCAGTAGCCGCCGCACCGCTGCGCACAGCGCGTGGTTCACCAGCCCAAACACCTCTCGGCTCTGCACGTCTACAAACGCCTCCAGCGCCGCGTAATGTGTCGCCGTCCGCAGCATTACCACCGTCAGGTCCTGCAGGCTCGCGTCCAGCCCCGGCAGGATCCGCCACGTCGGCCCCGACAGCCGCTCCCGCTCCTCTTGCGCGTCGTACCCCTTGGCAAACCGAATGTACTGGCCCTCGCACCCCATAAACACGCACAGCAGGTCCTCCAGCATCGCCGCTTCCTGCGCCTCCAGCGACATGCTGCCGAGCGGCGTCGGCTGCAGGCTCGCCGGCATCGTCGACGCCCGTGGCGGGATCGATATCCGCGACGCCAGCGGCGCCGTCGTGTGCGGCACCAGCCGTGCCTCGGGCTTCCACACAGGCGCCGGCTCCGCCACCTCGCCACCGCCCGTTGTCGCCACCTCTCGCGGCGCCCGCACGTCCTCGCGCGATCGTCCGTTGCCCGATCGGTGCGATGTGGTTGTTGCCGCCGGCGAACCTCGCCGCTCCGGGCTGCGTGTCCGCGACACCAGCACCTCCCGCGTCGTGATCACCATCCGCTCCGTTCTTCGCTCGTTGGCGTGCTCGGCCGAGCTGATCGGTGTGCCGCCTCTGGTTGTCCGGCTCGACTCTCCGCCGGACCCAACGCCCGACCCGCCGCCAACTCCCGCCGCGGACGCCGCTGCCGGCCGCCCCCCGCCTGGCCGTGGGTTGCCAGACGCCGTCCGCTTGTGGGACGTGCTGGAATAGCTCACTTGCGGCGACGACTCGCGGTATCGTGTCTCTGTTCTGTCGCTCGTCCGGTAGCTGTGGCTCACGCGCGGTCGTATGCTGTCGGTTCGCAGGTCGCCGTTGGCATGGCTGGTGCTGGGCGGTGCCCGGGCAGTGGACGACATGGTTGTGGACGACGAGATGCACACTGACGTCGGTGCGGAGGCGAAAGAGACAATGCGAAGCGAAACGCTGGAAATTCCAGAAATCCCAATCTGAAATACAAAAAAGCCGTCGCGGCTCAAAGGAGAAGGCGCGTTCCTAGCCGTTCCCCTCCATCATACGCGAAAGGCGCTAGTATTGTTTGGGTGTATAATGGGCCCACTTTTAGCTTCCTAAGCTGCGTAGGCGGTCTGCTTGCCTGGAACGAAACACAGCTTTCCAGCGAACGCTCCAACGCTTTGGCTTGCCCTCCTCTCGACGTCCCGCATCCCATCGCCATCGACCCTCGCCGTTCCAAGGCTCCCTCTGCAGCACCACCGCCACAATGTTTATGGCAAGATCGGAATATGGTGGGTGCCGCCGGTCTACGGACGAGAGACTCCCTGGACCTTGCTAACCAACACCAACAGATCGGGGCATCAAGTAAGACAGCAACAGACGGCAGACGACGACGACGACGATGACGCTCTCTGCTCTTCCACTTGACGAACGAGACCCGCTAACAGATGCAGCACCTTCTCCCCCGAAGGCCGCCTCTTCCAGGTCGAGTACTCGCTCGAGGCCATCAAGCTCGGCAGCACTGCCATTGGCGTCGCCACGTCCGAGGGCGTCATTCTCGGCGTTGAGAAGCGCGTCACGTCGACGCTCATGGAGGTCAGCTCCGTCGAGAAGATTGTCGAGATTGACCGCCACATCGGCTGCGCCATGAGCGGCCTGCAGGCCGACGCCCGCAGCATGGTCGAGCACGCCCGCGTCGAGTGCCAGAGCCACGCGTTCAACTATGCCGAGCCGCTCAGCGTCGAGAGCTGCACCCAGGCCATTTGCGACCTGGCCCTGCGCTTTGGCGAGTCCGCCGACGGCGAGGACAGCATCATGAGCCGTCCCTTTGGCGTCGCCCTGCTCATCGCCGGCTATGACTCGGACATTGGCCCCGACGGCAAGGAGGGCGGCCCGGCTCTGTTCCACGCCGAGCCCAGCGGCACCTTTTACCGCTACGACGCAAAGGCCATTGGCTCCGGCTCCGAGGGCGCCCAGGCCGAGCTCCAGAACGAGTACCACAAGGTCCGCTCCCGACCGGTTCCCCCTCTCTCGGCTTTTGTCCCGCTAACCCCTTCCCCCCCAGTCCCTCACGCTCGCCGACGCCGAAACGCTCGTCCTCAAGACGCTCAAGCAGGTCATGGAAGAGAAGCTCGACGAGAAGAATGTTCAGCTGGCCAGCGTCACAAAAGAAAAGGGCTTCCGGATATACACCGACGAGGAGATGGCCGCCGTCGTGGCCCGGCTACCAGCAAACTGAGCAGGCCTGTAGCCAGGCAGTCAGGGAAATGTCAAGACACGAATCTCGTATTTCACATTATCGTTACGCTTGTGCTGTTTTTCCATGTGACGACCGTGTCCCAGGGCCAAAGAAAGAAAATGCAGAAGCTGCGCGCGTCCGTCCTACGTCCTGTCGCTCAGCTCCAGCCTCTCTAGATCCGTCTCCATGCTGAGAATACCGACGGCATAGGTAGACCGCTCGGCCGACGACAGAACCAGCTGCTCGTCGTCGTCTTCCAGCTCGCGGATGCGGTCGACAATCCGCTTCGGCCGGTTCCAGATGGACTGCGGCACCTCGACCACGTCCGTCGGGGACTCGTATGGCGGACCACGACCCATGCTGGCCGCCTTTGTCCACCCCGTCTCGCAGCCAATGGCAATGTGCCGGGCCGACTGCCAGCCCGTCAACCGCGCCACGTTGTGCATCCGCCGCACAGTCCAGTGTCGCTGTGCCGTATCTTGGAACTGGTTGTGTTAGGATGGGCCAATCAATAATCGACGAAAAGAGGCAAACAGACCTGGACGGCCGCGACAAATAGCGGGAACGAGCACTCAATGGACACGGCTCCGAGGAGCGTGCTGACGTGCACCATGGTCGACAGATCCTCGGCTGTCAGGCCCGCAATGATGCGGCCAATCTCTGTGGCATAAGGTGCCGTCTGTCGGCCGGCCATGGCGGCGGCAGCCATGGCAATGTGTGGCATGGACGGGTGGCAGCGGTACAGCGCAATCATGCCCATGTAATAGTTGAGCCAGATGCTCGCAATGCCGTACGTGCGGTACTTGAGCACCAGGCCAAACGGACTCGCGGCCGGCGGCTCGTACTCTGGGCCCAGGGGGTCGAAATCGGGACCGAGCTGCTCCCGAAAGGCGTCAAACGTCTGCCGGATGGCTGTCCATTCGCGCAGAGCAACCGCCGTACTAGCCTCAAAGTCCATTTCCTCCTGGCTGTCGCTCTCCGGGCTCGGTTCACGCGGCGGGGTGAGGCCCTTGGGAATGGTAATATTGCCCGTCGTCGGCATCATGCCCACAAACGGCGGCGGGGACATGCCTTGCCCTGGCGCTCCCGGTGGTCCATCTGACCGCTTTGCTCTGCGCTTCCGGGCTTGGTCGTGGCTGGAAAAGTCGCAGAGGCGGCCGAGCAGCAGTATGAGATGGTCGTATGTGCCGTATCTGTCCTGTTAGCCTGAGAGCCCCAAGTGGACTTTTGAAATACGTACAATACATCAATCTTGCCAATAGGAGCCCGCGGAGCGCACTGCGTCCAGCTCCTGTAGTCCATTCTTTCAAGTCAGTACTTGCGTACAAAACCCAAGGCGATGAAAAGGACTTACAAAAGGCGGGTTCCACCAAGAATGCTCTGATAGACGTCCATTTTCAAAAACCACCAGAACAAGTCGCAGAAAATGTGATACGTCTTGATGTCTTTCTCCGTGTACTGATCGGGTGTCGTCCAAGCGGCCGACATGTCGTCCTCGTCGTCCTCGTCATAGCGAACGGGCTGCCCAGAGAGCCGTGCGACAAACTGCGAGTCGACTTGATCAATATCACGGACGGAAACAATAGCGTCTTCAAACATAGCACCGTATTGGCCGAGACCGGCGCCCTCCAGGACCTGGCGACGCTGCTTCTTGAGGACAATCATTTTCTTGGTCATCTGACGCAGCGGGATTTCGCGCAGGATGGCTCGCGCTCCCCATAGATGCTTGCACCACTTGTCGTGGTCCGAATTCCAGACTTCATAGAAGCTTAGCAACATGGCGGTGGCCAGCGTCGCTGGTTGCACGCGACGAGATGCGCTCTGGTAGTTTCGGGACAGCCGGCGCAAGCTTAGATGGTAGTGCTTCATGGACGCAGTCGCCGGAATGCCCTGCAGCTTCGCCATGTGCAGGCTACCAAGGGCTAGCATGGCCTGGAGCAAGGCTGGATGGTTGAGCGCGATTGTAGGAAATGTGTCTAGTGGGACGGTTAGGAAATTGATACAAAGCGTAAGTATCGTGAAAAGCTCACATGTCCAGATGTGCTGTCGGGACCGAGGCACGGGGCGGCCTTCAAAGAGAGGACCAGGATCAACGGGATGCCGCTCAAAGAGCGACATGCTGGGACTCGTGACATTGACAAAGTACCAAAAAACCGAGGCCGTCTGGGCATCGGTCAGAGGTGAATTCAGCGATGAGGGCACGTAGTTGGCCAGGACGTTGGCGTCGGCAAAACTGGAAAAGGTGCGCAGCTGCGTGCCAAATTCGTCCGTGACGCGATTCGGCAACCGACGGGCCACAATGGCACCTAGTTCATTGGATTTCAGATGCTCCATCCCGTCGTGCATGTCCTCATCCTCGGACTCGGCCATGGAGGCGTCGTCGTCCGAGTACCAATAGACATCTTCTTCGTCGAACACGGCCGTCCGAGAAGGCACCACCAATGGCTCCGCATGCATTTGCGGCTGTGGGGGGAGCGGTGGAGTCGGAACGGGAGAGTGTGTAGGAAGTGGTGCGGGAACTGTGACGGGAACAGGATCCGGGCCCGACGTTGCAATCGGAACCAGGTCCGGAACCGGGCCCGGAGCAGGGGTCGGTGTAGGCGGGAGGTGGCCATAGCTCTCTTCCAGCTTCCACTCGTCGGGGGCAGAGCCCTGTTGCGGGAAAGTCGGCTCAGCAAACGTTGCACCGTGGCCAGAAAACGGCGGCTGTTGAACCTCCCATCCGGGCACAAATTGGCCAGGCCCGCGCAGCGGCGGCTGGGCTGGGACAGCATAAGGCCCGGGAGCCGTTGCCATAGGCGCCAGGTTCATGTTGGGCATGTTGGGCAAATGGGGCATATGTGGTATATGCGACATGTGAGGTTGAGGCAGCAGCTGGCTGTGGTGGTTGGGAATGGCCTGCATGTGGAGGACATTCGGATGGCCAAATACTGCATGGCTGGTGCCCATAGGCGGCGGCGGTCTCGGGGCGATGACAGGCAGGGAGCCATTGGACATGGCGCGGGCGTTCTGCGCGGCAATGGACTGCGGAGTGAGGAGGATGTGCTGGGAGCCGGAGGGATGGAAGGCCATGGGCCCCATGTGGTGAAAGGTGCCGATGGGATCCTTGAAGATGACGCGCTGGGTATAGCCTTCGCATTGCCTCTTGGACTTGATGCAGTTGTTGCATCGCGGCTTGGCCTCGTCGCACTTGATCCGTCTCCGGCGGCAGGCTGTTGCGTTAGCAAGTGCACGTCGCCAGGGAATGGCAGTGGCGGGAGATACACACTGTAGCAGCCGGTCTTGGTTCTTTTCTTGATAATTTGCTTCTTCGTGGGATCGTCACCTGGCGCCGAGAAGCCCGATGCGTCCTCGGAATGCTGGCTCATTGGATCCATCATGTCGTGTCGTTCTACCGTGTTGTATTCTCGTTCCCACAGCTAAACACTGCCCTGAATAGATCTGTCCTTGCGGCTGTTGTAAAATAGAAAAACAGAGGCGCGGCCGAGGCAGAACTTTCGAGACGAGAGAATGTGGAAGAGAAAGCGAAATGGAAGTGTGGGGGAGAGGGGGCACGGCAAGGAAGAGGGCGCGGGCTGGGAGATGCCCATGCAACACAAGCTGTGCGTGCAGGCACGCGCTATGGCAACCCCTGTCGTCCGGGTGGTAGAGGTGTCTCTCCGGGCGGGTTGCTGAACCTCTGTTTCGTCTCTTGTCGGCCAAGACAGGCAGGTCAGAGTAGTAGCCTGTCGTCTGGGTAATCTTCTGGAAAGACCTGCTGGGCCTGGACTGATCTCTCAGACCTCCCCGATCGTTCTGGGCCCAGGGAGTTGCGCTGCGGCTGCTGTATCTCTCGGAGCGAATGATTTGTGGCAACACGGCTGTGGGTTATATGGCGGCAAGGAGCTGCCCCCGGAGCTGGCGGCCGATCTCTGGTGCGATGCTGCTCTGCTGGTAGTTGCGGTGGTGCTGCGGTTGCTGGTGCATTCTTTCTGTGAGACCACTGCCGAATTCTGGGGGAGGTTGCGGCCAGTCCGTCGCACACACAGGGCCGGCCAGCACGCAGCAATGTACCAGGCGAGGCACAGCAGCTGTGGCAGAAGGCAGAGGGAAGGAAGCAGGAGCAGAAGAGCCGAGATGCTGCGGACAAGGTCCTGGCACAGGAGCGCAGCCCTGATGCAGCAGTCGGGGTTTCGGGGACGATTGCAAGGCCGGCAGAATCGGAAGAATCGGAAGAGCTGGTCGCAGAGGAAAAAGAGTTGAGGCAGAATGGAATTGGGAGAAGAGCGGCTAAACTCGAGAACTGAAGCGGCCGAGAAACAAGAAAGAGACAAGCAGAGAAACAAAGACGGGAATCCAGAAAAAAACAGGAAAATCCAAGAACTGCAAGCTGAGACAATCCGAAGTCCACAACCACGGACTGATGTTGGGAATCTCCGCAATGGATGGCAGCATCAGAGAGGCTCAAAAAGAGGTCTGGATGTGGATGGAATAGGGTTTCAGCGGGTAAGGCGTCACCCCATCGATTAAGCCCGAAACCCGTCTTTTCTTTGCTCTTTTGTCTTTTCTCGAGATACGGCAATGCCGCAAAACCTAGAGACGGCAGGGCGGTGGGGAACGCAGGCGGGGGCGGGCTGCAAGCATTGTACGTCGAGGGAATGAAGGACCGGCAACGAGGCAAAGAAAACGAAATGAGTCGGACCGCAGGCAACGGCGGCTGGCTACGGGCGACAGTATGGGGGAAGGCGCGGTCCACAGGGCGCCACAAGGCCGGCACTCGCGATCGTCCAACACATGGTCGTGCCGGGAAGGAAGTACAAAAAGTGATCCATCATGCTGCACGGGGTTATCGGGCTTTCTGGTGGGGCGTCTTCTAGCGGGTCGGCAGCTGTTAGCACCTATAGCGGCAACGGTAAGGCGGCAAAACTCGTTCTTCATATGGAGACGACCGCTATAACCTACAACCCGAATGGAACATGGCTTGGGGCCACGATTCTGGCTGCCTGGAGCAGTGCAGACGATTGTGGATTCCGCAGGACCGTGGGACAGGAAGGAGGCGCTGTGCGACAAGGCGAGAACGAAGGAATCAGAGGACAAAAAGGAACCGGCTCGGGGCATCCGCGGCGGACGCGCATCTTGGTCGTCATCTTGAAGCGGCCACGGTTACAGTGCAGCAGTGCCGCTGTTTTGGCGTGGCACGGACAAGCAGCAAGACGATGGCACAGCAGCTGCGCGGCGGCGAGCCTGTCCGGGATAGGCCTAGTACAGCGCTGCGGTGCGACCCTCCGCGCTGTTCGTGAGTCCTGTGGCTGGCTTGGATGTGTTCCGCGTATTGTGCGTGGTTATGTACGGCAGCCGGGGCGAACTGAGAGTAGACTGGCTCTCATCCCAGACGAATATCTGACAAAGTCCCTAGTCTCCGTAAAGAACTGGAAAAAGACAAGATACTAAGGCGGAGTTATGGAGCGAGATAACACTAGTTCCTTTCCTATCGATTGGCTGGTGTGTACTAACCATAATTATTGCGGGTCATGGAAAAAAAAGTTGAAGGCTGCCGAGCTTTTGCTGTGGTGACCGCACTGTACATTGTCCCAGCACAACCCGCACACGCACACAAGATGTTTGCCGTTCCTGGATGGTCATTGTCTGCGGACAAGCTGCGGTCGGAGAAGGGGGCTGATGCCGCTGCGACACCGGCGGCAGTACCGGCGAATGCGCCGTCCAAGAAGCGGAAGCGGCCTGGTCGAGGCCCCAAAGAAGTGACGGACGACAATGTGGCTGACCTGTGGGCGAGGGTGATTGAAAAGAAGGGGCCGGGAAAGACTGCAAAGGGGGGGAAGAAGGAGAAGAAAGAATCCGAGGAGCCGTCGACGACGACCAAACAAGAAGAGATGCACAAGGAGTCCGCCGAGACGAGCGAGGCAAAGGAGCCGAGAAAGACAAAGAAGCAAAAGCGGTCGAAGGAGGAGTCCACGGAGGTGAAGGAGGCCGAGGAAAACAATTCGGTTGCCGAACCAAAGATCAAGAAGCCCAAGGAGCCCAAGGAGCAGCCAAAGGCATCCAAGGGGGAGAAGGCCGAGGTCAAGAAGGCCGAGGTCAAGGAGATGAAAGACATCAAGACCGAGGAGAAAAAGAAGCCCAAGGAGGATAAGCCCAAGGAGAAGAAGCCCAAGGAAAAGAAGACAACAGAAAAGAAGCCAACCGACAAGAAACCTGCCGACAAGAAGGCCGCCGACAAGACACAGCAGCCCGCCTGGCCGCCCTCGCCCCAGACTGCCCTCACTCCCCTCCAGGCCTCGATGCGCGCCAAACTCGTCTCCGCCCGCTTCCGCCACCTCAACGAAACGCTCTACACGCGGCCCTCGGCCGAGGCCCTCCGTCTCTTTGCCGACGCCCCCGACATGTTCCAGGCCTACCACGAGGGCTTCCGCCAGCAGGTCGCCGTCTGGCCGTCCAACCCCGTCGACGGCTATGTCGCCGCCGTGCGCCGCCGCGCCGGCGCCAGCGGCAAAAAGGGCAAGCTGCCGCCCAAGCGCACCTACAATTACCGCGACCCGACCGACACCCTCCCTCGCACCCGCGGTACCTGCCACATTGCCGACGTCGGCTGCGGCGACGCCCGCCTGGCCGCCGCCCTGGCCCCGGCCGCCGCCCGCCTGCGCGTCGAGGTCGCCAGCTTTGATCTGCACGCCGATCCGGCCAACCCGCACATAACGGCTGCTGCCGACGCGGCTGACCTGCCGCTGCCGCCCGACAGCATGGACGTGGTCGTTTTTTGCCTCGCCCTCATGGGCACCAACTGGCTTGCCTTTGTCGAGGAGGCGTACCGCGCCCTCCGCTGGAAGGGCGAGCTCTGGGTGGCCGAGATCAAGAGCCGCTTCACCGGCGCCGCCGAGCTGCGTGCCGTCCACAAGCGGTCGCTGGCCGGCACGCCCGTCGCGCACAGCGTCGGCTACCGCCGCAAGATGGGCATCAAGAACGGCAAGAAAAAGCCGGAAGAGGACGACCCGGACCTGGTGGCCGCGGCCACGGCCGAGATCGACGGTGACGAGACTGCTGGCGCGACCACGGACGTCGCCGCGTTCGTCCACGCGCTCCGCCGCCGCGGCTTCGTGCTCGACGACCATGGAACTGCCGACGGCGACGGCACCACCTCCGGCAAGCCGCCCGCCATCGACCTCGAGAACAAAATGTTTGTCAAGATGCGCTTCCTCAAGGCCGCACCGGCCCTGGTCGGCAAAAACGCCACCGCCGCGCCGGCCGACGCGAACAAGCGCAAGTTCCTCGACGAGGCTGGTCCATCCAACAACGACCCGCTCGACGACCCAGCCGTCGAGGCCAAGATCCTCAAGCCTTGTGTCTACAAGCTGCGGTAGGCGGCATCAGAGAGGATTAGACACAGAATAGCAATACATTCATGCAATTGTTAACTATCATCTGCTATGCCCTATGTTGTATCCGTGCCGAGTCCTGCCTCCTTTTACGTATACGTTGTCTTTTATTTGTCTCCCTTTAGCCCTGGAACAGCAAACTGGCGGCGTACTCGACGTTGCCGCCCGTCGCCTGCAACGAGTTCACCGCTGCCTCGCGCGGGAATCCCAGCGCCATCAGCTGCTGGATAGCCTCTTCCGGAAACTCGCCGGTGGTCGGTGCTGTAGTGGGGGCGTCGCCCACTGCCATTGGAACCGTTGGTCCTGATGGCTCGGTCGTTGTGGGCACAGCCACCGGGGCCGGTTCGGCCGCAGCTGCCGCCACTGCTGCTGCCGCTTCCTCCTCTGGCCCCAGCACGGCACCCGATCGCTGGCCAATCGTCGTGCCGCTGGGGCCCGCAATCGTAGGCTCCTCCGTCAGCGCCTCCTCGGCCTCCTTAGGAATGTCAGCCTCGCCGAGGAAGGTGATCTCCGTACCCTGGATAATGAGCCGGTCTTTGAGCAGGTCGATGCAGGCCTGGTGACGCTTCAGCATGTCGAGTCCCAGCAGCAGCTCGACCGCCTTGCCCTCCATAACGGTGAAGCTGCATGGTAAATAGAGGCTGCCAATCTTGATTTGCGCCGAGTGCACTCGCCCAATAATGGTCGCGGTTCCCACGCCTCGCGCCACGCCCGAGAAGCGCTTGTCGACTAGACGCATGATGCCGCAGGCCTCAGCACACGATGGGGACATGATGGTGGCTTGCGCACCAGAGTCGACCAGCGCCTTGACCTTGTATCCGTTGACCTCGGCGTCGACGTAGAGAAGGTGGACACGGCCAAAAACTGTTGATCAGCAAGGAACAAAAAGATATCCAGACACCTGGCAACGGGACCTACCCTCTGGGTTGTAGTCTATCGCGCTCTTGAGATTCTCCATCACCCGCTGTTGCCGGATAATCTCTTCGATGCGCGCCTGCGCCTCCACGTCAAACGGATCCGCGTTGAGCTCCGCGATTTGCCGCTGTCGCTCTTGCTGCTCTCGCCGCTCACGCTCGTAGTTGTCGGAAAAGTACTGTGCAAACCGCACCGGGTCGTCCAGCACCGCCGCCAGATGCGGCTGTTGCCGCATCGCCTCTTCCCGCAACCGCGTGTCGCCCAGCAGCCGTAGCCGGATCGTCTCCATATCTGGTTCGTCTACCCGCCGCCGGGCCACCGCCCCTCCACCTTGCCCTGCCGCTTGCTCGGGTATCGGTCGGGACTGCAGCTGCTGCGGAACCTGCGACCCCTCGCCCGCCGCGGCGCCGCTGCCGCTTCCGCCAGCACCGCCACGCCCGCTGAACTTTCTCCGGTCGCGCAGCGCCAGCATATCTCCGTTGGCCACGTTGAGGTCGCGCAGGGTCTTGGTCACGTCGGTGATGAGTAGTCCGTTGTAGTAGAGGAACTGGTTCTTGGGTTCGACCTCGGTCTCGGCCTGGATCGAGCTCTGCAACGCCTCGACCGTCATCTCGGGGAAGACTTCGAGTAAGAGGAGACCGACATCCTCTTCGTTGCTCTGGTCGGCGAGCGTCACGGTGATTTGCCTGGGAAATGCGTGTCAGTCAAGCTCGTGCCTGCACGCAGTCAGCTGTGGTGAGGGGCATTACATTTTGCGATGGGGTGGTGCTGCGCTGCTGTGTTGGTATCAGAGGATGAAGTGCAAAGTTGACAGGTTTCCGCTTCGAATAGGGAAAGCCACTGCCAGAGAAGCTCAGGATGGTAAGAGGTAAGAAATAGGAAGGAGGGGAAGGTTTGGCCAAGCAAGGCAAGCGCGGACAGTGATGGCCAATTTGTAACGTCAAACGGCGGCCGAGCAAGGGCTACGCAAGTGCCCTGTGCTGTCACGTGATCAGCCGATCAGCCAAAGAAGGCGAGGGAAGCGAATGGAGAGGCAGCGGCGGCAAAATAGCAACAGGCAGCTGTCGAGACCAGCGTGGGCTGCAAGAAAGAACGAGGGAGTTGTAAACACAAGCAGATAGTATACAACGTAAGAGTACGCAATTGGACTGCGCCTGGGTGGGGAGCACTGAGGACGTAAATCGGGCTATAGTCGATACATGAATGCATGAATACCGGATAAGTAAATATGACAGCTATACTTGTACTGATGTTGTGCGAGTGACAAGGATGCACAGTTCGAATCATTCAGCGCGGATATTTCCACATCGCCACGTAGCAGAGCGGCCGTCCCCTCCGACCGCACAGCCGCTGACTGGCTGCCACGTCTCTGCGCAGCTGCCGCCAGCTCATGGCCAACTGTAAATCGAGCCGATCCACAGCGTCATACCGTTAGCATCAAATCGGCGATAAAGCGGGCTCTGGCTTGCCACCAGTCTCCGTTAGGGCACGCTATTGGCTGGCCGGGCGACTGCGCCCTGCCTAGAACGCCCGATTGTGACTGAACGTTAGCTGCCCTACTCGGACCAACAGCAGTCTCGTGGTGTGGCCTTTTGTCTCACTCAACTTGTTTTCTGCTCTGCTTGACTGCACCTTTTCGACAATATATCTCTGCTGCCACCGCTGTCGATCTGGTCTTGACCTCGCCAGTGGACAGACTACGACACACTCCCCCGCGACCGACAGCCGCCGCGATGAAGTTGACCGCCATACATTTGTCATGCTTGATATTTTACCACACGAAGAGGATCTAGCTCCTCGCCCTTTGGCGGCGCTTGATGCTGCGGGTGCTAAGCTGGGCGACTTCTCGTCTATCTTTGACGTACTCAACGGCCTGGACCGCCCCAGCAACGACGGCTCCGACAGTACTCTGACCGACTCCGAGCTCGATGACACGTCGACCGCCGTCGAATCGGCTGACAGTGCCGCAGCTTCCGGCATTCGCACCACCAAGGGCTCTTTTCCGCGCCTGATTGTGGGTGGGCTCTTTGGCGGCCTGGACCTGTCCGAGGTCGTGACCGCCGGTCTCGCGGGAGCCTCGTTAGGCGGCAGCGACAGCGATGATGAAGAAGAAGAAGAGGATGAAAAGGACGATGAACTGAGCGCCAGCAGCGCTGCGCATGAGCCGGCCAGGCCGAGGCGTAGCAAGGTCAAGCGTGCCAGCCAGCCGGAGAAGAAGAGCCGGAAGCAGCCGGGCCGGAAGCCACACACCCCTCTCTTCCAGCCGGCCTCTCTGGCGCGTGGCTTCCCCACGACGCCGACAATGAAACAGAATCCCTTTATTGTCTATACGACAGACAACACCAAGCTGTTTCAATACGCCTCGTTGTACAATCCGTTGACCGACTTTTCGCCGGTGCTTTCGCCAGTGGCGAAGACGGCATACATGCCGCCAGCCGACGTGGCTGGCTGTGACACCATCATGCCCCTGTACTGGGCAACACGGCAGGAGAAATTGGACATTCTGCAGGCGAGGCTGGCCAGCGAGTACCACACGGACCAGGCGATCCGCAAGAAGGGAAAGCCGACCAGCAACAAGCCGATCCACGTGTTTGTGGACCTCTCGAACATTGTTATTGGCTTCTACACCCGGATGTGCACGCTGCGCGGCATGCCGCAGGGCAAGCGACTGTCACCTCCACCGCCCTTTTTCTTCCACGCGCTGGCGCAGATTATCGAGCGGGGACGGCCGGCGGCCCGCAAGGTGACAGCCGGGTCGGTGCATGACAGCAGCAAGCGGTCCGAGTGGCCGCGCTTTATGAACGAGGCGGAGGCGCTGGGCTACGAAATGAACATTCTGAGCCGAGTGTCGCGGCAGTCGGGCACGGGCACGGCACCTTCGTCACCGCGAAAGCGGCATGCGCAGATGGTCGAGTCCGGATCCGACGAGTCGGCACGGGAGGACGGAGCGTCAAAGACGAAGCGGATGGGCGAGCAGGCCGTGGACGAGATTTTGCAGCTCAAAATGTGCCACAGCGTACTAGACCACAAGGCTGGGACGATTGTGCTAGCGACGGGCGACGCGGCCGAGGCCGAATTCTCCGACGGCTTCTTGCGGCACGTCGAGCGAGCCATTATGCACGGCTGGCGCATCGAGCTGGTGGCATGGGCATCGGGCATTTCGCGTGCCTGGCGCGAGCTGGACCGGCGGAAGAAGACGCAATTCCGCATTATTGAGCTCGACACCTATGCCGAAGAGTTGCTGGGTCTGTTTGCAGAGTGATGATGGACAAGATGAGTTGTCGTTTGTTTTTGTGGATGTTTGTGGATTTTACATTTGATTTCTCTCATTTTTTCCTGTTCTTCTCGCCTGAGATGGTGCAGAAGGCAGGACCGCGTTGTGCTTTTCCGCTCGCGTCCTGGAATTGGAGCGTGTTGTGGAAATAGCCGTGTACTTTTCCTTTTCTACTGCATGTCTTTGCCTGTCTGTCCGTCGTGCTGCTTGCAACGGCGGCGAATTTGACGCTAGGAACAACTTTGGAGGGTGGAATATCCCTCTTCAGTCTACCTTCCGTCTGGGCAACGGCGATGGTGGCTGTTTCGTTCATCTTGTGCAATGTTTTTCAATAGACTCTACTTTTCCATGTCCTTTTTTTCTTCTATTCTCTTTTTCCGTCCATGCCAGGATCGTCCTCCCAGGTCCCTTGTCCCATCCCCTAGATATTCCTCCCTACAGAGCCACGCCCTCGTCGCGCGGTCCCGGCTGGGCGCCCAGCTCGCGCATGATCCACTCGTAGACGGCCCATTGCACGGCATTGACGACAAACGCGCGGGCGCTGCAGACGCCGAGGCCGCGGAAGAAGACGGGCAGACCGCCCTCGCGGTAGGCCTGCCTGGTGACCGCCAGGGTCGAGAGGCGGGGCGCGGATGCGAGGAGGGGTGTCGCCGGCGTTGTCAATGTCGACGACGTGGCGGCCGCCACCACGCCGCGCAGCGCCTGCGCCTGGACGCGCGTCTTGACCACGTCCAGCGGAAAGACACTCACCCAGGTGACGATGCCAGCGACGCCGCCGCAGAGGAGCGTGGCCGCCTGCGAATTGGCGGCCGCCACATTCCCATGCCCGTCTGACCCCGGCCACTGCCGCCGCCACGCATCCGTCGCTAGCTGGTAGGCCCAGAAATAAAAGCCGTATCCAATGCTGTCCCGCAGCACCGTCACCGTGCCGCCGAGAAAGAAGCCCCGCAGCCCCTCGGCCGCCCAGACCTGCCGGGCCACCGCCCACGACGAGTGCGCCGCCGCGGACGGTGGTGCCATTTGCGCCCGGCACTTGACCAGCTCCGTCGGCGTGCTGACGACCCAGGTCGCGAGCCCGGCCACGGCGCCGGCCAGCCAGGTGACGGCGAGGGTCGGCGATGGTGCCGACGTTGGTGTCGACGACGACGGACCACCGACCAAGCCGCACAGCTGCTCCTCGGCCCGCCGGTACGACACAAACAGGAGCGCGTTGAGGGCGCCGTAGCCGAGCAGGGGCGCGGCCGTGCCGGTGGCGAGGGCGGCGAGGCGGCGGCGCGCGGCCGACGACGACGACGACCAGACAGGCGAGGCAGCTGTGGCAGACGACGGCACGGACGACCCGGCCTGCAGGCGCACCTTGACAATGTCGAGCGGATTGCCAATGAGAATGCCGGCGGCACCACTGAGGTAGCCGGCCCAGAAGTCGGCAGACATGGCAAAGAGGAGGTGGTGGTGGTAGTAGTAGTGGAATTGCCGAGGCTTGGGGCTTGCGGATTCGTTGGCGCATTGGCAGCTCTGATTGGTCGCCTTGTCGGACCGTGTGAAAGTACAGTCTGAGCATATCTCGCACAGTCACTGGGTCAACAGCGCGTACGAGTAACATGAATTATTTCTGCTTCGCACATCTAGATGGTTTGGGTATTTCGCGTCTGTCCCGGCCGCCCCCACCCGGCGCACTCTTCTCTCCAAGCAGACAAGAGGGAGAGCATTGTAGAAGCAGACAAGAACAATGGTGGGCCGCGTCCGCTCCGCGTCGGTCCCGATTGTATACAAGAAAAGATAAAGAAAAGAAACGATGCCAGAGGACGGCGGCGGCGGAGGCGGCGGCGGCTAAAAGTTTTCCTTGCCCCAGACAAACGAGAATCTGCGCGGTTAGAGACATACAGACAAGGGGGATTACACACAACAACGTACCCTGGCTCGCTGTACTTGTTGCAAAACAGGTGCAGCGTGCTGCCGAGGCCCTTGGGCCCGCAGAAGAAGACGCCGGCCTCGGCGGGCGTGTGCAGCTTGCGGATGCCGCGGAAGATCATGTCCCAGTTGGGCCGGCCAAAGTTGGTGGGCGCGCGCAGGCCGGTGATGGCGTCCTTGTCGGCGTTGACGTCATTGATCATAATGTTGGTGGCGTCGTCAATCTTGATCTTGGCGGTCAGGTACGTGTGGATCTCGATGCGGTTGTCGACGTCCTGGGCCTCAATGGCCAGCAGCAGCGAGCGGAACCACTCAAAGGAGCCAAAATCGCGGCATATCCAGAAAAAGTAGACCTTGGACAGGCGCGTCTTGGCCTGCGGGTAGTTCATGCGGTACCAGATGGACTTGAGGATGGAGGCAAAGGGCGTGACGCCAATGCCGGCGCCGACCAGCACCGCAATCTCGTACTTGAACACGTCCTCGGACGCGGAGCCAAACGGGCCGTCGACGTAGACGCGCGGCAGGATGCGGCGCAGCGCCGGGTCGACGTCGCCGCCGGCGTCGCCACTGACGCCGACGACCTGCGACGTGTCCTTGTCCTTGCGGCCAAAGTCGCAGCCGAGGGCGGCGGCCAGCTCGTGCGTAAAGTCGCCGACCATGCGGATGTGGACGGAAATGTAGTCCTCCTCGGGCGCGCTCGTCAGGGTAAAGGGGTGGTACTGCCAGATGGAGACGGCCGGGCAGCAGAGGAAAATGTACTGGCCGGCGCGCGTCTTGGTGTGCTCCTTTTTGATCTGGATCTCGACCACGTTGCTCGGGTGCTGCACGACCTTGCTAATGTACGTCTTGTGGCGGCCGCGGAGCTCGCGCGCGACGCGCTCGGCCAGGTAGATGAAGCCGCCGTACATCCAAAACTGCCAAAAGACGCCGACGGCCTGCGTGCCGACGGAGATGCAAAAGGGCGCCACGTCGGGCTGGATCATGCAAAAGGCGCCGTGGATGGCCCAGAAGAAGAAGAAGACGACAAACATGTGGTGCGTGTACCAGAAGCGCTCGTAGTTGGCCCGCCGCGGCTTCTCGACCGAGGTGAAGACCATGCCCATCAGCGCGATCAGCATCACGTAGCCGGTCCAGCCCGGGCCCGAGACAAAGTTGGCCAGCAGCCAGCCGTAGATGCCGAGATTGTTCTTGGCCGCGATCTGCGCAAAGTTGTTCCAGTGCGCAATCGTGTGTACCCACGAGAAGAACACAATCGACCAGGCCGTCGTGATGTGAAAGGTAATGTTCTTGTCAAACTGGATGATGCCGTTGAGCGGCGTCTGCCGCGCCAGCGAAATGAACGTGCGGCACACCGGCAGCAGCACCAGCGCCACGTCAAAGTGCAGCACCAGCGCCGCCGACCGCGCAATCATGTACGTCGGCCCAAAGGTGCTGCGCGCAATGGCCAAGTTGTCCTTGCGCGTGTAGTTGACGAAGCCGAAGCTGAAGATCATGGCGTGCAGCAGCATAAAGACAAAGACAAACACCCGCCGGTAGCCCTCGTTGATCATCCACCGGTCAAACTTTTCCCGCGACGACAGCTCCTTTTGCCGCTCCTGCGTCATCTCGCCCGACAGCAGCATGCGCGTCAGCGGCGTCCACCGCGACCGCTCCGACACCTTTTCGCCCATTGGCGAGCCGTAGCCGTAGTCCTGGTACTCCATGGTGTCGAAATTAGGGGTGGTATAAGCGGTATGTGTAGGTGAGCGGGTCGTGAAAGAACGTGAGGCGATTCAGAACCTGCTGAATCGGCCTGGAAGCGAGAGTGGCGGCGTCCGGCGGCGGGACGGGGAGATCACGACCGGTTGACTTGACGGGGACCCAGTCCAAACGCTCAGCATCGACAACGGAAGAGGGCAGGAAAGTACAAGAACCCGAAAGAGAGGGGACGCGCTCAAGGTAATAGACGCTGGCCGCCGTACCAGTCGGGAGAAATGGGAAAAAGGGACCGGCTAGGTAAAACACAGGACGGGGGAGGGCCGTCGGTGAGGTTATGAAGAATGCCAAGCTTTTGGGGGGGAGGGGCCTGAGGGTCGTAGCGTGACTCTTGTCTGTGCGGATCATACACTGTGCCTGGCCATGCGGCCGCTGAGGCTCTGGTTTGACACAGTTTAGGGGAGGGGTTGTTTTGGTGGTGGATCCGCTGGAGGAGGAAGTTGCAGTGTCGCGATTGTCCAACCAGAGGCGTCCAGATGTGCTTCAATGGCTAATGGAATAACCAACGTCCACAAGGACAGCAACGGCGACAGCCCAAGCATCAGAAGAGACACCCTCCATGCCCTCGTCGATCTACGAGCACCCCCAAGCGAACGCTATTTTCAGATCTCCTCCGAGCCACTAACCTGCTTCAAGCATCGTCGTCCGGTCAATGGGCACGCTGGGCCTCACAGTCGTACGGCCAGCTAGGCACCATGAGCCATTGGACACCCCGAAAGGGACCGTCTGGTAGACCCGAAATGAGATGCAACAGACCTCCAGTCCGAGGGACGCTGAGCCGCCACCTAGCGCCTGCCACGGACGCTTCCGAAACACCTGCGCTACTACTTCTAGACTAGCCCAGGCCTGCCGCGTTGCAGTGCTAGCTAGGGGAACGGGTTTACGTGCGCAGGGGCGGTGGGCCGTCAGGGGCCAACGGAGGCTTAAAACGGGTAGTTCCCCCCCTGGAAATGCAACTCATCGTACGTGCATACGAGAGGCGGGCGCTTGGTTTTGGGATGGCACAGTCGTTTGCCAAAGCATCTGGAAAAAGCGCCAGACGACTAGACGGCCGCACAGAGAGATCCCCTTCAAGCTCTTTTCCTCTCTGTTTCGAACGCCGCACCTCTTTCCATGCCGCACCCCTTCCACCATCCATGACGCCACAACCATTGGCTGCGCCTCACTAGCCACCCTGTGCGTCGCAGATGGCCCCGGACGAAACAGTGCCTGCGACGCTGCACACCAACAGGCACCTCACCTACAGGCACCTAGGAACGGCCGGCGGTACCACGCGCAATGGCGTGGCCTCTGTTCGCCGTCTCTGGGTCTCTGGTCACTCGCTCGCTGGCTTGGCAACACGCTATGGCAATGCTTGTTTTCACCTCGATCTCCTGTTGCCGGGTCCTGATGTCTATACTCGTAGCCTGACCGGACGCGCCCTGTTCCGGCTGTCCAGTCCCGTTCCTTGTCGTCCTCGGATCTCGGCTACGATCCGCTACTCCTATAGGAAACATAGCCCTCCATACATTCGCGCCGTTATGTCAGCCTGCCGCGATACAAAGAAAAAGTGCCCCCCCCTCCCTCAACCCATCAGGGGCTGTCGAACAGACTCGCTAGACTTGTTGTAGACGCCGCGTTTCTGCCGGCATGTCGCAGCTTGCGTCAAGTTGACTGATGCTCGCCCGTTCTCTGGTACAGACAAGACCACTTTGGAAAAGGATGACGACACTGTGCATCTATTGGCGCTGACATCGTACACCCATCTCTCTGGTCGATTCGTTCCGTCGATCTCCTTCTGATCTCCTGGATTCTCACACGACATTCGCATTGACGGATCGGCACAACTACGCCAGCTGAGCTCAGCCTATTGCACATTCACAAGAGCAAAGCACTTCACACAATGAATGCTAAAATAGTCAGACCACGCCAGGGAACGCCCAGTAGATAAGAGCAGTACAGTAGAGAGCGAGTGCACGGACAGAAACAAGCATTGGGACGAGCAGTGTGGAAAAGGCAAAAAACCTGTTGTGTCATGGTATCGTCGAACCCTACAGTCGCCTTGCCCCAGCAGATCCTGGTCCCTCAGGCGGCAGGCCGGCAAGAACCAACTCACGGCACGTGATGACCCAAAGAGCCCAACTCTGACCACAGAATTACACAGCAGAATAAACCCGTTCGCGCCAGCGTTTATTCCGCTCGTCCTGCCGCACGCACAACGCTGCATGCGACGTCCCGCTCGACCACACCGGCAGAACGGGCCACCGGCCGGCTAGATGGCGTATTTGCGAGTCCACTCACGAGCCGTGGCCTCGTACTTGGCCCGGTCCGTCTTATACACGTGTGCAATCTCGGGGACAAGCGGGTCGTCCGGGTTCGGGTCCGTCAGCATCGAGCAAATCGACAAGAGCACTGAACATTAGCATGGCTGGTCAAACGCAGGACAAAAAGCAACAAGCAACACCTACCCTTGGAGATCGTCAAGGCAGGGCTCCACTGGTCACGCAGAATGTCTAAGCAGATGCTGCCGTTGGAGTTGATGTTTGGGTGGTAAATGCGCGTCGTGAAGTTGAGCTTGGGCGGCTTGAAGGGGTAGTCTGTCGGGAAGTGGATGGCAAGGAAGAAGACACCGCCAGAGTACGGAGAGTCGCTCTGTCGGTCAAGTCAGTACGACGTACCACGTGGCCACCCACACTGTCAGGAGACTTATTCTTACCGGACCCATGATCGTTGCTTGCCAGTGGAACTATCATCGGGTTAGCACAGTGTCCAGAGAACGGGGCGTAACGGGCAGCGAAAACCGCCAGACCGCCAGACCGCCGAGTCGACAGATGCGGCCGAGCTGATCCGCGTGAACACGTACTAGGTCCTCGCCAACCGGACCGGCCGAGCAGGACGAGGGCGGATCACTATTTGAGTGTCAGCATGAAGCAGGAGATCACGGTAGCAGAACGAGCGGCAGTGATGAAGGGCGAGTCGAGACAGTGTCGAGCGTGGTTGAACTGCCTTGGAGGGGATCAAAGAACAGCCCCGCGCAAATCTCTGCCCCACCTTGGAAGCCTTATTTGGGGGGCATCTAGAGGAATAGAAAACTAAAGGAGAGGAAACCACGAGATGCACCCAACGATGCACTTGGCGATGTCTTTGACGACGGAGCAGCTGTGAAACATAGGAGCACAAGGTAGTGCAGCAAACTTACCGGCCGAGGTCCGTGAGCTCCTTGTTAATGCGCTTCAACGCCATTGTGGATGTGATGAAAAGGTGTGTGAAGAGTGACGGCCAGAAAGAAGCGTCGGGTGAGGGGTAGCGCGCAGATGACGATTTTTTCGATGCTTCGGGATACCGTGGGTATATGGCGGAACGAAAAGGTCCTGGGAGGCGAGTCAGCAGGCGATGCAGAAGGCGGAAGAAGCGTGATGGAAAGGACAAAGAGGCAAAATCGAAAAAATGCAAGAGGGGTAAAAACGAGAGCACACGATGCCTGCAAGCGAAAAGCATCACACAGGGAGAGGCAGTATGGGGGACGAGGGACACTGCGATGGGGTGCAAACGACATACCTGAAGTCTGTGGATGGAGCCGGAGAAAAACGTCGTGATGATGTTGTTGCGGGAACAGAGAAAACGGGAAAGGAGAGAGGAGAGAGGGAAAAAGGCGAAATGGCTAGGGAGGGACCAACGCCCCACTCTGTGTGGACAGTTATGAGATCGCAGCCAACCAGGACAGACGCCAGCGGCAATGGGCAAAATAGGGAGGCGCGGCGCAGCAACATTGCTAACAGAGCGGTGTACCTGCACCACGGAACTGCCGCGGGAGGGCACCTGCAGGCTGTTAGGGCGATCATAGGCTACCAGCCAGCCGTAGCGAATTTTGATTCAAAGCCTTGCCAAAGTAGTGAGTGTTTCGACAGCGCCACTCAGTCATCGAACATCGACTTCTTTGTGCAGTCTATCCAGACTCTATACGGATCTATGTACGAGTACGAGTACGTCAATTTTATGCCGCTACACTCACGCAAAGGCCTGCACGCCCGTGATCGCTCTGCCAATGATGAGACCTGAGGGTTAGCAAGACGCAACGACACAAAGAAGATCAAGAACGCACTGTGGATATCGCTCTGTCCCTCGTACGTCTGCGTGACAAAGAGGTTGGCCACGTGCCGACCGATGCCGTACTCGTCGCTGACGGCGTTGCCGCCGAAAATCTCCTGCAGCACCCGGGCATTGTGCAGCGCGCGGTCGCAGTTTTGGCGCTTGATGATGCTGATCATCTCGGGCACGGCCGAGGCGTCGACCAGGCCGCCGTCCTTGGCGCGGCCGACCTGGATGGCGGCCAGCGTGCCGTAGGCGGCGTCGGTGGCAGCGTCCGCCAGCTTCTTCTGCACGAGCTGGTACTTGGCCAGCGGGTTGCCCTTGAACTGGATGCGCTCCATGGCGTACGTGCGCGCACGTGCAATGCAGTCCTCGAGCGCGCCCATGACGCCCAGCGCGATGCCATAGCGTGCGTGGTTGAGGCATGTAAAGGGCCCGCGCAGGCCCTCGGCCAGCGGCAGCAGGTTGGCCGCCGGCACGGGGCAGTTGTCGAGGTGGATCATGCCCGTGATGCTGGCCCGCAGGCCCGTCTTGTTCTTGATCGCCGGCGTCTCGAGCGTGCCCGGTGGGCAGTCCTTGCGCTCGACCAGAAAGCCGCGCACCACCTTTTTCGGCTTGCCGTCCTTGCCGACGCGCCCCGATGATGCCGGCTCAGCCACCTTGGCCCACACCAGCAGCACGTCGGCAATCGGACTGTTGGTGATCCACGTCTTGGACCCGCTGAGGCGGTAGTAGCCCGGCTTCGTCGGGTCCTCGACGGCCGTCGCCTCCATCGCGCCCGGGTCACTGCCGTGGTTTGGCTCCGTCAGGCCGAAGCAGCCGAGCAGCTCGCCGCGCGCCATCGCCGGCAGGAAGCGCTCCTTTTGCTCCGCGCTGCCAAACTCGTAGATGCCGCCCATGGCCAGGCTCGACTGCACGCTCATGCCCGAGCGGTAACCCGAGTCCACGCGCTCGACTGCCCGTGTGATCAGCGCGCCCGCCACCGTCGACACGCCCGCACAGCCGTAGCCCTGGATGGTCGCACCCAGCAGGCCCAGTGCGCCCATCTCCTGCAGGATGGCCTTGTCGTAATTCTCATGGCGGTATGCCTCTGGATGGTTAGTGGGCTTCACAGGGAGAATGTCTCGGCAAGGGAGAACGCGAAACACGTCGCACTCACCCAGCACGCGCGGCGCCAGGCGCTCTTGGCAATACCGCTCCGCCGTCTCTTCAATCGACTTTTCTTCGTCCGTCAGCAGCGCCTTGGACGCCAGCGGATCTTGCCAGTCAAAAGCCGCCGCCGGCGTGGAATAGCAGCGTCTCATAGCAGAGGGCGCCTGACAGAGCCATTGGCCAGCATAGCGTCGGCCCAAGAAGCGAGACATGACGACAGTTGAGCACAAATACAAGAATCTCGATCCCTTTTTGAAAAAAAAAGCCAGAGAAATCACACAATGGCACAGCTGCGAAATCAGGCAATGTTCAGATCGCGGGGCGGCAGCAATACGGCTTAAAGTGCGGAGTTGCCGCCGATAGGCCCTGAGCCGAGGCTGACTAACCAGCGCTCAGAACCGAAGCACAGCCGACAATCGGACGTTCTCCGCACTCGGAAGCGAAGGCAGCAGATAACACCAGCATCACGGTTTGTACATGTCATAGGGAGAGCGCAATATTTTTTTACGGAACAGAGTCGTAGAGGCAACTGTGTTCTGTAGGAAAAAATTCCTGGAAGGCAGGCACGAGGGAGAACGCCACAGGGAAGAGCAAGCATACCCCGCCAAGGGAAGGTGCTGACGCGTAGAGAGGCCCAGGGAGGGAACTGCTCGAGAACGGCGACCAACTTTTTCATACTTCAAATCCCCTCGCCCTCTCTTTTCTTCTCCCCATCCCTCCATCCCCTCTGCCAATTTCACCGTCTCCCTGTCACCTGAACGGCATTCCAGCAACCAACCAAATGTCACTAAAGTTAGGAGACAACATTCTTCGGCAACCGCTGCAGCACGTCTACCAGACGTTCGGTCACAAGCCTTTCCTCTTTTAGCGTTTTCGGGGCTTCCTTCAGGGCTTCGCATGCCAGTCTCTCCAGCCTCCCTGATGCAACCTCTTTACGCGAAACGCGCGTTGCCATCCAGGACACGCTATGGGACGCGCGTGAGCTGGGCGAACGACGCTGGAATGCACGCTTCAACGACGGCCGACCAACGCTCATCGCCTCCTTTGCCTCCCCCTGCAATTCGGCCTCGCAATACATTCCTCGGCGTGGCCCATGGCTATTGGGAGCTGGCCTTCTGATTGGCCACAGCCGGCGATGACGACCGTCCGATTACCCAAAATGGCAATTTTCACTTTAACCGTCCTGTCGTCAGACATCGGCCTCTGCATCTATGGCCACGGTCTTTCACCACCCGTCAAGGGGTGGCGGGAGGCCATGGCGCTATCGACTGCGCTGGTCCCTGTGCACATCACAGCTGCGCAGAATAAAGTGCCGTCTCCCTCCCTCCTGGCTCGTCTCCCTGGCCTGTATCGCCATCTAGAGCAAGTGTCCATCAACGCCATAAAGGGTGTCCCATCTGCCGGCTTGTTTTCTCTTGCCTTGTCCACAAGCCTTTCTGCCTTTTCCTCCCACCATTCTTTTGTCGCTATTGTCGCCGAATGACGTTTATCTGAGCCTGTCTTGTCTTATACCCCAGTCTTGCTCTGCTTATCTGCTCGTCGTCTACTTTCGACTCCTGCATTCTCGTCTTGCAGCATTCTTCAGCTATGTCTTCCACTACGTTCTCCTTTCCTTCGCTGTTGCGGCTTGCCGCCGTTGCCCTGCTGGCAGTGCCTCGTTCCGTGCGTGCGGACACCAGCCTGGGCTGCGTGTCAGTGAGCTCCACGTTTGCAGAGACTGAGTCTCTTGATCCCAACGGCCCGACACCCTGCAAGGAGTACTGTGCTGAGGGCGGCTACTCCTACTACGCCCTGGCCGAACAGCAAGTTGTCCCGAGTCTCAATCTGCTTTGATTCTTCTGACATTATCAGGTTTTGTGTCTGCTCAGCCACGGAGCCCACAATCGAGGAGACGTACGACGACTCAGCTTGTGACTTTACTTGCCCGTCGCCGTACGAGGCCTACACATGTGGTGGCGAGGACGATTCGTTTGAATTCCTCTACAACCTGTACTCCAGTGACTCCAGCTCCACGTCTTCGTCTTCGGCCGCGACACCGACTTCTACGACGTCCACGTCGACGCCTGCGTCGTCCTCCAGCTCTGCTACTACCACATCCAGTAGCACTGCCCCCACAACTACAACCAGCAGCACCTCTCCCCCCACCGCTGTTACCACGGCCATCTCTATCCCGAGCACCACAGGCCGCACCGGCACAACTACAGCTTCCACTGTGCCAAGCACCACGACAACGCCGACTACCGCTGCATCTTCTACCAACAGCGGCGCTGCCACTGACCGCTCGGTGTTTGTCTCAACAGTGGATTGCAGTTGCACAGATGATGATGAGCCCACGTCCACTACCGTGACCACGACCGCCAAAGTGACTGCTTCGTGCAGTGAAGGTGAGACAAACTGCGCCAGCACAACCTCTGGTACTAGCACCAGCATCAGCTCTAGCACAACCGACACTTCCACTTCCTCTACCAGCAGTGATAGCACCACCACTACTACTACCACGACCAGCGTCACCTCTACCACCACAGTCACCAAGCAGCACAACAGCACATCCTCTACCCTGGAATCTACTTCCACCCTGCCAACTATTTCAACCACTTCCCCAAGCATCTCAGCCACATCTTCAACCGTTTTTTCCATCACTTCTCTACCGATCACTTCTACTCTGCCAGCTACCTCTACCCTTTCGGCTACCTCGAGTACCGTGAACAGCACAACATCATCATCCACTGCTGCCAGAGTTGCTGCCATTTCTGGTGCCAATGGCGCTCAGGTAGTGTCTGGTTCTGCTCAGAATAGTACTTCCAGTACGCCCAGCACTTCCACGCTCAGCACGTCTGGCACATCAAGTATGTCATCGGCTAGCTTTTCCAGCATATTTGGCGTGTCCAACACGTCTACTGCTTCTACCGGTTCTCCCGCTTCCATCTCTGCCACTTCTACCACTCCCATCACACCCAGAACGTCCAACACATCCATCTTCAACGTATCTACCACTTCCATCACGCCCGGTACGTATAGTACGTCCAACGCGTCCAATGCGTCAATCTTCACCGCACCTACAGCTTCCGCGACGTCCAGCACGTCAAGCGCGGCCAGCGCGGCCAGCGTGTCCAACACATCCATCTCTACCTCGGTGTCTACCATTCCCGTCACGTCCATTGTCCTCTACTCCAACACCACCGTCCTTGCCCTCAATACCTCGTCCACCTCCACAGTAGAGAAAGTCAGGACGGCAACCGTCGTGGAGGCGAGCGCTTCTGCAAAGGCCGTTTCCACACAGAAACAGTCTAGCTCTGCAGTAACCCCTGTGGCTTCTGCAGATCCGGCTGCAAGTGTGGTAACGGTCGCTGTGGAACGCACGTCGACCATGGAGACTGTGGAGACACTGGAAACTACTGAAGTGGTCGAGACCCTTTACTCGACTGTGGTGACCACAATCGTGGAGACCATTACGGGAGTCGAGGTCACGTCCGTTGTGACGTCTGTTGTGACTTCTGTGGTCGGAGCCAAGGTGACGCAGACCACGGAGGTCGCCGAGACGCTCTACTCTACAGTGGAATCCACGGTAACAAAGACAACACCAGCATTGGCGGCAGCCAAAGCCTCGGCCACGGCAGCTGCTACGTCTGACTTGTCTGCCTCGTCCGCCCAAGTGGCCACTTCGGACCCTTCCACTACTGCTTCCGCGGTCTCCCCCGCTATCACCTCGTTTGAGTCGTATGAGATTGTGATTCTCGTCATCGAGTCCACGATCACGATCACTGAGGGCTACACATCGTACCTGACCATCACCCGCTACACCACCTACACTACTGTCACCACGGTTGCCACTGTTCCCACTGCCGCTGCCGCTGCTTCTGCCGTTGCCTCTGACTCTGCCGGTGACGTGCCCAGTGTTGTCGCTACTGCTGATGACGAAGTTGTCAACTCAGCAGTCACCATTACGGTCACTCGCGGCGGCACCAGCATCAGCAAGAGCAGTAGCACTGGCACAGTTACTCCAGCTTCTGCCTCTTCTCCCTCTGCTTCGGAGAGCAGCTGCGAGGAGGACATTACTGTCTACACTACCGTCACAGCCGTTGCCACCGTCGTTCCGGCGGTTGCTGCTGTTCCTACCGCGTCTGATTCCTCTCCTGTCTCTGTCTCTTCACCCGCTCCGACATCTGTCAAGTCCACCTCCGAATCCACCTTTACGTCTTCCACCTTTACAGCGACTCCCGACTCTATATCCAGCTCTGCATCTGCACCCACCGCTTCGGCTGCTCCTGCTCCTCCCGCCTCCGGCGCAACAACAGTTGTACTAACAACGGCCTACTCGGTCTCTGCAGCTACAGTCACGGGTGCCTCTACTCTGGTCAAGGTCGTTGTTTCGGCTGGTCCGTACTCCAACTCGTCGAGCGATGCCACAGTCACCGTCGTCTCGGGCGTTGCTCTCTCGTCCACGGCCGTTGCGACCAAGGCGGCCGCTGTCGCCTCGTCGGGCCTCAACGGGACATCGAGCTCGCTGAGCTCCGTGGTGACAGCGGGCGTGGGTATGGGTCCGGTCTTTGACTGGCACTCGCTCGTGTTCTGCGTGCTCGGCTCCATGGCTGTCGCCCTGTTGATGTGAGGGGAGAAGCGGGGAGGGTTTTAATCTTTGGAACCTCTGTTGTACATACGTGTCTTTTCCAATGTCCTGCACACACCAGCGTCGAGCCTGGGGCTCGACTCGGTCTGTTTTTCCTTTGTCTAGGTTGGGTTTATTCGCCCATATTTCCTTCGTTATTAGGAGTTTGGAATAATCCGTGGACTGCGAGCCAGTCATGATAGATGGACGAGACGAGATTTAGATTTGAGACTGTCTAACAGACAATAAGAAACAGTTTAAAAAACAAAAGCGGAATAAAATCGGAATTAAAATCGGCAAAGATTTTGGTGAACGCTGCCAGGCAATTCGAGCCGGATTGCCCAATTGGATCTGGAACCGCTGGCCGTTACCGGACTAGCCCTGGCCTGGTCGGGATCGCCAGATGCCGGTGGGACATGCGGCTTTTCATTGGGGCATCCAGTTACCATTTTCTGTCGCCGTCAGCTTATCAAGACATCCCCAGGTCTAGATAAGCTTCGAATTGCCGCCATTTTTTTTCCTGCTCTCTACGCCCGTCTCTTTTGACTCGCTTGCGTGTTGCCCGAGAATCGCGAGTCTCTCGTATTGAGGGCTTCTACGCATTGGTCACGATGCATGTCACCCAGGTACGGTTTTCTCCGCCCCGTCCCTATTCTCCCGTCGGCCACCGCGCCCCGTTGCTCACCCCCCTCTCAGCTCTACGTCTACCCCGTCAAGGGCCTCCGCGGCATCCCGCTGCAGGCCGCGACCCTGGGGCCGCAGGGCATCCGCCACGACCGCCGCTTCATGCTGATGACGTCACACCGGAGCAAAAACGGCCAGACCAAGATGCAGCTGGCCGCGTATCCCGAGTGCGCGCTGTTTTCGCAGGCGCTGGACGGCGACGAGGTTGTCGTGCGCTACCACCCACCCGCCGCGAAGCCGATTGGGTCGACCAGCACGATGGCCACCGAAGCCCCGCCGCCGCTGCGCATCCCCCTCGCGCCCGCCACGGCCGGCCTCGCGCCGTGGGCGATCAACCTGCACGGCAGTCCGACGACGGGCCTGCACATGGGCGCCGCCTACGACGCATGGTTCGGCGCCTGCTTTGGCTTTGACGTGGTGCTCGTCTACATTGGCGCGGGCCGCCGGGCGGTGCTGGGCAAGACGCTGCAGCCGCGCAAGACGGTGGACGGCCAGCGGCGGGGCGCACGTTTTGCCGGTGGCCTCCACAGTATCGTGACGCGCACGTGGCTGGTCCCGGGCGTCGTGGCTCTGCTGGCGGCCGCCTGGCTCGCCGTCCTGGCCGGCGGCTGGATGGCCCTGCTGGCGTACATGGCCGCAGTGACGGGCGTCGCGGGCGTGCGTCTCCGGAGTGCCGACGGAACAGACGAAAAGGAGAGAGGCGAAGACGACGCCCCCCCCTGGCTTACCTTTACCGACTGCGCGCCCCTGCTGGTGACGTCCGAGGCCTCGCGGCGCAACGTCAACGGCCGGCTGTCCGCGGGCCTGTCGGTGCCCATGGCCAAGTTCCGGCCCAACATTGTCGTGGACGGCGAGGACGCGTGGTCCGAGGACTTTTGGGCGGAGCTGGCGGTGCACGGGACAGACGCAGACGCAGGCCAAGATACAGACTTTCGACTGCTGCTGACGAGCAACTGCGCCCGCTGCACGTCGCTCAACGTCGACTACGACACGGGCGCACCCGCCGCAGGCGAGCTAGGCCAGGTGCTCAAGCGGCTGTCCAAGGATAGGCGCGTCGACGCAGGCTCGAAGTACTCGCCCATCTTTGGACGGTATGCTTTTTTGGACGGCGGTCGTGCGGTGCACATTGCTGTGGGCGACGCCGTGGCCGTGACGCAGCGCAACAAGGAGCGCACGGTCTGGGATTGGCCAGGGCTATGAGCGGATCAGGATCTCGTGCTTGTGGTGCCGTGTTGTCGTGTTTTCGTGCCGTGTTTTCGCGCCCTTGTTTCCTCGCCGGTCTGTCATGTACCGTTCATGTTTCTCCTTGTACCTCGAATGCATTCCCCCAATAGACACCCCTCCCCATGCATGCGTTCGTATCCACGGCGGTCCGTGGCCAAATGACGTTAGGGAGGATGCTCGTGGCATGACGGGTCGGATGGCGGTTGGTGATGATTATGAGCCGTCCTGGGCGTCCTGGGCGTCGCTTGGCATCTTGGGCCACAGCGAGACGGCCAGAGGATCCGTAGTTCGTTTGTGCCAGACAGGCGCATCCTCCTGGTTCCGCTCGTCATGCAGTTCCGTAAAGGAGGGGGAGTGTCGGAGCAAAAACTTGGCGTAGGCTTGGCAAGGGTCGAAGGATGGGAAGGATGCAGAGAGCAGCTGTTTTTGGACAGGCGGGAGGCGATTACCTGCCAGCGTCAGCCTGCCAGGCGCGCCATCACGGTATATATCGTCCCAGACGCCGTGGCGTCTGCGGTCGACAGAGGCAATTTGCGCGAGTTCTCCCATTTTGCGCATGTTTTTCCCCAGCCGCCCTTTGCGTGATTGGTCGAGGCCCGACAAACGCATGGTATTGTCTGGTGCTGCCACGAGTCGGGTGAGCGCCAAATGGACTATAATAAGGTGCGATCTCCTCACGAATATTGGTTTGTTCTTGTTTCGTTGTTTTTGTTTTCAATTCTTGCTGTATCGCTCTTTTCTCAGCCGGATCACGAATGATTCAAATCGCCGAATCACAGCGCCATCATGCCCTTTCACCTCGGCACCTCTTAAGTACTTGTCGCAGAGTCGAGCCAGATGTATTCTGCGGCGGATAGACAACAAATAAAATAGGTATAAAACGCAGAGACAGCTTCCAGAGAAAGCCAACAAAATACATGGCGAAAAATTACACGACAACGCGGCTTCCCTTGCCCGATCGCTCCTTCTCCGCAGGTTCTCCTCCGGGGTCCTCCCTCCAGGGTGACCCTCCAAGGTCTCTCGTTCCTTCCGTTTGAAAAACTTTTACGCAGCCAAAAAAGAGCAGGAGCACAGGGCAAGCCGCCTTCCCGAGTCGTCATTACACAGAACACACTGACACAAAAACAGGAAAGAAGGAAAAAACCTCTCAAGTCTGCTCTAGCCCGACTTGGTGACAATTTCCTCGGAGCCGTTGTTGGCGCTGGGCGAATCAGACGTCTTGGGCTCGACATCGCCACCGGTCATGATGGCGACCGGGGCCTGCGCGGCTTCTCGGTGCTTCAGATCCGCCATGCCGTAGATGGCAATGGCCGTGATACCAAGCAGTGCCGACAGGACGTTGAAGGCCATGGCTGCCTCGCCGCGCGACGTGAAGCCGTCGGGAATGTCACCGGGCTGCACGTTCTGGCCCTTGAGGTTGGTAAAGTCCTCTGAGTTTGCCGCGGCGTTGCCGACGGTGGGCACGGAGGCGGCAGCGCAGGCAGCGTAGTGGTCATCCGGCACGCTGACGCGCGTGGCTAGGATCTCGGGCGCCTCAATAAAGGTCATGGCCAGGCCAGAGGCCAGATGCCAGTCAATGTGGCAATGGAAGATCCACACGCCCGGGTTGTCTGCCACAAAGCGCATGACAGCGTAGCCGCTGGGCGGCAGCACAAGTGTGTCACGGCGGATGGGCGTCTCCGGGAAGGCCGTGTGGTTGTCAGGGTTGTACGGGATCGGGTCGTCATCCGCATAGGCCGCAAACTCGGGACCGTAGGCCGGCCAGCGGTCGAGCACCTGGAAGGTGTGGCCGTGTAGATGGAAGGGGTGGGAGCCACTGTCGCCGTTGTTGAGGACGATCTGCACGACCTGGTTGTGCTTGAGCACCACTGGGTGCGTGTACGTGCCGTAGATGATGTCCTGCTGAGCAACCTCGGTGCCGGCTGACAGTGCTGTGTACAGCGTGGGGACCTTGGGGGCAGTGTAGGTGATGTTGGTCAGCTCGGCGTAGTTGTAGCCGGTCATCAGGTTGACCATGTACACGGTCACGTTGATGATAACGTCCGGCTCGGGCAGGATCTCCTCGCCGTCATATGGCACCAGCACCAGGTCGTCCAACGGCGTCAGGTCGTCGCTGATGTCGTACGTGGCACTGACGTTGACTGGCTCCAGCATCGCCTCGCTGTTGTAGACGAGGTAATTGGTCTGATTGAGGGCCAGCGTGCTCGGAATCGTATCCAGCAGATCCGAGTCGGCAACAGTCACAATCTGCCAGTAGTCGTCCATGTCCTCGGGCGTGGTGATCAGGACGCCGTAACGCTGGGCAATGCCCATGTACAGCACACTGGCCTCCTGGGGCTCCGTGTACACGCCGTCCACCTCGACAATGGTGACGTTGTGGCCCTCAATGTAAAAGTACTGGCCGACAAAGGCGCCGGTGTTGATAATGTGCAGCAGGTATGTGGTGTTGGCCTCGACCTTAAAGGTCGAGTTCTGCGAGTCGTTGACAAGAAACGCGTCCGGAATAGGCTCGGCGCCGCTGGGGTTGAACAGCGACATGAAGTCGTCGGCCAGCACCTCGACCAGCTCGTGGTACCAGTCTGACACCGTGAGCGTGATCTCCTGGTCGTAGGTAAAGGGAGCCTCGGGATCGTGAATGATCATCGCCTGGCGGTATCCGTCGGGGTAGCAGTAGTCCGTGTGGCAGTGGTACCAGTACGTGCCGTTTTGCGTAATGGTAAAGTTGTACGTGATGCTGGAGCCGGGCGGCACGGGGCACTGCGTAATCATGTTGGCGCCGTCCATCTCGTTGGTGCCGTTCTGGAACATGCCGTGCCAGTGGATGGACGAGTCCTTGTCACCCAGGCCGTTGTACATGTTGACAATCAGCTGGTCGCCCGTCGTCACGTTGACAATTGGCAGCGGCCACTCGTTGTTGATGCCAACCACCTTGCGGTCGTATAGGCCGTCCGGGTTCGCCGTCACCCACGTGACGTTCCAGTCATAGGTGACCGTCTTGGCCAGGGCCGCCGTGGCCATGGCCAGGACAGCCGTCAGCGAAAACCGCATGGCTGCCGAGAGAATGGGGGAAGGAGACGCGGGGAGAGCACACGCGGGAGGTAGAAACCGCAGTGCACGGAAGAACGAGAGAGAGATGAAGAGGGAGGGTGTGGACGGGAGACCGAGGAGAGATGAAGGAGGAGAGAGAGAGGAGAGGGAGAGAGGGAGGAAAGAGAATCACTGATAAGGCCGGAAGGAGAATAGAATACGCAGTAGGGTGGGCGGTTTTTCCCTTTTCCTTTTTTTCTCGCATACGCGCTTTCCTCCCGGCGGGTTGGCCATCCCAAAGATCAGATAAAAAAACAATGGACCCGTAAGAGCAACGAAGAGGGGCATCGTGGCGGACTGAGCTTCCTGTGGCAAGGGCAGGTGTGGCCGATGGTAGCTGCGCAAGTCTAGCCAACCTCGCCAAAATTCACCCCGTTTGGGCAGGAAGAGGTTGTCGTGGGCTGTTGTACCGCCTTGTACCTGCCTTGTCACTGGCCCACACAGCCCAGCGGCACCGGAGCTACTGGGTCTTGTGGGCGCTTGCTTGGCGCCATGCCGCAAGGGGATAGCACCCCGCCTGGGGGGGTCCAAAATTTGTTGGGCTCCACAGTCGCTTAGTGTGTTTGTGTGTTCGTATTGTATTGCAATCTGGTTGGCGATTCTGGCCATTCGTTTCCTCGGTGAACGGCATGATTTTTGCATCAGGCCATGTGGGCAGCACCGCACATTGAGTGGTTAGCGCAAACGCAGTACCGAGCGGGTGCGGCTAGGTCGATGTCCCTGTCTGGAAATGAGGCGGGGATTGCGTTTGGTTGGTCCACTTTGGTCGACGCCGCACCATCGCAGCGTTGCAGCTGTCGTGTCTGACCATTGCTCCGTCCCCTCGTACTGCCTTGATTTCGGAGCGCCTCCAGCGGCGATGCGTCGGCGATCGCTACCGGCGGCCCATCGTAGGCACGTATGAGGCCGCCTTGGCAACACGGCAGTCATGCAGCGGGAGGCAGGTTGACCCGGGTGGAGCCATTTTGCCCTCGGAGATCCGCGTCAAGAGGACTATGAAATTACAAACCGGTCATGTGCAGTAAGGTTGATGAACGGATCAACAGCTCTCAGACGTGAGGGGTATGGATCACTCCCAACCGTTTGCCAGAGCCATGGCTACGGCGCCGCAGAGCCGCCGCAGTCCGTATGCTTACGACGTTGTCGCGGAGCCTCGGGACGACCTCGAGCGGTCGACATCGAACATGATTGTGCATTTGCCACACATCCTCGCTCCAACTGGCGGTCGCATAACCGAGAGCGCCCACTAGCGGATCCACGACATGAGGTGTGGTCCTGTGGGTGTTGGCAGTGGAGGTCCGAGGCAGTAAAGGGCCAAAGGGCCGAAGAAAGGTCATGGAACGTCAGCAGCGCAACGAGGGCGCTGACAGGTCTACCGGGCATAGACGCGGCTGTTAGAAATGCGTTAGTGCGAACAAGTGTGGATGTGCCTGTCCGTGGGACGGACGGATCAACAAACTCTGACAAGAGCGGAATGCAAGGTGTTGGGTCCTCGCTCGTTCCCTTCTTCTCCTCCGGTGGAGGACTGCCACATGGGGATCGTCACCGCCGCGAATGACAGGAAGGGCAAGGAGCGCGGCAGCTGCCACCCGGCAAACGTCACATTCGGTTGCACTCAGCCCTCATTACTCGCTCTTTTGATAGCTTTCTTCACACTCCCGAGGCCAGCTGTCAAGGCGGCTAAATGCAAGCGGGCTAGACAATGCCGGTGAAAAGCACCGGTGATAGATAGTCGTGTATCACAGGAGATGCCACGACCTTTTTCCGTTTGCATGAGGTGTCGTATGCTCCATTACTCAGTGCAGAACACTGATCCGCTACTCTCCACAGGGTACTTCAAGTTTTTTTTTCTCACAAAATACTCTGTGCAGTGACTGCAATTTCTTTTTCCTGCTGTCCTCCCCATTATCTTGCGTCACATTTTCTCGAGATTTCCAGATCAGATAACTTTAATGGAGCACTCTTAGCTCGTCTCGCACGTACGACATTCACAGGCATGAAATGACTAAGAGTGGTCGGGGCCGAGCGAAAGAACCAAGGCAAAATTTTCTAATCAGACGATCAGATAATACGAGTAGATGTTGGGCCGGTTAAACATGCTATGAGCAATCGTTTCCTACTGCTGTTTTTATCGCGCGTACTCTCTAGTTTCTTTTCTCCGGTCTAGTTTTCGCGACTTTTTTCTCAGTTCTTCCCTGGAGCAAGCCAGCACGCCAATCTCGGACCGGCTGACTCCACCCCAAATGGGTTTCACACCCTGGAAACCGAGTAGGAGACGTACTTTTTCTAGCTCGGCAGCCCCCAGCGACTGCATGAGAGGTAGGGCGAGCCGGTGGGGTACGTATGGCGCTGCGGCATTTGCGCGTGCGGCGGCATGGGGCCGAAAGAGTAAAACGAAAACGAGAAGGAACAGGAGAAGGGAGACGGAGACGAGTGGGCGGCCAGTCTCCGCAGAGGGCCGGAGAGGTGCAACACGGATACCCGAAACGAGAAGGAGGGAGAAATAAAAAAAGGCTAAGAAAAATAGGCAATATTAGACGAAAACAAAAACCGGCACCTACCGTGAGCAGAACGTCTAAACAAGAAGCCAAGGAAATTAGCCGAGGCTGGGCAGGGCTTGTAGTGGGTTTCTCGCCCATTTTCGTCTTGGCAGTTGGTCGGGGCACGTGCTGGAGAGTGAGCCGATTGTCGGCCCCAGGGAAAGCGCGGCAAAGAGCTTGGCACGTTCGTCCTGGCCCAGCGAACAAGATTTGGGCAAGAATTGGCGGGCCAAGAGGCGGGCCAGGCGCTGGCAGTGATCAGCAGGGCGTCCTGGTCAGATATTCCGTACTAAAACTAAGGCAAAGCAAAAGCCGGATTTCTGCACGGCAGCGGCGGCGGCCACTGAGTCTAAATATACGTTATCACTGCGCTGCAGATGGTCCCCGACGGTCCGAGGGTGTTGCTGGTCGGAAGGAACACGGTATACGTGTGTCTGATTGGTAGACGGTCAGATGGGCCGAGTAATGTTCAAAGGATCCCGCCTGCCACCTGCAGTCATCCGCGCCGGTTTTCCGCGGATAGAAAAAAGAATCGCCCAGCGTGTGCCGTGCGCCACAAAGAGCCATGACCGACCGTCGGGAGTAGACAGTTCCGTGCGGACTCGTACATACGAGGCGGTGCTTTTTACAGGAGACTTGTCGTGGTAGCGGCAGCAATGGGTCGTTTAGCAGGCCTACTACACTGCACTGGCCGTCTTAGTGGACGTCTAGTGAGCCCAGTTAGGCCCTAGCAAGGTCCCAGCCAGGCCCCAGGCCAGGCCGGGCAATCGGCGGCACATTATCAATCGCATGGGCAGAGATAATCAGTGGGCCAGAACGCCGCTAGACACAATAAGGCGCTCAACGCGGCAAGGTGCGCTGACGTGTGCAGCCCTTCCAGCCAATCTTACTGCCGCCATAGCGCCACAGCCATTTCGGCCAGCAGAGGCAAGTCCGCCAACGGCCTGGCCATGGGATGCGCGAGGCGCGAGCATGCGATGTAGGAGCTGTATTCCGTGTGCTGGTGGTGTACGAGTGAGATGCTTGTTTTGGAATTGTATTCTCTATTATCCGGGTGCTCGTACGGATGCGTGGACGTTGGGACCGCAATGGCTGTCGGCTAGAATGTGGACAGCTTCGAGCTTCCCTTGCTCACCTGCGCTTCGCGATGCTCTGTACGAGCGCTGCAGAGTTTTCTCCTCGTCTCGTTTCTTCTTTCTCGTGCCTCCTCTAGCTCCTCTTCGGCTGCCGCGCCTGTTCAAAATCATTTGCCCTCGCGATCCCTGCCCCCCCCCCCCCCCCCCCCCCCCCCCGTCGACCGTTCGCATGTGGCATGAGAGCTTCCTGCGCCGTGGTGTCCACATGCCCACATTGTCCACTCCCTAGCTCCTGCTAGCCCGTACTTTTTGCCGTGGGTGAGTCGACACGAGTGACCAACAAGCGTCTGACCGTGTCCAACTTGTATCGTGACAGGTATCTCGTTGTACCTCTCTAGGGCCTCCTCTGACCTCGATTGGTCTCGTTGGGCGGCCTGGTGCACTTCCTTGCTGTGTTTTTCCCTTGATCGTCCGCCGACCACGCTTATCTTGTCTACCTGTTTCGTCCCATCTCTACACGCACGCCCTCGTCTGCGATTTCCCGCCGACTGTCCACTTTGTTGGCCACTCGTCGCCGCTGCTCGTCCGATCCGTCACCCAATTTCGCTTTTTCCCTTCTCCATTGCCCTTCTGCATCCTTTTTCTTCTCGGGTCGCCCATCTTATCTCTCGCTCTGCTCTCTCCTTCTTTCTCCCTTCTTCATCTGTCGGTCACTACAGAGTTGGGTACACCACGGCACTCAACCCTCTTCTCCTCCTTCCCTCAACCTCTACCCCTCACCTCTCGAATCTTCACAAGTCGGCGCTGCCGCACCACCGTCACCATGGGCAAGAACGTGTTCGCCGTCCAGGTGTTCTTCATCGTCTTCCGTGAAGTGCTCGAGGCCGGTATCATTGTCTCCGTCCTGTTCTCCTTCCTGAAGCAGGTCATCAAACCGGGACAGGATCCAAAGATTTATAAAAAACTTGTATTGCAAGTTTGGTTGGGTGCCGCCACCGGTATCTTTTGTTGTTTGGCCATCGGTGGCGCCTTTATCGGCGTCTTTTACAGCCTCGGCCGCGATATTTGGTCGCAGTCCGAGGACCTCTGGGAAGGCATCTTCTTCATCATCGCCACCGTCATTGTCACCGCCATGGGTCTCGCGCTGCTGCGGGTCAATAAGATGCGCGCCAAGTGGCAGGTCAAGATTGCCCAGGCACTCATCAACCGCAAGACGATCCGTGAGGGCGGCCTGCGCGGCTACTTCCACCATTTTGGTCGCCGCAACGTCATGTTCATCCTGCCGTTCATCACCACGCTGCGTGAAGGTGTCGAGGCTGTCGTCTTCGTCGGTGGTGTCTCGCTCAACTACCCGGCCACGTCCTTCCCCATCCCCGTCATCACCGGCGCCATTGCCGCCATCGTCGTCAGCTACCTGCTCTTCCGCGGTGGCAACGTGCTCTCGATCCAGATCTTCCTCATCTTCTGCACGAGCGTCCTCTACCTGATCGCCGCTGGCATGTTTAGCCGTGCCATCTGGAGCTTCGAGAACTACAAGTACGTGGAAGGCGTCGGCAGCGACGTGTCGGAGCAGGGCAGCGGCGACGGCTCCTACGACATCACCGAGGCTGTCTGGCACGTCAACTGCTGCAACGCCGAAACGGACAACGGTTGGGATGTGTTCAACGCCATTCTCGGCTGGGAGAACACGGGCACCTACGGCTCCGTCATTGGCTACTCGCTGTACTGGGCTTTTATCATGGCCTGTGTGGCGCTGCTGCTGTACGAGGAGAGCACCGGCTACCTCCCGGGCGCGCGCCAGGGCCTGCAGGTCGCCGCCAAGATCCCCGGCATGCGTGGCTGGGCCAAGAAGCGCATCTACGCCCACGAGAACGACGTCGATGTCGACGAGATTGTCCAGCAGGTCCGCGCCCAGGACCTGGTACAGGAGTAAGCGACGGATGCCGTCCGCTATGCCACGGGCTATGCGGCACACCCTCTACACCGTGCCGCCTCGATCACGTCGTCTCGGCCCCGTCGTCTCGACCTCTCCTCCTCCATCTACGGCATCTGCTGCCGCGGCCTTTGTTCGAATCGGATTCCCCCCTGCTGTTTGTCTGCACATCCATGTACTCTGCTCGCGCACACGCCGGGACGTCTGGGGCGTCTGTCCTGCCATGATCCAGATATCCGAGGCCGTCCCGTGACGTGGTTTTGCGGTTTGGCCAGTCGTTTTTTCGGTGTTGTGTTTCCATCTCTTATTTTGCTTTCCGTGCTGGGGGGAAAAGTTTTTTTAATACCACTGTTGTTGTCTGTCGTCACGTGTTGCTCGTACCAGTAGGCGTGGACGAATATGAGAGAATGAACCAAACTGTTAAGTGCTGGGACGATACCGGAGCCGAGATGTCATGATGTCGTGCTGCAGCATGTGGTCCAGTAGTTCTGTCGGTCAGCGGCCCGCCACGGCGTAGCGACCCGCCGTGAGCATATTTACCCGCTCCGCATTGCCGAATGCTGGATTGTCGCTTATTCTTGCGCTTGGCAGGGCACATGAGCACGGCGGCACTTTTTCGCCAGACATTTGGCAAAGGTTTTCTGGGATGACTAAACCGATGCCGGGATAAGTCACGTGATACAACGATTCTCTTTGGCGGCCCTGGCCATGTCTTGTCTTCGACTTGGCTGTCTTGGCAGCCAAGAAAGCTGGCGCGGCCTTTGTAATGGCCTCTCTTCATCGAATTCGCGACAACCACGACAGCGTATGGCAGGGACGGCCAGACGGCTTGTAGAAACATCCATTCGTCTGATCGCTGTGCCTCAAACGCCGGATGCTGGCCTCACAGGATTACAGCCAATCAACGTGTTTGTCTTGCATATGCGGCGGGGAACTCAATTTTACAGTGTTATGCTTAGTAGCGGCCAGTCAACCTGGGAGAGTTTATGTCAAAATTCAGCGCACTGAGCCCTCAGAAGATCACGCTAGTCCCTATGCGGCTGTGCCTGACGGCTGGATGGGCAGGAAAGAAGCGCCGTCCATCGCGTGGTCTCCCCTTTTTCGCTTTGCTTTCCTCTCCCCAGAGCAGTCTTTCCCATCTTGCAACCGCCATCCATCCGCCCTCTCTGCAGCCACATCCTCCAACGGCGCTCCTTTGCATTGGCGCACCTTTCGCTCGTTTTCTCAACATCCACATCCGACGGTGTCCTTTTTCGACCGCCTTTGACTGACAGTCTTCGATCGCTTGGACGATCCGAGCCGACGACGACAGCACGACGACAGCATCACGAAACCGTCCATGAACCGTCCCCTCGATCGAGATACGTAAGCGGCAACAGCCTACTTTGCGTCCGCCGACGCTCAGCTCCGAGTGACGACAACCGTGACGACAGCCAGATCCTCTCCACAATTCCACACAGTAAAATGGCACCCTCTTGGAAGAGCCTGCTGTTGCTCGGCGCGTGTGCGGCCACGGCCAACGCGGCGCTGGACGTCGATTTATCATCTTCCGGTGCGTGCTGCATTTCCTGGCTTTCCCTCCCATACTGTTCCTCCTGTGCTGTACACCTCGAGCGGCCAACCGAGCGACAGACGACGCGTCATCCATTCGGCTATACGAGATGAGCCAAGACTTTGGGTGTCCTGTGCCTCGTGCCTCCATGCACACACAATTCGTGGACCATCGCGGACATGCGGCTGACTAATTGCTTGTGTAGATTCGATCAAGTCCGCCATGAACACGGTGGCCTACAACCTGATGACCTACTACAAGGGCAACCTGTCGGGTACGTTTCGGTGTGGCGATGCGGCGATGCGGGCAGGCTAGACTCTGACACCTCCAGGCCAGACACCCGGCATTTTGCCCGGCCCGCCGCCAAACGGTGACTACTACTGGTGGGAGGGCGGTGCCTTGTGGGGAACCATGGTTGACTACTGGCACTACACAGGCGACGAGACGTACAACAACAACACGGAGTACTCGCTGGTCTTCCAAGCCGGCTCGCCCGACAACAAGTACATGCCGGCAAACTGGACGGCGTCGCTCGGCAACGATGACCAGGGCTTCTGGGGCATGTCGGCCATGCTGGCGGCCGAGACCAACTTTGTGAACCCGGTCTCGCCGGACCCTCAGTGGCTGGCGCTGGCCCAGGCCGTGTTCAACTCCCAGGCGGCGCGGTGGTCGACAGACTACTGCAACGGCGGTCTGCGGTGGCAGATTCCGCTGTCGAACAACGGTTACACCTACAAGAACAGTATTGCCAATGCCATTTTTTTCAACCTGGCTGCCCGCTTGGCGCGGTATACGAATAATGACACATATGCGCAGTGGGCGGAGACAGCCTACGACTGGACGGCGGGCGTGGGCTATATTGACGACGCCTGGAACATTTACGATGGCGGCCACGTCGACGAGAACTGCACGGACATCAACAAGGCGCAGTACTCGTACGTGCCGGCGATCTTCATCCAGGGCTGCGGCTTCATGTACAACTATGTCAGTCTCTACCCCACGCATGCCGATACACAGTTCCGCGCGTTCCGCCTGCTAACCATGACTAGACCGACGGCGGCACAGTGTGGGAGGAGCGGGTGACCGGGCTGGCTAACCGCACTCTGGAAGTGTTCTTTCCCGACGGCATTGCGGTGGAGCTGTCGTGCGAGTTGGCGGACACGATCCAGTGCACGACGGACATGCTGTCGTACAAGGGGTATCTGCACCGGTGGCTGGCGCAGGTGACGCAAGTAGCGCCATTCATCCACGACACGATCATGCCGGTGCTCAAGACGTCGGCGCAGGCGGCAGTGAACGGCTGTGCAAGCAACGGCACGTGCGGCTTCCGCTGGACGACGGGCGAGTACGACCAGGACACGGGGGCGGGCCAGCAGATGAACGTGCTGGGTGCTATGATGAGCGTACTTCTGGACCTGGACACGGCAATTGACACGGCCGTGACCAACTCGACGGGCGGCACGAGCGTGGGCGACCCGTCTGCTGGCACGGGGTCGTCGGACACGACAACGACGGAGGAGACGCCCATCACGACGGGCGATCGGGCCGGCGCGGGCATTGTGACGGTGGTGGTGGTGGCAGGGCTGACGACGATGCTGCTGTGGATGAGTACGGGCGAGAACGAGGGGTTCCTGTTCAAGGGCAAGGGGATGCTGTGAGGAAGCACTACTGGGTCACGTCTCTTGTCCTGTCTTTTGTCATTTCTTCTTTCAGGCTCTAGGGAAGGCTGGTTTCTGGGCAAACCGGCTGTGGTAGAGGAGTTTAGGCTGAGCAATATGTGAATTATTCTCGTATGTATCTGGAGTGGTATGAAACTTTGTGACGCGGCGTACAAGGCCATGGTATATGTGAAGGATAGAAATGATACAGGTGGGAGAAAAGCCGGCATCTGCCACCCCAGCTTTTCGCGTTGCTCCGGCTACCGCTGCGCGTCTGCGACGGTATTCCGCCCCAGTATTGTGCGCACGCCATCGACGATGCGGTCACGAAGGTCACTGGCGCCGGAGCTGGGTTGGTTGGGCGGACTACCGGTACGGTGGTGGCGGGTGTGATCCAGAGCGGCGGAGAGGGCGACGACGGCGGATTCATTTGTGGTGCCTGTCGTTAGAAGAAGAGCGGCACAAAAATAACAGGGACACATCCGCACCCAAAAAAACATCATCACCACACTCACGAATGTTTCCGGCGCCGCCAATGCCAAAGGACCGCCGCCGCTGCGTGTCCCGCACGACACAGCCGCTGGCCGCCTGGTCGCTGGGCGCCGACGGGCCGATCTGGTCGTACGCAGGCGGCGGGTCCGCGTAGACGTCCTCGCCGATGGACGGGGCCGGGGTTTGATGCATGGAGGACGAGGCGGAAGAGAAAAAAGAGAATGAGGAAAAAATGCCGACAGGAGCCGCCAAGAGCAAGGATCGCAGGAGAAAACGCCGAAACAAGGCTATTGGGCAAGTAAGCTTTCTTGGCACAGGAACGTGCCGGGGATGCCAAGACGGCCGAGCAGGCCCAAGAAAGGGGGGGCAGTCCGGCCGCTTTTTGGTGTCATTTGCTGCACCCCAGACAGCGATGCGGCAGATGCTGTCATGCCTTGCGATGGCGCCTCTCGTTGGACGGGTCCTTTGGGGGGGCCCTCGACCGCTCTTTTCCTTGTAAAACCGCAAGCGGCTGCCCATACGGGCCACACCCCTCTTTCCCCTCATGGAGCAATTTCGGCAATTTCCTGATTTCCAGCGTAGAATTCCTCCTTTCGCTCTTTTCTACGTACTTGTCGACCTGATTCGCCTCTTCATCTGACCTCTTGACCCATTTACCTGACCCTTGACCTCTGACCAACTCCTCTTCTCCCACACCCCCCCTCGATAACGCCAAGACTGGCGATTGGCGATCCTCCCCCACGGCGCGTTTCGACCGCGTTCTAGCCCCAATCATCGTCACGCGGACACCGCCGCCAGCCTTTGTCCATTTTCCCAAGTTGTCCACATGCAGGAGGCCAATCAGGGACGGTCCGGCTGTTGTATCAGCTGTTGCTGTGGTCTGATGGGCACGGTGCAAGCCGTCTCGCGACAGGCCATCGGCCGCCGCTTTCCCCGACTCATCTCCGAGCCACCTCGACGGCGATGCCCATGCCGGCCGCATGGTGCCACAGTGTGTGGCAGTGCAGCAGCCACAGGCCGGCGTGGTCGAGATGCACGCGCAGCACCACATAGCCCATGCGCGGCACGAGGATGGTGTCTTTCCGCACGGGCGACTGCACGTTCAACGGGCCGCCCGCCGCCGCCGCCGACGCAAACGGGTTGTAGGCTGCATACATGGCTGTCTGGGGCCGCCACGCGGCGACGACAAAAAAAGAGAAGCCATGCAAGTGGAAAGGATGGCTCATTTCGTCGAGGTTGTTGATGACGAGGTCGATCCAGGGAGCCGCTCCCGGGTCGAACAAGGGAATGTCCCGCACGACCTCCCCCAGCGGCGGCACCTCGCCCGGCTGGCGCATGTGTGGCCACTGGGTTCGGTCGAGGGCAATCAGGGGTGGTGCGACGGCATCAGCCTTGCTGACGAGCCACGAGGTCCGGTTGACGACACCCAGCGGGACGTTGCCGTATGAGGCGTGGATCTCGATGCGGGTGTACAGGACGGCGTGATTGTCTACGGACGGAGGCATGGCGTCGCCCACGGGAGGGCCAACCGCGTCTGAGAGGTGAAAGTGCTGGACGGAGGGTGGCGTCGACACGGATGCAGGCACCGACGATGGCCACGTCAGGCGAAATGACTGCGTCGACGTCAGAGCAAAGTTTTTGAAATGGAGGTTCCTGTGTCGGTCAGAAATTGTCTTTCAAAAACGCTGCAGACGCACTCTCTGTCGAGGGCCACCACGAACGATGCCTCGTCGGCCAGCCGCTCGACCACTACGTCCATGCGCTCGCCAGGATACAGAACGCCCACGGACGAGGCCGCTGGGGCACCGTCCACAGGGCCACCGCCGTCGACCTCGATGACACGCATCGTCGCGGCGTGGCCGGAAACGGCCAGCGTGAAGCCAGTGAGTGCACTGTTGGTCAGCACGTCTGTTCCAAAACACGTACGACATTACTCACCCTGTATTGACGACGCGAAGCCGCGTGCGTTGGCCGTGGAAAGCCACAACGGGCGCCTCCACGGTCTGGCAGTCCACTGGGTTGGCTGGCACGGCCATGGAGCAATCAAAATGACCGCGGCCGTTGATCAAGAGTGAGTCCGGAGCGGGCTAGCCGTCAGCACCGCCAAAGAACGCCAGCAGGTGGACACGCACATCGTTTCCAAAGTTGCTATAATGCAGATACTTGGCCAGAACAGCAGCGGCCGGCCGGTGATACCAGTCGCCAATGAGGAGCAGCTGTTCACGATCGTAGGCCTCCGTTTGGCCGGCTTGTTCTGCCGGCTGATGGACCACCAGACCGCCGTACAGGCCGTCAGCAAGCTGGACGCCCGAGTGGGCATGGTACCTGCAGCCGTCAGAGGGAGGAAGAAAACAAAAGAAAAACAATGCGTCCGGAACACACCAAAATGTCCCGTGCTCCTCTTCGTCTAGACGGAAGCGGTATGTGAATGACTGGCCAAGAGGTATGGCGCTCTGCGTTAGGCCAACGACACCGTCCATGTCGTTTGCGTCTAAGGCGTGAGAGAGCTGTCCATATTTTCAATGCGTCCGCTCACCTCGCATGGCTAGCCCGTGCCAGTGAATGCTGATGCCCTCGGCGGTGTCGGCGAGGTTGGTGACGGTGATCTCGAGCTCGTCACCGGAGCGCGCCTCAATGGTTGGGCCCGGGAATTGGTCTGTGTGGTCATTCAGTGGTCAGTGGCCAGGAGACAGTAGTCAGTGAACGAAGCGGACTGCTTGCGCTTCAGGCCGCCGCCACCCACCATTCACCATGAGTACCGTACGCCGGACGCCATCGGGAGCTGTTGCCGCTGTCGTCACATTCCACTGCAGCCGGATGGTCTGTGCCGGCCGATGAATGTGCCGTTCCGGGAAGAGGAGCGAGCGAAGGGCATCTTGCGGCTCGGTCGTGTCTTGCGGAAAATTGCTTTCCCGATGCACAGACCCAAAGGCCAGCCAGGCTCGCTGTCTCTGTTCCTCGAGCAGGAGGGTTGCATACGAGAACAAGGCAGCGGCGGCCAGGAGGAGCGCGATGCTCGGGAAAAGCCTCGTTGGAAGGGTCCTCATGGCAGCATCCCAAAGGTCTGTCTACCCATTGTTCCAGAAGCAGAGTCCGGAATGCAGAGAAGAGAAGCCCGGACGTGTTCGTTGACCGAACTAACAACGGTTGAGTGGGGAAACAAGTATCGGCTTGGTTAACCTTATCTTGATTGGTCGTGATGACGTCGGATCGACAGGCCAGGGTCCTTGCAAACGATGGCGAATCGCAGCGCACGCAATGGGAGTCCAAAAGGGGATAATCACTGATGCACGGGGAAGCTGAAGCGGTGGGATATCATGATCAGCGCCCACGTGCTGTTCCCCGGAGCCACCGCGGCGTGGAAGCACGTGGAGAGGGAGTCGACAGAACTGGCGTGACTTGCGCATAAAGGCTTCAGGCCTCTCCTCTGCTTGTAGCAGTCTCTGTCGTCAAGCCTGCACCCCTCTGCCACGATGCGATCCTCTATGTGGACCATTGCTGCCCTGGCGGCCACGGCCGCGGCCGGCTCGCTCCGAGACATTCAGCACATTGTCCTCTTCATGCAGGAGAACCGAGCCTTTGACCATGTGGGTGGCCCGACGTGCCCCGAGACTCTGGACTGACGCCGGCAGTACTTTGGCACCATGGCGGGCGTGCGTGGCTTTGCCGACCCCAACGTGCAGGTCAATGCCGATGGCCTGTCGATTTTTGAGCAGTGCGTGGGGTGGCCACTCTCCACAAGCACTGTCCACTAACCGCCGGCAGACCGGTCTCTACCTTGACCAGCGAGGCGGACATCCTCAAGCCGTGGTACCTTAACTATCAGGGCGGCTCCTGGTCCAATGCCACGCAGTGCATGGCGGCCGGCGACAACAGCTGGCAGGCTATGCACGCCGTCTACAACAACGGCTTGATCAACCGCTGGGCCGAGGCCAACACGCCGTACAGCTGGGGGCATTTCACGCGCAAGGAGGTGCCGACGCACTTTGATATTGCCGAGGGCTGGACCGTGTTGGACATGAATACGGTCCGTCGTCTGTTGTCTCATCTTCCTCATCTTCCCCCCTGACCCCCCCAGGAAAGTATCCTCGCCGCCACCGACCCCAACCGCGTGCATTGGCTCAGCAACTCGGTCAACACGCCTGGCACGCCGTCCAACCCCGACGGCGAAGGCGGCATGATCCTCGACAACACGGCCACGCCCGGCTGCGAGGCGCCGCATTTCAACTGCTACCCGTTCACGTGGAAGACGTTTCCCGAGTACCTCGAGGAAGCCGGCGTGTCGTGGCAGGTCTTCCAGGACCTCGACAACTTTGAGGACAACCCGCTGGCCTACTTTGTGCAGTACCAAAACGCGACCAACACGTCTGCTCTGCGCCTCCAGGGCGACAGCTACGGCCAGACGCTCGACGCCTTTTACGCGCGCGCGCGCAACGGCACGCTGCCCCAGGTCAGCTGGATCGTCGGGCCGGCTGAGCTGTCGGAGCACATGCCGTACCTGCCGAGCGACGGCGCCTGGCTGCAGCAGCAGGTGGTCGACGCGGTTACGCAGGGGGCGGCCTATGCGTCGACTGCCTTGTTTATCACATACGATGGTGGGTGTTGCCGCGAGCGGTAGCGAAGATGTCGGAGAAAACGCTCCTCCAAAGGCTAACTAACGGCACAGAGGTCGGCGGCTGGGGCGACCACGTTGTCCCGATCGTGCCGCCCAACGGCACCGCCGGCGAGTGGATCGACGACCCCTACGGCACCTACGGCTGGGTCCCGGTCGGGCCCGGCTACCGCATCCCGTCGTACATTGTCTCGCCCTGGACGCGCGGCGGCCGCGTCTTTGTCGAGCATGCCGACCACAGCTCCGAGACCATGTTTGTCGAGGAGTGGGCGGCCGCCAATGGCTACACGGGCGTCTACAGCCAGGAGCTGACACCGTGGCGCCGCGCGCACATGTCCAACCTCGTGGGGGCCTTTGATTTTGACAATGTGCGCCGTCTCCGTGTCCTTTTGTGAGCGCTTCTGACGAGATGTGACAGCCCGACTACTCCCTCCCGGCCATCACGGTCGCGCCCGCGCCGCTCATGGACACGACGGATCCGGACGACGACTACTCGGGCGACCTGGCGACGCTCGGCTCCCTGAGCGGACCCTACATTGGCGCCGCCCTGTGCGAGGCCAACAATCCGAACACGCAGCCGACGGTGCCGTACGGCGCTGACAATGTTGCGCAGAACCTGTCCCAGCTGGTCGAGGACGGCTACAAGCGTGTGCGCGGCGGCCTGACCGAGGGCCGCTTCCTCACCCTCGAAATGGACGGCCTCGCCCTGTCCAACGTGGACGGCGCCCATGTGGCGGCCACGGCGGCCTCGGACGACCACGGCGACGTGCGCCAGCGCTGGATCGTGCACGTGCAGGAGGACGAACAGACGCTCGACCGCCCGCCGACGCTCTTTTCGCTGCAGTCGGCCCTCGACGGCACCTACCTCTCGCGCTGCCTCGGCCGGCTGACCGCGAACGTGAAAGCGTCCCAGACCTGGAACGTGACGTTTGACGCCGCGACGGGCGGTTACCGTCTCGCGGCCGACGCGTACGCGGCGTATGCCAAGCTGTCTGCCAGCGGGTCGTCGTCGTCGGCGGCGGCGGTTCTCTGGAACGGGACTGCACAGGACCTCTTTACCGTCTACAGCGTGACCTACAAGGGATGAGAGGGTCGAGCAGGACGCGCAGATGCGTCAAAAGATTCCAATCTATGATTTTTTGTGTAGCCAGAAATGCAAACCACCAAGACACAACCCCCATCCCGACACGCCCCGTGTCCGGAACATGCCGCAAAAGACTTTTAAACACGCCGTAGTTGATGAGCCACTATTCATGGCTCTTCGGAGCCGTCTTCTGCCGGCAAGAGCGCCGCTGTTTCGGTCTCGTCGTCGTCGTCGTCATCGAGCAGTGTGCTGTCCCGTGGCGGGAAGTGCGAGAACATGAGGACCAGCATGGCGATGATGGCGACGGCCTAGAGAGTTAGCAAGAAAAAAAGAAAAAAAGAAAAAGGGCAAAGAACGAAGAACGAGGAGCAAGAAAAAGGACGCACCCCGTTGCAGTAAAACGTCAGGTAGGACTGGCCGATCTCGGACAAGGCCGAAAAGAGAAAGCCAAACAGGCCGAGCGTGGCCAGACGGCCAATGTTCTCAACGAGCGTGATGGCGTTGAGGGCGTCGGTGCGCTGCGAGCTGGGACACATGGACGTGATGACGCCCTTGGCGGCCGGGGCCGAGCCGGAGCCAAACGGCAGCAGCAGCGTCAGCAGGTACATGTGCCAGCCCTGGGTGGCCAGCGCGGCGCCGGCCGTCAGGATGCCGTCGACGAGCAGGCTCCAGCGCAGGAAAAAGAGGTCAAAAGCATACGCGGCCGCTTCCTCGTCGGCCGGCGGCTCGGCCGTCACAATGGGCTCCTCTTCAAACTGCGCCGTCGTCGGCGCCTCAAACTGCTCCGGGTGGGTGGGCAAAATCTCGTCGGCGGTGCTCGGGGCGCGCGGGCGGCGGACGGGGACGACGGTCGAGGCGGAGGTGGAGGCGGTGGTGTCCTGCTCGTGGCGGGCACGGGCGACGAACCAGGCGCGGCCCCAGGAGATGATGCGCGGGAAGATGAAGATGAGGAAGATGGCGCGCATGAAGCTGTTGCCGGACAGCAGCCAACCGTTTTTGGCCTGGTCGAATTCGAACACGGCAGTGGCGTACATTTGGAGGAGGACGGGCGCGTAGCCGGTAGCGAGCTGCTGGTTAGAGGAGGAAGAGAGGGGGGAGGGAGGAGACGTCGACAGGAGGATGAGAAGCAGAGGAAGACGGGAGGAGCAAAACGAGGCACGACGAGGAGACATACCACACCGAGAAAGTTGCCAAAGCAAAGGAAAAAGACGCCATAGTGTGCGGCAATGCGGCCGCTGGGCAGACGGATGCGCTGTGGCAGGAGCACTTTGAGCGGCTGGAAGAAGCCGGCGAGGCCGCGTGAAGAGGTGGTCTTTTGGTCGACGAGCGAGGCGGGCGAGATGTAGGGCATGGCCAGGCGCGAGTATATGCTGGCGAGGCAGAAGAGAAAAAAGGCCGTCTGGAAGGGGCGGATGATGCCAAAGGTGTCGCCCACGAGGCCGCCGACTGGAAGAAGTCAGCGAGGGGGGGGAAGAACAGGGGGAGGGGGGATCGCGGACCCGCCCCGTGTCGCACTCACGCAGATAACCCGTGGCGCCGCCGAGCATGATGCAGCCCTGCAGGCGGCCAAACAGCTCGGTGCGCTCGACTGGCGGCACGACCTCGCCGGCAATGGTGTTGACGACGAGAATGTAGCCGGCCGGGCCGCCGAGGATGGTGATGACCTGCGTCAGCTGGATGATCCAGATGCCCGTCTGGCCGCCGGCGAGGACGCCGAGGATCTGCGTGGCCACGCGGATGGCAGGGACGACGGTCTGCAGCACGAGGGCGGTGCGCGGGCCCCACGTCTTGACCTGGTGGCCCGACACGAACAGGTTCCAGGTGCCGGCAAAGGTGGTCGTCATGCCGAGGATGCTAAACTGCGTGGCGGTGCCGGCGGCAATCTCGTTGCGGCTGCAGCGGTCGCCGGGGCCGTCGTAGGGGGGGTGGGTTCCGTAGTAGACGTCGCACTCCATGAGATGGAAGACGTAGAAAATGCTGGCGGTTAGTGGGGGCGAGAGGCAGTGGTGCCAGGACAGGGACAAGAGACAGTTCTCACGAGACTTGAGTAAAGCCAAAACTCAACGAGATGATAAAGCCGGCCAACAAGACGCGGTTGGCCGGCGTCATCCACGCAGCGAGCCGGCCCTTGGTCGCGCGGACAGCCTTGGCATCCGCGGCGGCGGCGTCGACGTCCGTGTCCGTGTCTTGGGCCGTCGTTGTGGTGGCGCTGCTGGCGGTGCTGACGGTGGACGCGGGCGCGGCGCCGCCCAGCAGCGGCGTCCGCTCGTCAGCCTGGGCCATGGCAGTGCAGGCGTTTGGCGGTGGGAGAGAAGGCAGAGAACGGAAAAGACAGCCAGCAGCACTTGGACAAGGCAATTGGAACAGAAACGGGGCAAGGGAACGACCAGGCGGTGAAGCCAACGCCCAAGACCGACCGAAAGGCTGCAGAAATCGAAACAGGCAAGAGAAGGCGTGGACCGAAAAAGACCCATGCGGAAAACGCCATGATTAGCCTGCGGCGGCCGCTGCGGCTGCCATTGGTGGAGCGCGGCGGCGAGGCAGCGATTGGCCGCACGGCCGATGATAAGATGGACCGGGACAGACGCAATATTCCGGTTGATTCTGTGGGGCTAGCACGTGATACAGTGGATACAGCGGAAGACGTGAATCCTCCGTGCCAATTCTGATGTACCCTTGATTGCGATCTGATGGAAGAGTACAGCAAACCGACCGCCCGGGGGCTCGTCTCCTCCTCACGACAGATAGCTCACGCTGTAGGCATTCCACCCCGACACGGCGCTAGTAATGTACACCTCGCCGTCCTGCACGCCCAGGTACTTGCCATTTTCCTTTTGCAGCGAGTAGCCCTGGCCGTTGCCCAAAAAGGTAATGTTGTACGTCTCGGCGCCGCTGGCCGACGTCGACAGGGACGTGTGGCTCGCAATGTAGCGGCCATCGACGGCGCTGGTCAGGAAATACGTGCCGTGGTTGATCTGGCCGCCGACGACGGGCGCGCCGTCCTGCTCGTGCACGACCCAGCGCTGCGCCTTGTCCGCGTGGTCGGCCGTGGCGGCGGTCAGCGTAAAGTCGCTCGGGACGGCGCTGCCGCTGCCCAGGTTGGCCATGGCAAGGCCATCCTGCTCAAAGACGAGGTAGCGGCCCTCGGTCAGGTAGCCGGTGACCTCCTTGAAGCCCTCCTCGACGAGCGTGGACATGTTCTGGTTTGCATTGTCGGGGCCGTACGGCGGCATGGGCTCGGGCTGGAAGCCGAGAATGGCCTCGCAGACGGAAACGCCGTTGTAGGCGCCGGAGCTGCTCGTGGACGGCGTCTCCGTCGTCGGCAGAACGGGGACAGAGTAGTCGGGGTGGTCCCAGTCGAACGCGTTGACGAGGTTGGACATGTGCGCGCGGCGCCAGGGCGTCATCGCCGCCTCCTCAATGCCGCTGTAGCCGCGCTCGGCCAGCCAGGTTTCTGGTGGTCAGCATCGGTGGGATATATGTCCCGGTATGTCTTGTCGGCTGGACCGAGACCTACCGAGGAAGAGCAGCTGGCTGGCGTGGTCGGCATGCTCCGTAAAGACCTTGTTGCCGCGGGTCCAGGGCGAGACAATGTGCATGGGCAGACGGAAGCCTAGCGCGCGTTAGAAAAGCGGAAAAGCATACCGCAGTAGCGACCAGGAGGACACCTACCCGGGCCGGTGTAGTAGTAGCCGCCGCCGTAGGGATCCTCCATCCACTCGGCAGCCGTGCCGTTGGGGCTGTGGAAGGGGACGACGTGATCTGGGGGTTAGAGGAGTCGAGCAGCGAGCAGACAAGCAAAGGATCGGCTTACCACCCCAGCCACCAGTTTCTGTATTGTCAGCAAGTTGTACCAGATACCAGACTACCCAACCCATCACACACCGCCGACGTACCGTCATACATAACGAAGAGCACCGTGTCGTTGGCCGACTCGCCCTGGGTGACGGCATCGACCACCTGCTGGATCAGCCAGGCGCCGTCCTTGGGCATGTACGGCGTGTGCTCCGACAGCTCGGCCGGGCCGACGATCCACGAGACCTCGGGCAGCGTGCCGTTGCGGGCCGTCTCATAAAAGGCGTCGAGGCCGGGGAAGGAGTTGCCCTTGAGCGTCAGGTTGCTCGTCGCGTCCGCCTCGATGAACTGGTTGAAATACGCGAGCGGGTTGTCGCTAAAGTTGTCCTCGTCCTGCCAGACGCGCCACGAGACACCGGCATCCTCGAGGTACTCGGCAAACGTCTTCCAGTAAAAGGGGAAGCAGCCGAGGTGGACGCCGACGTCGCAGCCGGGCGTGCCGTTGTTGTCAATGACGGTGCCGCCCTGGTCTGGCGTCGTCGGGCCGCCGGGCGCGTTGATCGTGCCCGTCATCCAGTGCACGCGGTTGGGCCAGGTCGAGGCGATGACGCCCTCCTGGTACATGTCGCACAGCGTGTAGGCCTCGGACAGCGCAAAGTGGTACGGAATGTCGGCGCGGTCGTAGTAGGACCAGCTCATGTACGTGTTGTCGACGGCCCACTGGTTGTTGAGGCCGCCATTGAGCGCCAGGTGGTTGGCCTTCCAGCTGTTGCTGCCGCCGCCGCTGCACTGCATGGCCTCCTCCCAGAGGCCGCCCAGGTACGTCTGGTGCCACATGGTCAGGCTGCGGTCGGCCTCGTCGGACGTGTTGGTGTACATGGTCGTGGTCTTGTTGGAAAACGACGCGGGGACGAGTCTAAGGGGGGAGTGAGCTGGATGGACAACAGATGGACAGATGGACAAAAAATCAAACGCACTGCTGAAAGGTCGTGCGGCCGTCCGCGTTGACCTGGACGTTGGGATCGCCAAAGCCGCGGACGCCGGCCATGGTGCCATAGTACTAGATGCGTGAGCGAGGACGCTGCAGTCGGGGAACAAGAAACCAACATGGTCGAAAGCACGGTTCTCCTGCATGAACAGGACGACATGCTTGACATCGGCGAGGCCACCGGCGAGGGCGGCGGCGGCAAAGGCGGAGATCAGCACGGCCGAGGCCGGCCACTGCATCTTGGAGAGCGACATGCGAGCGGTTGTGGAAGTGATTATTGTGTTTCCAACGGACAGACGGTGCTTCTTTTATAGTTTCCCGATCTTGTATTATCTCTTTTTTCTCTCTTTTTTTTCTTTTCTCTCATTCTCATTCTCGTTTTATTTTTGTCTTCCGTCTGGTCTTCTTTCCCCATTCGGTTTCTTCCTCGTCTCGGCCCAGGCACACTTTGACCGACCTGTGGGGGGTCACGTTGTTCTAGACGCCTATGGAAGACTAGACGTCGATCTAGCTGCCACGCCCCGTTTCGGTTTTCGTGACGGCCATTCTCGACGAATCAAACGACCACGCGCAAGCACCTCCGCATCGCGCTCCGGCAGTAAATCCGTGATCCAATCTTTCGGCCGTTTGCATTCCAAATTGGACGTCTCCTGATTGGCACGATCTGCGATAGAGTGCCATCACTAAGGAGACTACTGCATATGCATACCACGTAGTTGTTGAGCCTCGGTGAAGCTGCGCGAACGAGGAGTTGTCCTGTCCCCGTGCTCGACGCTCCTGTACAATACGGCCTGTCCCGGATTGGGTGCACTTATGGCAAAAAGTTCCTGTCCACTCTGCACTCTGACACACGCCTTTTTTCCTTCCGTTCCCCTTCCTTCTCGCCATGGCGTGGATCACACGGCTGCTGCTCGGCACCGCCCTCGTGCTCGCCACGCTCCTCCTGTTTGCCCGCGAGGCCTACGAGCCAGCCGCCTTTGCCGGCACGCAGACACAGCCGTTTCGACTCGCCGGACAGCATCCACCCCGGGACTTGACGGTGCGTCTGCACCCGCAGGAACACCGCCACCGCGACCCGACCACGATTCACCTCGACTGGACTGTCACCAAGGGACTCCGATACCCGGACGGGTTTGGCAAGTGGGTCTATCTCGTCAATGGTTCGTCCGTTCGTGTCAGTGTCAGTTTGTTTGCGTCTTGGCTAACGGTCCAGGCCAGTTCCCTGGTCCCAACATCGAGGCCCGGTCGGGCGACCGCATTGTCCTCGTGCTGCACAACCAATTGGCTGACGAGGGTCTGGCCATTCACTTTCACGGGATGCACATGCAAGGTAGGGTCCTCTCTCGCCTTTCCTCTCCACGCTCGCCCCCTCGCTGTCCCCCCCTTCCTCGCCGATCCTCTGCTCACGGTCCAGGATCGAACCACGTGGACGGCGTGGTCGGTATTACGCAGCGCAGCATTCCACCGTCGGGCAACCTGTCCTATGCCTTTGACATTAGCCCCCGCCAAGCCGGAACGTTTTGGTGGCATGCTCACAGCAAGTTTATGAGTGCTGACGGCCTGTATGGCGGCTTGGTCGTGCACGCGCCGGCCGACCAGCATGACTGGCCAGAGGTCGACGAGAACGCCGACGACCTGCTGCTGCTCATCGGCGACTGGTACCACCGCCCGGCCGTCGATGTTGCCGCCGGCTACGACACCTGGCGCAACTGGGGCATGGAGCCGACGCCGCCGTCGCTGCTCGTCAATGGACAGGGAACGGTGGACTGCGCCCGACTGCCGGCTGCACGGCGGTCCAGCTGTCGTGCGACGGCTACGCCCCGGCTGATCCCGCAAGCATCCCAGTCGCGCCTCCGCATCGTCAATGTCGGGTGAGTGATCCCATCACCTGTCTGTCATCGCCTGTCCTCCCTCGGCTTCTCACACAACCAGCGCCATGTCCGGCATCAGCGTCCGCATTCCGGGCGATCGCATGTCGGTCCTGACCGTCGACGGCGGCAATCCCGTCCAGGCCCAGAATCAGTCGTGGTCGACTATCGGCCTCGTGCATCCGGGCGAGCGCGTGGACGTGGTCGTCGACTGGACGGTGGATGCAGGCCCCGAAGCCGACGTGTTGGAAATCCTGCTGGACCAAGAGTGCGCCCGATCCTTGACCCTCTGCGGGAACCGTCGCTAATGACAGATACTACCGCTTGATGAACACTGACTTGGTGCCGGAACAAGTCTTCCCGATCCAGATCCCCGATATTCCTCGGACAGTATCCAGCCAGAACGCCTCGTCCGCCTTGAATTTGACCACGGCCCAAGGACTGACGCAGCTACCCGGCGCGATTGGACAGGCAGAACCGGACCAGATTGTTCTGCTCTATACAAAGATTGAGCTTCTGGCGCGGCTGGAGAATCGGCCGCGGGGCTTTATCAACCGCACGTACTGGATCGCCCCCGAGGAGCCGCTGATCAGCACGCCGCGGAGTGCGTGGGACGAGCACCAGCTGGTGCCGTACGTGCGCATGTCCGACGCCGCGGATACGTGGGTGGACATTGTGATTAACAATGTGGACGACACGGGGCATCCCTTTCACTTGGTGTGTTTTTTTCTTTTCTTTCTTTTCTCTCTCTTCTTTTTCCTCTCCAACTAACCGCCAGCATGGATACGACTTTTACATCCTCTCCCTCTTTGAGCCGGAATTCCGTCTCCGGTGGCAGGCCTACAACCCCTACAACCATGACAAGGCCCCCAGCGGCGGCCCCTACAATCTCGACAGTCCGCTGCGCAAAGACACCGTCTACGTGCCGGCCATGGGCTATGCGGTCCTGCGCATCAAAGCCGACAACCCGGGTCTCTGGTTCCTGCACTGCCACGTCCTGTGGCACCAGGGTGTCGGCATGGCCATGACGTTGGAGGTGGGAACCGAAAAGAATACATAGTTTGCTACAAGGAAGAATCCCACGTGCTTTCGTCGCCGCCTATGATCCAAGAATTCCACTTGCCTCAGACGGTGCCACGTCCAACAGATCGGGCTCTTCCGTGCTGCCCCTCAGCCGCTCCAATAACTCTGGCGTCACCGGGACCGCCAGTCCATCCTCCTGCCGCGCCGCTGTCCGCGCATCAAATGCCCGCATGCACAGACGCGCCACGGCGGCGTGGATCGGCCTCTGGTTGCTGCCTTCGGACAGCGCCGGGCTCGTTGCAAAGGTCGCGCCGACCAGCGCTCAGGCCGCGTCCGCCTCCGCCACGAGCATGTCCAGTACGTGCAGAAAAGCGTGCCACGGCATCGCAAAGACCGACTGCTGCCAAATCCCGGTTCCACTGGCTGTCTGTCTTGCCCTGCTGGCGGAGGCGGCGACGCGGCCAGCCGTAAGGCCAAGGTCCGGAAGCGTGTGTTCGGCTCTCTGACCAGTAGGCATCCAGGAGAGCTTACGAGTTTGTTACAGACTGTTTCAGTTCATTTTTCCAGATAGAAATGCCAACCGAGCTCGACAGTTTGTTAGGAAACCAACTGCAAACCTATGGCCGGTATCTTGTACCATTCGGCTCGGCCGGCCCGATAGTTTCCCGCGGCATCGTTGCGGGTCACATGCACAAGCACGTGAACATGTCACCAAACACACGTGACTGGTGCTCCTTCCCGAAACGGCAGGTGCATCGACTTCCAAGATGGGAAAGTGCCATTGACGCTCAGATATGCACGGTCCACTCACTACTCTCTCCATTATTGTAGAGAGATCCAACAATCTTCAAAGGAACATCTTACATCACAATGCACACTTCCGCGTATCGTGGTGGGCAAACAGGCCGAGGCAGACAAAAACAGCAGGTGAGAGATCGGCAGCGTTGGCCAAGACGTCCCATTGCTGATCGTGGCAGATAGTCCGCCTGAATTGGCCGTTGTTTTCCGCTCGATTTCGCTTCCCTTTCGTCGATCAGCACAAAACTTTCGAGTCTCGGCCTAGCCAATCTGCCCTTGCCTGAGCGGCGCCCCGTGATCTAACAAACGAAGCGGCTGGGACCATTCTTCCTGCCATGGGCAGCAAGCTTGGCAGGGAGCTTGACAAGTCGCTGTGGGAAGCTGGCAGGGCCCCGAACGGTCCTTCTCTGGGCAGGGGTTCGCTGCAGGGATTTCCGCAGGGATTGCTGCAGGGGTCCTGTCGCCTGCGGAATGACCACACTTTATCTTGTCGTCCTCGCGCAGTTACATCCGCCCTGTCGACCTGCCTCCTTCTGCTTTGGGCGGCGGGAATACGGGAAAATGCGCGCAAAGACAGTGCACGAAAATGACAGCTTTCCCCTCTTCGGCTGGCGCTCCGGTTGCCACATTCCAGCCAGGGCCAAGCCGTTGGCGCTGCATCGGCAGCATACTGCATACTGGCGGCTTACCGACTGGCATGCAGCCTAGCACGGATCGACATAAAACCGCGGCGCCCCGACCGAACTGTGGCATGCGGACCGTTGGCAGACCAGCCTGGCAGGACTTCGACCCATCTGCATCAATCTGAAGCGGCCGCCGACTGGACGCGATTGTGGCGTCTCTATTTCACCTGCTCTCTCCGGTCACCTGCTGCGCCATTTCTCTCTTGTTCTGCATACACCACGACGCACAAGCACTCTGTCTACCGATATGCGGCTTCTTTCTTCTCTGGCAGTGCTGGCAGCCGGTGCCGTTGCCGTGTCGGCGTCTGGGCCACCAATGTCGAACCTCAAGCCGCCCAAGCTGGTGGACGACGAGTTCAACAACGTGGCCACACGCGACATCGACGGCCGCTCCGTGGCTATGCACGGCCTCACGACCTTTGACCAGCTGCTCAATCACTCGGACCCGTCGCAGGGCACCTTTCGCCAGAGGTACTGGTGGAACACTGAGTATTGGGCTGGACCCGGCTCACCCGTCGTCTTCTTCACGCCCGGAGAGGAGGCCGCTGATGACTACACCGGCTACCTGACAAACCAGACCATCACTGGCCAATTTGCCCAGGCCATAGGCGGCGCCGTTGTCATGGTCGAGCACCGCTACTGGGGCGAAAGCTCGCCGTTTAGCGAGTTGACGACCAAGAACCTGCGCTTCCTCACGCTGGCCAACTCCATTGCCGACACCACCTACTTTGCTCGCAACGTGGCACTGCCATTTGACAACGGCAACAGCACCAGCAACGCGCCCGCGGTGCCCTGGGTCATGAGCGGCGGCAGCTACTCGGGTGCCCTGACCGCCTGGGTCGAGCACGTCGACCCGGGCACCTTTTGGGCCTACCACGCCACCAGCGCCGTCGTCCAGGCGGTCGAGGACTTTTGGCAGTACTTTGAGCCCATCCGTCAGGGCCTGCCGCAGAACTGCAGCACCGACGTCCAGCGTGTCGTCCGGTATGTCGACGATGTGCTGGCCAACGGCACCGATACCGAGGTCCAGGCGCTCAAGGACCAGTTTGGCCTCGGGGCGATCGAGGCCAGTGACGATTTCGCCACGGCTCTCGCCTATGGGCCCTGGCAATGGCAGTCGCATGACTTTGACTCGGGCTACTCGTCTGTCTACCAGTTTTGCGACTACGTCGAGAACTCTGTCACGGGTGTCTTCAACCGTTCCTGCCGCGCCACCGCCAAGGGCGTCGGTGTCACCAAAGCCCTCGCCGGCTATGCCAAGTGGACGGCTGACGTGATGCTGCCCGGCACTTGCGCTGGCTATGGCTACTTTACTGGCGAGAACAACACGGCGTGCTTTGACACGTACAATGCCAGCAGCCCCATCTTCACCGACACGAGCGTCTCCAACACGGTCGACCGTCAGTGGATATGGCTCCTCTGCAACGAGCCCTTTGCCTTTTGGCAGGACGGCGCCCCGACCGGCGAGCCCTCAATTGTGTCGCGCCTCATGACCAAGGAGTACTCGGAGCGCCAGTGCGGCCTCTACTTCCCGCCCGAGGACGGCTACACATACGGCCAGGCCGCTGGTCTCACCACAAACGACGTAAACACCTACACCGGTGGCTGGTCCGTGACCAACAGGACGCGGCTCATTTGGGCCAACGGCGAGTTGGATCCGTGGAAGCACGCCACCGTGTCATCGGACTACCGCCCAGGTGGCGCGCTCGTCTCTACGACCGAGCAGCCCGTTCATATCATCCCGGGTGGCATCCACTGCAGCGACATGATCTACGCCAACGGTCTTGCCAACGCTAGCGTCATGACCGTCATTCAGGACGAGATCGCTGTCATCAAGGGATGGGTAGACGAGTTTTACAAGGCCAAGAAGCAACGGAGGCAGTGGACGGCATAGAGCATGGAAGGACAGGGGGCATTGAGGGACACGCGTCATGTACATAGCATTGTTGAGAGTGATCTCGTCTTAGCGTCGATACAATTGTATATATTGGTTTGTAGTACACTTTGTGCAGTGATCACTCAAGTCGGGTGGCGAATTGTGGCTAGCTGTCGGCAACGGCGTTCTGTCTTGTGTCGGCTGCGGGTGAAAAATTGGTCTCGGGTAGGTGGCTGCGTCAAATGCCAGTAGTTATGCGACAGATGTCGGTAGTGAGTCGCGCTAAAAAGGTTTGTAGTGCCGACCTGGACTGCATTCCTATCAACAGTAAAAGGGGAAACGAAGAGACTGGTTTGGGACATTATTTTCACATTCCATGGATGTACCGTCGTATCTAAGTTTTGCCTTTACTCTTGTATGGTTCGGGCATCAAAAACCCTCTTTGAAGCGCGTTTGCAAGTGTTGCGTCGTGCATCATCAATACGGGGCATGAAGCGGCTGCCATTTCAAAATGCTGTCAATTCGATTCAGCAGGCTACTTGATTCCTATATTCACTCTCGGATTTCAACCTATAGGAGGAGCAATGGCTCAGTTGGGAGAGCGTCAGACTGAAGATCTGAAGGTCCTCGGTTCGATCCCGAGTTGCTCCATTTTTTGCGCCTTTTTATTATTAAAAAAATGACTCCGCCTTTTGGGACAGTAAAAAGTGCCTATTCGGACAGTAGTACATAGGTGTGGGGCTGCCCCTGACCGCTTTGAGTAGTTATTTTTACCGCTTTTAGCTGAGTAACCAAATTCAAATTTGCGACTAAGTCCTACGTACTCGACCACGCTTCCGAGGTCTCCCTCTCCCTCTCTTTGGCGCCTCTTCTTGTGCCTCTTCTTGTGCCTTTTCTTGTGCCTCTTGCTCGCCCAATTGACTCCCAACGCTACCAGCAGCGGTGCCAGGCGCCCTGCGCTTGTTTCTGCTATTTTGCAGTAACCCTGCGTCTTGGGCATCCATCTCCTCCAGACTATTGCCAAGCTCAAAGGCAGAGAGCTGGCGCCGCACAGAGGCGGCTGTATGGTGGATCCCCCTGTCTGGCGGTGGTGCGTTGGCTTGGCTGGGCGCGATTTGTTGCGAGGCTGCGATTTGTTGCGAGGCTGCGATTTGTTGCGAGGCTGCGATTTGTTGCGAGGCCGCGATTTGTGCGGAAAAGACACTGGTCTCGTTGCTATTGAACGGCCCGGTATTGCGAGGCCGGCCGCGCGAGTTCTGTACCATCGCCGGATTCTCGATTCGGAGGAGGGGATCAGCTTCAGCCTAGTAGTACTGTTAGTACGTGCTTAAGTAGAGCTTTGCCTCTCGTACCATATCTTGATCAAACAACTAGTAAGGATCAATGTCGTCTTTGCTGACTTTGTTGTTGTTGAGAAGTAACAACTCATCGAGCTTGTGAGAGCATGGGATACCGTATTGCTTTGTGAATTGGCCAGTGCAAGGTGTAGGGGCTGGCGCAAAAGACCTTATTCCGTACTGTTGATTACCTAGCACAATTCTGTACTGTTTGGCCAACAGATCCACGCAGGTATACGTGACTTGGCAAGGAACTCGACCAAGCCACGTAGCCCCCATATACTCACGGCGTAGCCGGTCTTGTTGCTGAATCAACGTGCTCTCGACGTCAGACCTCTTCTTGTCTAGCAGCCCTTTGATTGTCTTGACGACCCGCAACAGACTGCTGGTACCAGTGATCAAATAGCTCTTCAATTCGCGGTGCGCTGATTCTGTCGGAGAGGTCGTACGTTGCCCGTAATTACGTATCTTGTTGATAAGAAACGCGGCCCACTGGTCTCGTACGGGCAGATACTCGCGCTGGAGGTAGGTGATGATTGCTGACTGATCAGCGAATTCTGACTGCAACTTATCCCAAGCCTCGTCGTAGAGAGCCTCAGTCCGAGAATAGACCATGAATTGCCAGAGGTCAAAAAGGCCTTGCCGTGTATGAGGGATCAGGTCTGGCAGTTGTGTAGGCAGGTCAATATCGCTACTTTGAGTGCCGTTGCCAAAGTCGTCGGAATCAACCTCCTCTCTCTCGTCTGCAGCTTCGTGATGATTTGCTAGCCGAGGCTTCTTCCACTTGCGCTTAATATTCAGCACAACGTTGGCATTAATGTGCAAGATGCAGAGCTGTTGTGTGATTGTAGGCATCTTGTTTCGGAGGGTAAGCTTGAGCGCATCGTCGTAGTCGGTGAGAATAACGTTTGGCTGCGGGATCTCGTGCTGAAGTCGTGCCTTTTCAACGCAGTCAATCAGCCAAGAAAAGCCGTCAACCCTCTCGTTGTCAATAAAGCCGTAGAAGAGAGGGACTACTTGCTTCGTATTGGTAAGGCAGGTGCCTTGAAAGAGCGGCATTTTGTAGCGATTGGTCTTGTAAGTGCAGTCGAGGCTAAGAACCTGAGGGAAGCGTTGCCACATCTCTACCTGCCAAGGAAAAGAGAAAAAAAGACTAATCAGAGGCCCTGACTCGTCTTCGTTCTGGAAGCGAGTAACATGGAAGATATTCTCGTCACGGAGGTATTTGATGACACTCTGGGTAGGTGTATAACCCCCTTGCTGCTTCTCTTTTTTCTCGCTGGAGGAAGTTGGAGACGGTCTTTGGTTGAAATTCGAAGTCAGGGTACTGCTTCTTAGCCATAGAGCATACCTACGTAAGCGACAACTAGGAGTCCTAGCTGCTTGAAGAATGAAGGCTTTCATCTCATCTGTGAAGTTGCGCAGCGGCTGGGGTAGTCTTGCTGTGACTATATCGTGATTGCAGTGCTGAGACCTTCCTAGATCAAAAGACCAAAGGCGGTTGTTTTTCTTCAAGGAAACAAGCGCTGCAACCCACTGGCAGTTGACTTTTCGGGTTAAGGCATTTCGACTGAGTTGTTTAGAAGGCCTTTCTTTGTCTTTGTTGCAAGCGAAGTCGACTCTCGTGGGCTGGCCGTCGACGATATTACTGGTATGCGATCGTCGAATCGTAAAACCAGCATCAATTGACCACTTCTTTAGATCGCTCTCTGCTTCGGCAAGAGTATTGTAGAGAGGCCCAGCGATAAGTCTGTGGTCGTCTGGAGGTCTGTTGAATTGCGCGAGAGTCGGAGTGATAGCCACAGCCTCTTGCGGTAAGGGCTGGTCGGCTGGCATTTTCGATCTTTTTGTAGATGTACAGAGATAGATTTGGTGATAATTTGGTAAGAACGATAATCTAGATAACGCTAAAGCGGCAGAAAAGCGGCAGAAAAAATTAGACCAATCAGCGGTCAGGAGCAGCCCCACACCTATGTACTACTGTCCGAATAGGCACTTTTTACTGTCCCAAAAGGCGGAGTCATTTTTTTAATAATAAAAAGGCGCAAAAAATGGAGCAACTCGGGATCGAACCGAGGACCTTCAGATCTTCAGTCTGACGCTCTCCCAACTGAGCCATTGCTCCTGTTTTGGGATTATGCAAGTACGGGCTATTTTAGCTGCAGAGATCACCCCACATGAAGGATATGTCCGAAGGAAATGAAGTTCACACTAGGCCATCGTCTACCTAGTTCTCCAAGGGCAGATAAATTCTCGGCGCTATTGTGTTCTGGTGTATACAATTTTTGTCGTTTAACAAATCTCTTCTGCACCACAATCCTACCTGCGAAAGCAAGACAGTAGCATGCAAGTACTCCGGGCCCAGAATTGTCCAGATTGATCTAGATTCATGCACATCCAGGTTGCGCGGTCCCGGCTTGGTACTGCCTCCATTTCTCTGCGTCGTAGCCGTCCATCCACTCGGTGTACGCAGCTCCTGCGGTGGCCCACCCCTTGATGCCCCCAGCAAGAATGACACTTTTCATGGCCTGGTCCTCCTGGTCCGTAATGTAGTCGCTGAACCAGCCGGCAGCCCGGGTGCCGCGTCCACCCGAAGAGCCTGGTCGATTAGCATACAGCGGTAGACGAAGACGGGCTGAGCTGTCTTACCACAGTACCAGATGACCGTGCGAATGCCGGCCGCCTTCCAGAGCGTGTACAGCGTCGGGATCGTCGGGTACAAGCTCTGGGCGGGAACGTTGATGGACCCGCGAATTGTTCCTCCCTGATTTCGTTGTCAGCAGGTCCGCGACAGAAAAGGGGCTCGAACTAGACACTAGGCATGGAACATGGAACATGCCTCGTAATCCTGCCGCCGTAGATCAATGAGAAGAAAATCCTTCCCCGGTACACTTTCGCCCTGGAGAAGAGCTAGAACCTGCTCCTTTGTCAGGGCCTCGGGCTTTGTATTTCTGGGCGCTGGGTAGGCTGCGTGCCACGGCGCAGCGGCCATAGGATTCTGTGTGGAAGTCATATTGCTGGTGTTCGATCTGGGCGTTGTGTTCGGCTCGTCCAGACGGACCGCGTCTAGCCGTGGCCCTCCTCTTATCCGGGCGGGGCGCTGTCATCTCTCGAGGGTGATTGGCTGCATGGACAGTGGGGACGTTACTGGTCAAGCCTTCAAAAACTTTGCGTTCTTTGCTATCCCATGGCCGCTAATGGTAGCTTCCAGGCGATGCGACGACAGAAGCGCGGGGCCTGGCGCGGCTAAGACAGGCCTCGTGCACGGCGCTGGCATCACTATTGAAAGAAACAGAGGAAAATTGGATTTTATTCATCTTTAGTCGCTGACATAAAGACGAATCCCCGTTAGTATTGTTGGAACTGCTGCGTAGAGGACGATACGGGAGCTGTGTCCTCACCATTTAATCCAGCCAACACACTAATCTTCCACGTACGGCCATAGATATTGGAGAACACGGGATCCCGTCCGCTCTCCCCTAGTTAAACCAATAATCGGCGGATTAGTAGTTGGGTCGGTGACGACCAGCGAATACCCGCTGCTGTACGTTTTGCCTCGATTTTTTTGCTGAATGCAGTTTCCGTGAGCTTTGGTTTGGCGCTTTGGAGTGCTCTACATGTCCCGGCCCATATTCCTAGTCATGGGCCGGTTTCCTTGTGAGGAGATGGCGGCCACAGGCATCATCATCGTCTGACTTCGCCTTCATGTCACGACTCTTAATGTGCAATGACGTGTCGTTGCACTCCAATGAAGAGGGAGTGTTGAGATTCAACGGGTGCAGCGCTGGAAGATGAAGCGCTATGGACTCTCTCGGGGCCCCCCCTCACTAATTTGGCGACGGTCTTCGATAACATAATTGTTGCCAATGATATGGTGAGATACCCTCCCAGCCACGAATATGTCCAAGCCGGTAAGGCTGGCTCGGGCTTGCTTGTCTGTGGCAATTCCAACTCGAGACTCCCACGGCGTTCAAACGTACCATACATTGTGAGCTATTCACCACATTTTTGTTAGCGTCTAGGATTTGGATCGTTGCATCATCTGTGGCCCATCATAGCTGACATAAAGTCGCGGCATCCATCTAGTTTGTGGGTATCTTCGTCGACAAAGGTGAACCGGGCCAAGTCACTTTGTGCCTTGCTGGACACTGTGGATGCTGGCCAACGATGATGTGTATCCATTCCCGAATAGTGCGACACTTATATGCCCCGAACTGTCCCGAATCGCCATGGTATCCATACTCAGACGGCAGCTGGCGAGAACTGTGCCATGGTTTAGTACCATCTCTCAACTTTATGATGGCTGTAACTCTGCTGCCGACGAATCGGTTCAAAAGCCCATGGCTGCTTTAGATGTCTTGGACGCGTCGCTCCGGTCCATATTTCGGGAGCGAGAAAGTCGCACGATAGTGTTGCTGGAAGTATGGCGAAATACCGCGACGCGACAATGTAGAAGTGAGAAATCAAGATCATCCCAAACTCAGAACGCACACGATGGGAGATGGACAAACGGGCAGTCATGTGTGAGATCGAGAATAGGACGCTTTATTGGAGTTCTAGATACAGAGGGTCCAACAGAGCTTTATGCCTTCACCACATACGTGCTCGCTTTGGACACGCCGACAACGGCCTCGGCTTCAATCTCGACGAGAAACTCGTCGCCAATGATGCCGGCCGTGACAAGCGTGTTGGCCGGCTGCACGCCCTCGCAGCCAAAGGCCCAGCCGTGCGCGGTACTGACCTCCTCGCAGAGGCTCTCGGAGCGGACCATGATACGAGTACGCACCACGTCGGCCAGACCGCCGCCGAGCCGCTTGATGGCGTGATGAATGGTGTCGAGGGCGGCGACGGTCTGGGAGCGGGCCGACGTGCCGCCGATGCATGGGAGGGAGTCGACGAGGGCGGGCGGGGGGTTGGCTGTGGTGCCGGAGACGCGAATGGTGTTGCCGACGCGGACAGCGCGGGAGTAGCCCTGGGGGTGTGAGGAGGAGGAGAGGAAGAAAAGGAACAGAAAAAGAAAAAGGAAAATGAACAAGAGAAAAGCAAAGACACTCACTGCAATGGGCTCCCACTTGCTCCCCGAATGGTACTCGACTCGCTGTCCTGCCGCGGCCGCCTCATGCACGGCCCGCACCGCGTCCGACTCGGCAATGTGGTGGCTGAGGTCGCCCGTCGCCGTCAAAAAGGGCGGCCGCCGGTACTCGTCGCCGCAGTCGCCTGGGATATCGGCGAGTCCGGCCTGGGCGGCCGCCAGCAGCGCGCGGTCGGCGTCGTCGAGGGCAAACGCAAAGGCCGCCAGGTTGCTCGCCGTGTACTTGTCGCTCGCGGCCGACAGGCGGCTGCCGACAATGACGGCCTTGACGACGGCAATGTCGAGGACGTGGCGGGTGGCGACGGCGGCAATGGGGACGCCGTGCTTGCGGGCGACAGTGGCGGCTGCGGCCAAGACGGCCTGGAAGGGCGCCCAGCCGCCGGAAGCGCGGATGAAGCGCAGGTACTTGCGCAGGCTCCAGTTGAGGGCGGCCTCGTCAGTCGGCTCGGGTGCGCCGAGCCAGCGCTCCGACAGGAAGCCGCCGAGGAGGGTGCCGTAGGCGAGGATGCCGACATCGTGGGCGGCGCAGACGGTGGCGAGGCGGCCGCGGACGAGGCGGCGGTCGATGAGCGAGCACGAGACCTGGTTGGTGGCAATGGGAAAGCCCGAGTCGAGCAGGAGCTGCAGGTGGGCGGCGTCGGTGTTGGTCAGGCCGAGGAGGCCAATCTTGCCGGCCTGCTGAAGAGTGCGCAGGTGGCCGAGGTTGTAGAGGTACGTGTCGTCGGTGTAGTCCCAAATGTGGTACTGCAGCAGTGCGATCTGGTCCTGGCCCATACGGGTGCGGGCGAGGTCGACGGCGGTCTCGGCGGCGGCAAAGGAGCGGATGCCGTTCTCGGCCGGACACCACTTGGTCAGAGCCGTGATGGGGCGCGTCGATGTGGCATGGTGGCAGCCCATGACGAGCTCGGCATCGCCGTAGTGGTCGGCCATGTCGAAGCCATCGAGGCCGGCATCGATTCTGGGGGGTTAGAGGGAACGATGAAACATCGAAAGATGGAGGACGCGAACGAAAGGTCACCTACAAACTCTGCATCGCGGCGGCTGCCGCCGAAATGTCCACCTGATCATCGTGTCCGCCCGCCAGCTGCCAGAGCCCGTTGAGCATGCGCGGGATCTCGAGCGTGTTCGCAATGCGCGTCCACTCCGGCGTGGGGAGAGCCATGGTTGTCGGCGATTGCTTATTCAGCATGAAGCAGAGGGAGGGGAATCAGCGTGCTGCGTCGTGTTCAGCCGTAGGTCATATCATTTCTGGGGCCGGCTGCCGTCTATAATACAAAGCAACACGGCCCGCAAACAGTCTGATCGGATGGATGCGTCGTGTCCGGCTCCTGTCCGGCTGCTGTCGTCGTCTGACGATACTTGGCCCCGGCTCGTTGTACCCGGCTCTTATCTGCTGCCGCCCAGCTAATCGGCCCTCTCCGCTAGGCTGCCTGCAGCCGTGCTGACCCAGTAGCATGGCTCCGCCATGACGCAAGGCTCCGATAACGTCTGTGCCGATATCCGTCAGCCTCGTGAGGAAGGCGGCAAAGGGCCGTGTCCGCTAGAGACGGCGGCCAGGAAACGAGGACGGGCGTCGACCCAAGGACAGTGCGAGTACAGTATTATCGCGTAAACGCACAGTCCCCGCAAGCGATCCTTATCGCGCGCCTGCTGATTCTGCCGGGTGCCGTCACCCGGATTGCGTTGAAAAGGACCAGGCAGCCGACTTCCGAGGCCGGGAGCAGAGACGCAGCCACACGGCCCACGACCTACAGCAGACACGACAGACACATGGCCGACGTGGCAGAGGCGACCGCCCTGACGGAGCTGTCCTCGGCCGACCCGTCGCCCCGCTCGGAGACGGCCGGTGACGGGGCTGCCGAAGGGGGCAAGAAACCCAGCGGGCGCCGCAAAAGGTCGCACGTGCCGGCCGATGCACGGAAGCGGGTGAAGCTAGCGTGAGCAGGGCTGATGGCACGAGAGAGCACGTGTAGTGGTAGTGGGGGAGGAGGAGAAAGCTAACAGCGGACCTGGGCAGCTGCGAGTCGTGCCGACGCATCAAGGTCAAGTGCGACGGCAGCGCGCCCTGTGGCCAATGCACGACGACGCGCCGGACGTGTCGCTACGTGTCGCTGCCGGCGTCGCCCGTGGTGCGGCAGATTGGCGGCGGCGTCGAAGGAAGCGAGCGGCACAAGCTGGAGCTGCTGGAGCGATTGTTTGTGCGGCTGCACCCTGACATGTCGACGGACGTGGCGGCGCTGCAGGGCTACGCGGAGGAGGGCCTCCGGAGGCGGGAGAGCGAGACGGCACGGGTGCAGGACAACGATGAGGCGAGTCTGGTGCTGGGCAACTCGCCGATGCCGCCGGCGTCAATGACCGTGTTGAACCAGGGCAAGACGCACTTTGAGGGCAAGTTTTCGTACTGGACCTTCTTCCACTCGGTGCGGCAGGCCGTGACGGATGACATGGACGCGGAGCCTAGCCGGGACGAGGGGGTGAGTTGTCTGTTTTCTTGTTTGATTTGTGCAGGTTTCTCTCTCTTTCTCGTCTCCCTCCTTCCCCTCTCCTCTCTTCTGTCCACCTTCCATGTCTAACGCCCAGGACTACGATGACACGTACCCTCTCCTCGGTGCCCTCGCCGATTGGAAGACGGGCGTGCTGGCCGCACTTCCCCCCCGCGAGGCCGTCGACTTCCTCGTCACCACCTTCTTCCGCTCCGCCCAGGCCAACCACTTTTACATCCACCCCGAAGTCTTTTCCCGCAAGCTGTACGCCTTTTACAGCGGCACCCACGAGTTTGACATGCAGAGCGCCGCCAACGCCCGCCGCTCGGCCGAGTTCATCAGCGTGCTCTTCATGGTCTTTGCCATTGGCAGCCAGTTTGCCGAGCTGGAAGAGGGCGACCCGTTGGGATCGGGATCGGGATCGGGGTCAGGGTCGGGGGGATCCGGGTCGTCGGGCGCCTTTGACCTCGCCCGCCTCGCCGTGCCCGAGCCAGCGCCCATGCCCGGTTGGCGCTTCTACCAAGTCTCACGTCGCCTGCTGGCCGACGTGATCTGCTCGTCCAGCATGACCAGCATCCAGGTCTGCGTGCTGCAGGGCATCTTCTTGCCGAGCACCAAGAGCCGCGACGCCGGCTACAACCTGCTCGGCCTGGCCCTGCGCATGGCCGTTAACATGGGCCTGCACCGGGCCTGCGGCGCCGCCTCGCTGCACCCGCACGTGCGCGAGCTGCGCAATCGGCTGTGGTGGAGCGTCTACGTGGCCGAGCGGCTGTACTCGGTCGAGATGGGGCGGCCGCTCTCCATCAGCGACGGCGAGATTGACGCGCCCTTTCCCGTCGACATGCCGGCCTGGGACTTTGCCGGCCCGACGGCGGCCGGAGACGGCGGAAACAGCGGCGGTGGTGGTGGTGCCGGTGCTGGACGCGCTCCCGCCGGCCACGCCCCGCCGACGCCGCCGCCACCGCCGGCGACCAACGTCGACAACCTCATCGCCATGGCCCGGCTCTGCCGGCTGCTCGGCAAGATTGTCGAGGCCGTCTACTGCCGGCCGGCCGACGCCGACACGGGCTCCGCCGACACCGCCGGGGCCGACGCCGATACTGCCGACCCGACCGCCACCATTATCCGCCCGCGCGTCTTCCAGCAGCTCAAGCGCGAGCTCGACCAGTCCCGCAGCGAGCTGCCGCCGCAGCTGCGCCTGCCATCGGCGCTGGCCGACCCGCGCACGCCGCTCTCGCGCTCCGTCGCCCACATTGCGCTGACGTACGAGCAGGCCACGATCCTGCTGACGCGCTCCTGCTTGCACTATGCGGCCGCAGCCACGCGCAGCGGCGCCAGCGGTCTGCGCGCCGAGGCCGTGCACTTTCTGCGGCAGCAGTCGCAAGACTGCCGGCAAGCCGCCGTGGCCTCGCTCCAGATCCTGGCCGCCCTGCACACCCGCAGCCTGCTCTGCCGCTTTTCCTTTCACGACGCGCTCTACTGCACGGCCGCGCTGTACGTGCTGTTGCTGGGCGACAAGCTGGCCTGGCTCGTTTGTCCGCCGCTGCCGCCGGCCGCGCCCGGCATCCCGCAGGGCCTGCTGATCCTGCGCGACCTGGCCAAGGGCAGCGAGGCCGCCGCCAGCGCGCTGCGATACATTGTGCGCGCGCTGCAGGCCCGCCACAAGGAGGCAGCCCGGCGAGGGGGCAGCCACGGGTGGTCAACTGCAGCCGGCCGCGACGACAACGCCGACGGGCCCGACGGCCGCGACCCATTCGCCGACGACCCCGAAGCGCGGCACGAGCGCGGCCGGCGAGCACTCAAGGTGTGGCTGACCCAGGCCGAGACAGCCCCGGCGACGACGGTCGTCCCGACGGCACCGGCGACGCCGGCTCTCGGCAGCGTGCATCCGTTGGCCCGCACGGAGCTGTCCCGGGACGTGCATCTGCACGTCCCGCTGACACGGCCTGTCGAACCCGTCCTGCCGAGCCACGGCAACCACGGCGGCCACTTGGGCAGTCTGCACCAGCATCCGCACGCGCACGGCCACAGCCTGCATCCGGTCGACTTTGATTTCGACGCCGACTTGGCGGAGCTGCAGCCATTTTGGGTGCACGACCATTCGGACTTGAATCTGCTGAGTCGGGACCTGAGCGGGATGCCCGACTTTTCGTACGATGGGTCAGGTTTTTTGTAAAAGAGTGCCGATATTGTGACAAGAGTAGATGTGACGATAAATGGACAACCAAGCATGACTAAGCATCCCGAAAAGCCCTGCCAACAGAGACTCTATTCACTACACGCTATCTAGTTGCTGTACCGGAAGGACAGGTCCTCACGGTCCGTCGAGTCGGCCGGCACGTTTGTGGTCTCGCCCGTCGCGGCCGCCAGCGCGTCGCGGCGGCGGTTCTCCCACAGGACGGCAAAGTAGTAGGCAATGTAGGTGCAGATGATGAGCGCGAGGCAGATAATGTCGGCTGTGATGCCCTTGCGGTAGCGCGGCGACTCAGTCGTCAGCCACAGGCGCGGCGCGGCAATGGCGGCGACGCCGTAGCAGACAAAGTAGCCGTTGCTCACGGCCGCCTTTTTCGTGTTGCCCTTGAGGTTGGAGGCCATCAGGCTCAGGCTGACGACCATGATGGGCGTCGCGACAGTGGCCAGCCAGGTGAAGACGACGACACCCCACTTGTTGTCGTAGGGGATCGCGAGGATGCCAATGTTGCCGACGAGCGGGATGATGGTGACAAAGACGCCCCAGTAGCAGCGCGGCAGCTTGCTGATGCGGATGCCGAGCACGGTGATCCAGACGGTGAGGAACTGCAGGCCGCCTGAGGGTAGGCCGACGAGCATGGTGTCAAAACTGGACCAGCCGAAGCCGCTGATGACGAGCGAGGCGAACTTGAGCACGGGCGAGGCAAAGGTGCCGAGGAAGCCAATCATGACGGCGAACCAGCAGAACGGGTCGAGGAGGGCCTCGAACAGCTGGCTCTTTTTGAAGACGCGCTCCTCGTGCATGATGCCGTCCTCGCGGAGGCGGGCGACGGCGATGCGGCGCTCCTCCTCGGTCAGGAACCAGGCGGACTCGGGGCCCTGGGGCATGAAGAGGGCAAAGACGACGCCACAGCAGATGGTGCAGCCGCCGCAGATGAGGAACATGACGCGCCAGTTGGTGAGCGAGACGTGCTTGGCCTCACCGACGCCGTACATTATGAGGGCGCCGACGACGGAGGCGAAGCCGTTGCAGCTGACCCAGGCGCTGGGAGAGGAAGCGTTAGAAGAGGAGTTCAAGAGGAAGCTTAAAAGTTTGTTCACTCACCCAATCCGAATCGGATGCTCCGACTTCTTGTACCAACGGCTCGTCACCACGACAAAGGCCGGCGAGACGGCGCCCTCGCACAGACCGAGAATGGCACGCACCGACGCAAAGGCGGCATAGGTCTGCGGCGCCGCTAGACAGCCAGCCACGATACCCCAAATGACGCTAACGGTCAGCAAGCGGTCCTCGGTCCTCGATACACCCACCCCCACACTCACATCATCACGCCGACAAACCGGGCCAGCGACAGCCGGCTCATCAGGTACACAAAGACGAGCTCCGACACGAGCTGGCCGAGGTAAAAGACACTGACCGACCACGAGTAGTCGGTCGCGCTCATGCCGAGGTCGGCGGCCAGGTCGAAGAGGGCCGCATAGCCGACGGCCTGCTTGTCGAGGTCTGTCGGTCAGCAATGTTCGCAGTCTGTCTGCTGTCTCTGTCGTCTCCCTCTCCGGCACGTACATTGGAAAAAGTAAACGGTGCACATCAGCGGCAGCACGACCCGGTCAATCTTGCGGATCACGCGTCTCTCGGCCTCCGCGTCAAAGTGCACGACCTCGCCGGCCTCGATCTGGGGCTCGACCTCCTGGCCGGGCTCCCGCTTCTCCATGTCGCCGTGGATGGAAGTCATGGTCGAGGTGGACAGTGGGTGTGACCGTTGGGCGGCAATGCTTTGGCGTGGAACAGTGATCAGACAATGGACCAATGACCAAAACAGTTGACAGATGCGAATGTGTCCTGTCCAACGTCCTCCCAAGACCCCCGGCGCAGGGCCACTTGATATACGACGCCGCCTCGCTTTGTCGCGACAGAATTCGCACGTCGACCGATAACGCCAGAGATTGCCACGGCGCCAGACCGCGTCGCCGGGTACAAGCACCCGTCTCGGCGCGGCTGCGGCAGCGCCACCCGATTCGCCACTGCCCGATAAGAAGTCGTCCAGCCTCATTGCTGTCTGGGCCGATTGTTGGTTTCCGGTCGAGTCGAGTGAGTTGACTCAGTCGAGTCGAGTTGTAGTCCCAGTCGCCGTCCCAGTTGCCGTCCAGTCGGAGTCCCAGTTCGTCCCAGTCTGCACCCGTCTCCCTCGCCGCCAGTCTCCGTCCCTCCTCGCATGTCTCAGTCCTTCTTCGCCGCCTTCCCTCGACCTCCAGCATGATGCGCACCATGACGCCGTCCTCCAGCACGTCCACGGCCTCGGCCGCCGAGCCCGCCAATGTCGACAAGCCGTGGCTGCTGCCGCCACAGACCGTCTACCGCCTCGTCCACGCCAGCATCGTCGACCCAGTCGACGGACGGCTGCTCGAGAACGCGACGGTCGTCTTGGCGGGCGGCCGCATCCAGTCGGTGACGGTGGAGGATGCGGCGGTGCCTACAGCGGTGTCATCGTCCGATGCACCCTCTTCTTCCTCGTCCACCTTGTCCTCCTCCGCCTCCCCCGCCACCGTCACCGTCGACCTCACCGGCCTCTTCCTCTGCCCCGGCCTCATTGACGCCCACGTCCACGTCACCGCCACGCCCGGCGAGCAGGGCCTCCAAAACACATACAAGAACATTTCCTACTCTATGAGCAACTACCGCACCACCTATGTAGTGCGCGAAATGCTCGCCCGCGGCTTCACCACCGTGCGCGACTGCGGCGGCGCCGACGCCGCCCTCAAGCAGGCCATCCACGAGTGGCTTGTCGTCGGCCCGCGCCTCGTCATTGCCGGCCACGCCCTCTCGCAGACCGGCGGCCACGGCGACCAGCGCGACGCCCACGTCGACGACGACCCGACGACGCGTTGCTGCGCCGGCCACAAGGCCGGCATCAGCCGCCTGTGCGACGGCCCAGCCGCCTGCATCGCCGCCGTGCGCGACGAGATGCGCAAGGGCGCCGACTTTATCAAGATCATGGCCGGCGGCGGCGTCTCAAGCCGGCTCAACAACCTGGCCCACGCCCAGTTTCTGCCCGAGGAGGTCTCGGCCATGGCGCGCACGGCCGCCTCGTTTGACACGTACGTAACCGCGCACGCCTACTCGAACCGCGCCATGCGCCACGCCGTCGAGAACGGCGCACGCGGCATCGAGCACGGCAACTTTCTCGACCAGGAGACGGCCGAGTATCTGGCGCGCGAAAACGTCTTTTTCACGCCCACCCTCGCCACGTACCACACCCTCTTGCGCGCGCCCTTTGACCAGTGGATCAACGCCGACTCCATGGCCAAGAACGTGCGCGTCATGCAGTCGGGCATCCGCTCGCTCGAGATTGCCGAGCAGGCCGGCCTGACCATTTGCTTCGGCACCGACCTCATGGCCTCGATGCAGCCCTTTCAGAACAATGAATTTTCCATCCGCGCCCAGGTCCAGTCCAACCTGAGCATCCTGTGCTCCGCAACTGTCAACCCGGCCCGCATGATGAGCCTCGATCACCTGATTGGCCGCCTGGTCGACGGCCTCGCCGCCGATCTGCTCGTCCTGCGCGCCAACCCGCTCGACGACATTACCGTGCTCGACCGCCGCGCCGACATTATGGCCGTCCTCAAGGACGGGCGCGTCGCACATAGCAGTCTGGCACAGCTGCCGGTGGAGTCATATTTAATGCACAAGTTGTAGTAGCATGAGAAAATACACGGATCCGCATCAGTAAAGTGTCTATCCAGTCATAATGCACATATCGCCATCAAGCCCGTCATTTCCCCGCCAGTACCAACCACTTATGCTCCCCTACCAAAACCCGGCGCTGCCCAGGACCGCGTGGCTGGCCTTGTCGCCCGCATAACGCTCGAGGAAAAGGCCGGCTGCAAATTGTCACAGGATGCACTAGACTGTGACGACCCAAGAGGGAGCGGCCCAAAGAGAAGGTGAGCACCGGCAGAACTTACCCAATCAAGAAACGCACACAGCCCCGGATCATGTGACCAGACGATAAGGATCGATGGATCGACGCTTCGAGCCTTCGAGCCAGGAAGAGTAGGAAGGAAGCATTGTAGTATATAACAGTCTCTACCCCCTAGATAGTTTTCCTTCATAGCTCTTCAGAGGCATAGAGACGGTGATAATATCCTTCTCTTTGCAGAAGCGGTTGAAATCGGCCGACATATGGCTCTCGTAGCCGTTAATCACTAACATTCGATATTTGCCAACGCTGCAATAAATTGGGTGTTGATGGAAATGCTGAATCTATTCTAAGCCTGTCTCATTGTCGGTCCATCCATTACTAGTCGGTTTGATCACCCAGTAGGGCGGAAGGTTGCACTCTGTGTACCAGTTGGCAAGGTGGTAAAGGCCCCTTTTACTGTAACGGGCTGGGCCCGTAAGAGGCCTCAGGCACCGTCGGCCGACCGTATACCACGTGATCTCGCACGATCCTCGCACGTGCCGTGCACGTGCCATATCCGCAGAGCCCCTATTTCTGACATCCCACGATAGGGGGACTCTTTCGCTTCTTTTCTTCTCTTTCTGTAATGCGTTCCTATTGACAGATACGGCATTAGTCAGTTGAATACACTCGCTCTTGACCCCTTACATTTACCACAATAAACGGCGGGACACACCAGCCGTCTGCATTGACTCCCTGAATCACTGTGGCCCATTCTCGATTGCCTGGCTGAACTGTCTTTGCCTTTCCATGTCGTTCGGCGCGCGTCACGAAAATAGATGGGGTGATAATGCCGATTGCAAAGCCAGTCTCGTCAAAGTTGTACAGGTCTGCGTCGGCGATGCCATACTTGGCGCGTAGATTCTGCACCAGCGCGAACCACGCATTGATTTTTTAGGATTTTTGCAGAGGGCTCTCTGGTAGTCGTAGGTCTCTGGTAGTTGTAGGGTCGATTAAAACGCGTCTGGAGGTCTGGTTGTCGCTTAACAAAGTTGGATGCCCAGCGCTTTCCAACGCGTCTCGCGTCGCGCTCTGCGAGCAAAACATTGGCCATATCTTCCACGTCCGCCAACCTGGGCGGAAATCCTCGCGCATCTAAGTCGAGAGTGTATTGTAGAAGAGCCTTCTCTTCTAGCTCTTTTAATTTCGAAGAATTGGCGCGGGTGTCGTGTCGAGCGCGTTGGCCGTTTATTCTGTTACGAAGTGTTGTTATGACCACAGGGCGATGGGGCCAACAAGGGTATGTTAGCAGGGCGGTCCAGGCTGTAAGCCGTTCGAGTGGTATCTCGAATGTCGTAGTCGTCGTAGTCGTTCTCGTAGGTTGTCTTGGGGTCACAAGCTGCAGTGGCTCCTCAATATGAGATTGAGTACATGAGTTGATTGCTGAAGAGCTATAAAGGAAAACTATCTAGGTGGTAGAGGCTGTTTATATACTAAACTGCTCCCTTCCTACTCTTCCTGGCTCGAAGGCTCAAAGCGTCGTGTGGTGATCCCCCCCACACCACGGCCCAAAGAGCGACCCAACGGCCGACGGTCTGCAAAGGCAGAAACCACGAATCACGCGTGCGACAAGTCACGTGACGATAAGGATCGCAAGAGCAGATAACGTTAGGCTGCGATCCAGGATCGCAGAATTCCTGGAGAGATAAGTGCGATCCAGGAAGAGATGGAGAACGGGAAAGATGTATATAACCCACGCTCCCTACCTAGATAGTTTCCTTTCTACAGCTCTTCAGCAATTAATCTAAGTATCACTCTCACACAGCGGTAGCCTCACAGCTTATGATTCACACTCTGAAGAACTACGACAACGCCCACGACTTGGCACTCACCGACAGTACTGTGTCTTGACCGCCCTGGTTAACACAAACTCGTGAAGAAGCACTGAAGTTCAGGGAACTAAGTGCCGGTTCATAACACGTCGATCCATCGATCCTTATCTCCGATCACGTGATCGGAGCTGTGTGCGTTTCCTGATTGGGCGAGTTCTGCCGGTGTTCACCGCGTGGCTTCCCATTTAGGCCGTTCCCCTCTTAGGTCGTCACAGGCTGATTTGTAAGCCTTTTTTACATACAATAGCATCTTCTAGATGGGTTTTTGGCGGTATTGTTTTTTCTTGAGTTCTGGTGATTGTTTTGGTTTGGAAGCACAAAAAAACAAACCAAAAATGTGATCTGACCAAAAATGCGGTCAGCACCACCTTAGGTGGTGCGAGTGTAATGAGTTCCAAATAAGTGGGGCGTGGGACGAGTAGATCCTTTCCAGGTACACACAGAGACCAGACAATCAAGCTCCTATAGCAATATCATTTGACACACTCCTTGTTGTGCGGTATGGGATATGGCTTGTCTACAGTTGCCTCGGTACCGAAATAAAACTTTACCAACGCGTGATTTGTCAGCAGCGGTTTAGCTTCCACGTGCAGGATTGTGCTCTAACCAAAGGCAATGGCAGAAAAGCAATCTACACGATAGCTACAAATTAAGTGTTATAGTATGAATGGCTTTCATTATGCTATTTCTCCAACCGGCCAGACTGATTGAGCAGTGAGGGGAAGCGAAAGAGGTGGTGGGGCGATTGCAGCAATGGTAGACAATCCGGGGAGGAACTCCGGGGAAACGGGGAAAACGGAATAAAAAAAAGAATCGCCGTCGTTGCAGCACTAACGAGTGCACGAGCAAGCAAGTACGAGCAAGGGTATGGTCATGCAACTGGCGGGTGGCCGCATTACGTATCATTTTGTACGAGTCTGATTAGGCCAAGCCTCTCTCTTGGTTCGAGTAGTGCACTGCTTCGAACGGACCACCTTTCTCCTCTTTCCCCTCCCCCGCGTCTCCACCTCCACCTCTCCATGGAAGATACCCCAGGTGGATATGTCCGGTTTTTCACTACACAATTAGTACATTGCCGTATGTTTTCGGCCTGAGTTATCCGCCACATTCTTCGGAACGTAGATTCCAGCTAATCGAAACACCGACCAGGTGTGGGTATCTCCTTCCTTCCATCCCCACCCTGGTTGTGTCATTCAAACGAGGGCGTGCATGCAAAAGAAAGGGTCTTGCTTTTTGCCTCGTCGCTTAAGCGCTGCTTCCGCTCGTCATGTTGAGACAAAGCATAAAAGGCGGCCATTGTCACCAGAATCATTCCTCAACTCCTCTTTCCCCTCATGAGCAATCATCAGCAGCCTTCCCATCTTTTATCCTTATACTTATTCTCCCCATATAGCTGTATGCCTCTTCTGTCTGTCAGAATTTAGGTATTAAACCTTTATTTTTGTCGACTTCTCATTACTTTTCTCCATATTCCCCATACTTTCGCATTCACACGCCCCATCACAATGGACAGCCCGAATATCAAGATGGACTGTCCATCTGACGGGCGCGAGAAGCATGATCTCATTTCGTCTGAGCACGAAGAGGGCGGAACCTCGTTCGCTACCGCCCCGAAAGCCGACTCAGACGACCTCTTCGCCGAGCACCTGGCATATGGCCCCGACGGCATGCGCGGCATCATCGGGTCGCCGTACGTGTTTGGTGCTGCCTTTCTCGCCTCGCTGGGCGGCTTCTCGTTCGGCTATGACCAGGGCGTCATCTCCATCATCAATGTCATGGACCAGTTTCACGCAACATTCCCGCGGTCCGAGACAGCCTTTGGCACGAGCCTGATGACAGCCATGCTGGTGCTTGGCGCATTTATCGGCTGCATGTTCTTTCCCTATGTGGCAGACAAGATCTCGCGCAAGTGGGCGCTCACGCTGGTCGTAGTCATCTTTGACATTGGCGCCATTATCCAGACGACGGCCAAGAGCTACGGTGCCCTTGTGGCTGGACGTGCTATTGGTGGTATTGGAGTTGGCACTCTGGCATTTGTGAGTTCCGTCTTGTGTCCTTATTTTGCCAAAGTAATCATGTCACTGACTGCCTCTTTGTCCAGGGCGCTCCTCTCTACATCTCGGAGATCTCTCCGCCCAATTTGCGAGGCTCGCTACTGGTGCTCGAGTCCATCTGCATCGTGTCGGGCGTGGTCATCTCGTTCTGGATCACCTATGGAACACAGAATATGGCCGGAGAGATTGCATTCCGGCTGCCACTTGGGCTGCAGATGATCACGGCGACGACTCTGGGGGCGACGATCCACTTCTTTCCCTATTCGCCGCGCTGGCTGGTGCTGGTGGGCCGGCATAAGGAATCCCTGTCGAGCCTGGCGCGGCTGCGGGCGCTGCCCACAACCGACGCGCGAGTGCGCAAGGAGTTCAAGGGCATCGTGGCAGAGGTGGAGTTTGACAAGGCGGCGCTGGAGCTGAAGCATCCAGGCATCCGCGGCGTGCGGCTGGAATGGCTCGCGTGGACGGACTTGTTCCGGCGCAAGATGTTCCGGCGTACGGTGGTGGGCGCCGGTGCTTGCTTCTTCCAGCAGTTCTCGGGCATCAACGCATTCATCTACTACGCGCCCACGCTCTTCCGGTCGCTGGGCCAGTCTGACTCCATGTCACTGATCATGTCGGGCGTGTTCAACTGCCTACAGCTGGTGGCCGTGGCCATTTGTTTTATTGTCATTGACAACGTCGGCCGGCGCCCGCTGGCCATCCTCGGCGGCTTCAGCTCGTGCGCGGCCTATGTCATCATTGCTGCGCTCGCAGGCATCTACGAGGACAGTTGGCCCGAGCACCCGGCCGCCGGTTGGGCCTGCGTTGCCATGGCCTTTTGCTTCATCATGACCTACGGCGTCTCCTACTCGCCGCTTGGTTGGAGTCTCCCGGCTGAGATTTTCCCCAGCTCGGTCCGCTCCAAGGGCATGGCGCTCGCCATGTGCGTCAATTGGCTGTCTAACTTTGTCATCGGTGTGGCGACACCGCCCATGCTCGAGAAGATGCGTTTCGGTACCTATGTCTTCTTCGCCTGTTTCTGCGGCCTCGCCGGCGTCTGGGCCTACCTGCTCGTGCCGGAGACCAAGGGCAAGACGCTCGAGGAAGTCGACGCCATGCTCGGCGGCTCGTCCATCGTCGAGGAGGAGCGCGAGGCCCTGAGCATTGCGGCTGCTGCAGCCGAGCGCGCGCTGGCGAATCTGGAGCAGGTATAAGCCAAAGACTTGCCCCTACACCCATGGCCCACTGCTAGGCCTCTTTCTTCTTTGCTTCTTCCGAAGCCATCACGGTGACTGCACAGACACATGTATACGACTCAGTCCGTATTGGGTACATATGCTAGGGTTATCGGGAGGCCTCGGGTCTTGTTAAAGTTTCCTTATTTTACCACAGTTTAGGAACAATCGTTTTGGCCATTGATCTTGATGTAAGCTAAAGCCTCACCTCACATTATTTTTTGGAGTCACCTTGGGCCCATTTGGCTCGTTGTTGTACTCGATGTGGTGCCTCGGACTGGGGAGAATGGAGCTCTGGACAGCAGAACCGGTTTTGGCTGGTCGGTTTTTAGCGTTCTATTGGCTCCGGACATGCTCGGGTAAAGTCTTTGGCCTGTTTGTGTCAGAGGGGTCTGTGTGATCCTGTACTCCATGCACTGGACATCTGTCTGTTTCGCTGATCCCATTTCGGCTAGGTGATGGCTGTCCCGGCTAGCGTACGAGAACGTGGCGGAATAAAGATTGAAATTATAGACTTGTAGGCCGCCCGTGGCCTGCCATGGATCAGCAGGCACGTTCGACAGTCAGGTCACGATCAGTGTCCGGAATTTTAATCCGCGGGTTTCAATTCCCGGTAGCCCGCTTCCCCTCGTTCCAAAAACCCCGGCTGCCGGTTAGCTACAAAATTTTCTTCCGCCAATGAAAAAAATGGGGGAAATTGGAGTCAAGCAGGGATGGGGATCCTCGCATAAAGGGAAGTACTCTTCCTCGGTAAGACCGTGTAAGATACCTGGAACCAGATGTGCGTCGCTCAACACCGAGAATAGTAAGGGATAGACAGAACGAATATATAAAAAATGCATTACCCAATATAGCTAGTATATACGCTAGCCACATATAATCTAGTCCTATAATTCTGCCGTCTGCCTATCCATGCCTTATTATCAGGCATACTGTCACGGCGGGCAGGCGGGGGGTCAGGTAGGTGGGTACGAGCAGGTGAACGGTAGTATATGGTCTATGGCTAGTCTCGCAGGAGGTGCAGGTAGGGTTCAGGTTGAAGACGAGGACGTAGCTCGAGGAGCTACAATACAGGATGCAGGTAGAGGGCAGACTAAATACAGGATTCAGGGGCAAGGCGGTGTGCAACGGCAGAATACTTGCTGGCGACCAGCCAGACAGCAGGTCTGTGACAGATTTATTGTATAAGAAATCGACGAGATACCACAGAATTTAAATTTAAATCTGAAATCGGCCTGAAGGCGGTAAGAAAGTCACGTTGTTTTTACTAAGCCTAATATAGCTAGCGTATAAACTAGCTATATATAGTTATACTGTATTTTTTTATGTATTCGTTCTGTCCGTATCTCTTACACAAAATACAGGTGCCCGGACAGCAAGAACTAAACATATCATCTGACATTAATTGGCCATGCAGGGTCTTGACGAAAAGCTGGCAAGGACCTTGGCGTGGTGCCCGCGCGAGGAGCGGAAGTTGAAAAACTTTTTGGGGTCGCCACAAAGGTTTTGGCGGACTTGAAAGGAACTAGGAGCGGGGATGGTCCTTTCCCCCGCCCTTTAGCAGGACCCCACGGGGTGTGTGGGGTTTTGCCACAGGTAGAGTTATGCGGAGTAGCTCGAGTTGTGCGGCCACCGGGAGCGTGATCGCAATGGCATTTGCAGTGGCTGGCGGTCATTTTTTGCCCCGGACATTCCCTGCATTCCCTCTTATTAGCGGCAGGTCCGTCGTCTTGTTCTACTCCAGTGCATGATATCCCATTTTTCTGCATCTGCCCCTCCGAGACAAAAGACCTCTGGAACAGTGTTTCCGAGACAGAACATTACTCTGCCCACCACAGCTTCTGCCACCACCTCCAACTGCCCACTCACGGCATTCGTTTCCGTCCTATCTCTCTCTTGCGTCCACTGCCTTTCCATATCCTATCTACACGTGTTATCCTCACGTGTTCTCGGCTGTCTTCCCAGCCACCCCGCCTCCCCCGGTCACTGCCATGGAGCAGCCGGCGTCCAGGCAGGACGCCAAACGGAAACATGTCACCACGGCCTGCGTACCATGCCGCGAGAGCAAGGTGAAAGTACGTCTCGTTCCCCCTGTTCCCTCAGTTTACCCCCCCACCCCCCACACCCACGCTGACAGACCAGTGCAATGGCGCAACACCTACCTGCTCCAGCTGCATGAGCAAAGGCAGAGAGTGTCGATACCTGGCTGCCAAAGACAAGCGCAAGTCCGTACAGTCACTTATCTGTGTCTTGCTATTGCTGACTCATCCAGACTCTCCCTTGGCGTCGCCATCGAGCTGCTTTCGAACCGTGTCCAGCAGCTCTCCCAAGTCATCGAAGACCATGGCTTCGAGATCCCGCCGATGTCACCCGATGAGGACCGCACCTTGGCCGATATCCTGCATACACTCGGCCTGCCGCACGTCCAGGCTCGATCGATGTCTGATGCGACGGAAAGCGAGACTGGTGCCTCCCGTGGCTGGCCGACGCCGCAAACCTTGGACCAGAGCCAGCGATCGGAGATACCCCGAGGTACACAGCAGCAGCAGCAACAACGACCATCCAGTGTCCGAAGCATCATGTCGCCCAAAGATTGCGATCTCAATGCACTTCCCCCCGTACGGGGTATGCTGCATGCCGTCTCTGCGCCCAACAGCACCGCAAATCCCCGTGCCGACAGGATGAATGACGATATCCTTCCGACATCTGCCAGCTGGGACTGGAACATTGCAGCCACCGAGTCTGTGGCACTGTCATCATCCCAAGCGGGAGCCTATGTGGCCCCAGTTGTTGCGGCAGCGGAAGCCGACGCCAGCGTACCTCTGCCCTCTTCGATCGCCAGCTTCCCAGACAGCGCGACGCCACCGAACACACAGTCCGTGGCTAACGCGGCTGGCGGCGTGCCAAGCTGCCCTTCTATGGAGCTGGACGACGGGACGAGTCCGAGCTCGAGCGTGGACGAGCTAGTAGACCAGCTGTCGGACCGGGTAGGTACGCTGCATATCCGGCCAGGCGGCCACATCCGCTTCTACGGCTCAACGTCCAACCTCAATCTGCTCGAGACGCCGGCAGCCGACACCAACATGAACGTCCACCGCACAATTCGTAACGACGGTGCCGAGCACCTGCACCGTCTCGGCATCAACAAAACAGTTCCGCAAGACATTGAGGACCACCTGATGGCCCTCTATTTTACTTGGCAGGATCCATCTTTCCATGTGGTTGACCGGCCCATGTTTGAGGAGGCAAAGACTGCCTGGTGCGATAAGATGGAGGACACAGCATATTACTCTGAGGCCCTGCGGAACGCAATGTAAGTGGAAAAAAAAAGGAAAAAAAAAGATAAGAAGTGAGAAAGGAAGGAAGCGAAGAAGCCAGCTAACCTTCAGATGCGCGCTTGGAGCCGCATTTGACGCCCGACACCACCCAGCCTTTGTCACCTTCCCGCGCTCGCTCGCAGACTTCTTTGCCGACCGCGCCAAGGCCCTGCTGGAGATTGAACTCGACTCGCCATGTGTCGCCACCATCCAAGCTCTGGTCCTGCTGAGCGCCCACGACATTGGCTGCGGCCGTGATGCTCGAGGTTGGCTCTTTAGTGGTATGTAAGAAAAGGGTGTCTGGCACATTCTCGTTATGTGCTAACGACCAGGCATGGCCATGCGCCTGTCCTTCAACATGGCACTGCACCAGGACCTCATGCCATATATTGCAAAGGGAGTTGTGACCGAGGCGGAGGCCTCACTTCGCCGGACCATATTTTGGGCCACCTTTGTCGTCGACCAGTACGTCAGTCCCTTTTCGGTGCGGTAGTTCTCGGTAGTAATTACTAATCACTGACAGTTTCTGGAGTTTTTACCTCGGTCAGCCGTTCCGCATGTCCATGAAGGGTGTCAGCTTGGAGAAGCCGGGTCTCCGGAGAAGCGACAAGCCGCCTGGGCTGTGGGCACCGTACTTTAAACCGGGCGTAGCGTCCGCGGCGACGATAGCGTTCACACCCAGGGCAGACTACGTCGAGGAGGTGTGCCGATACCAGGTATTTTTGTTCGAGGCCCTGGCGCCGCTGAGCGACATGCTGTACGGATGTGCACCGACGTCGAGGGCTGAGCTGCAGGAGCTGAATGTTCGAACGGTAGCAAAGCTGCTGGACTGGGAGGCGAACCTGCCGGAGGAGTTGTGCTTGGATCTCAACAACCGGGAGGCGGTTTACCTGCCGCATATTATTCTTCTTCAGTGAGACTCCTTCTTTCTACCTCTCTCTTCTGCCACCAACACTGACTCGCCAGTATGCAATATTACCAGAGCCTCATTTACGCGCACCGGCCATGGATGTCCAAGAGCCAGGCCCAGGTCCAGACGCCGCGCGGACCGGGGGCCAACCACGCTCGCCAGGTGTGCATAGACGCGGCCGGAGCGGTGGCCCAGCTGCTGCGGCTGTACGAAGAACGCTACACGCTGCGACGCATCAACATCCAGGCGGTCGCCATAACCTTTTCGGCCGCGCTGCTGCTCGTCTTCGCCAGCGTCTCGGGATACTACGCCCAAAACGACCGTCAGGATGCCGTCCTGGCCGACCTCAGCGTCTGCTTCCGCGCCCTCGACGAGCTGGCGCCCGCCTGGGATACGGCCAAGCGTGCCCGCGACTTTCTCATCCGCCTGCAGCGCCACTGGGAGCGCCAGGCGCGGTCCAGCAACATCGCGGCCGGCTCCAGCGCCGCCTCTACTTCCACGTCCCGCCACAAAAGCATTTCTACCGCGATCTCCAGCACCCTCAAGCGGCGACGGACGCCGTTTCTGCCCAGCGGGGGGAGCCCGCCGGTGCGGTTACGGGACAACGTGCCATCGACACTGCAGCGCGAGTACATGGCCAGCGGCGGCGGCATGTTCGGTGCTGGAATGAACGGCACACAACCTGCTAACTTTGGCATGGATCTCGACTTTGACTGGATGCTGACAATGGAAGGCATGGCGGGAAACTGGGACAATGTGTTTACGGTGCCAATACCGATGAGCAACGGGATACCGGACTGAGAGGAGTGGATAGTATAACTACATAATTTTATGCCTTTACAAACATTCAATATGGTTTGCATGTTAGGGACAGGATAAGGGACAATGGTGTACATTTTCATGGATGTTTATTTTTCATGTTTGCGGATGTTGCTACTTCATCTACAAACGTCCATTTACAACAGGCGGCCGGCATGGATACCACCGGTGATCAAGATGTCATCGGCCGTGTGGTAGGCGCTGGCGTCAGACAGCAGGTAGACGACGGGAACCTTGAGGTCTAAGCGGTCGCCGATCCGGCGCATGGGCGGCTCGTTGGTCATAATTTCGGCCAGCCAGGGGTACTTGTCGCAGAGGTCAATGGTCATGTCCGTCAGCATGTATCCGGGCGAGATGGAGTTGACGCGGATGCCAAAAGCGGCCAGCTCGACACCGAGGGCCTTGGCCAGGGACATGACGGCGCCCTTGCTGGCGCAGTAGTCGCTCGTCGTCTGGCCCTTGCTGGCGACGTGGGCCGCAATGGATGCGATCAGCACAATGGAGCCGCCGCGCGGGTTGAAGTCGGTGGGGGCCTGCTTGGCCATCTGGGCCGCGGCCAGCTGGGCGGCGTAGTAGGTGCCCAGCACATTGATGTTCATCGTACGGGCGACAGACTCAGGCGCGCGCTGGAGAAAGGGCTCGTCGGGACAGATGCCGGCGGCCGTGATGCTGATTTGTTAGCGGGGGAGGCGACAGAGAGGGAAACGCCGACGAGGACAAAAAAACGTACAGGCCATCAATGCGACCAAAGTCGGCGACAATTTCGTCAAAGGTGCCCTTGAGGGTCGCATAGTTGGTCACGTCGCTCCTGCAAAAGTCAGCGTGATGAACATGGCCCGTCTGTGCCCAGAGGTGGCGCACTTGTAGAGCTTGACCTTGACGCCGAATTCGGTCGCCAGCTTGTTGAAGTGGTCATGCGGCTTGTCCAGCAAGTCGATGATGGCAACGTTGCCGCCGACCTCGGCGACGGCGAAACCAAAAGCCAAGCCGAGACCACGGCCGCCGCCAGTGATGACAATGGTGCGGCCCTTGAGGGAGATGAGGTCCTGGACGGTGCGCGTCAGGAACTTGTTCGGGTTGCGGTCCAGGGTGGCCTTGCCGGTGGCCGCGGGAGCCTGAGAAGCCATGGGGAGATCTTGAAGGCAGGAAGAAAAAAAATGAAGAGTAGTCAAGAGAAGGTGTCTGGAGTCTGGGCAGGAAAAAAGGGATTCGCCTCAGTGACGTGTCTGGCTCTTTAGTACGAGACTGTGCGTAGCCAAGGATGCAGAGGAGAGATGAAAAGAGATAGAAAGGCTAAGCCGGACAAAACGCGTCTTCTCCGATGCGCTTTCTCCGATGCATCGCCGAGAAGCGGCGCATCAGACTCTGTGATGCCCCGCGGAGCTAAATTCCCGCTCTAGTTCAAGTCCGTGTGGGGCCCCGCGTTGTGCTAGCCGGAGAGTGAATCCCGCCCCAGAATGACCGAGGTACGCAAAATGCGGAATCACGAACCCGCTAGTGTTGGCGGGATACGGAACGGAAAAAGGACGCCACAGAAAATCAAGGCCGAGACCGCTGAGCGGGGATGGGGAAGGACGATCTAGTACCGACAGAGTAACCGGATCCAACTACATATGACACCTGGAGCCGGTCTTACGATGCAGTCGGGTCGTTGCATGCTTAGTAAGCGACCAGACAGGCCTCACGTCCTCCCAGGCTTCTCTTACAGATTCCCAAAATGAAGAACGAGACATTACCGACGAAGACGGCGAACAGTACCGTCCAAGAGAAGCTCGGAGATGACGACCGGGCGGTGCTGACGCTGCGCAACCTGATCTTTGACATCTGCAACCACAACGGCGGCGGCCATGGCGGATCCGCCATCGGGATGGCGGCGATCGGGGTGGCATTGTGGAAGCACACGATGCGATACAACCCGGCGAACCCGGAGTGGTTTGACCGGGACCGGTTTGTCCTGTCAAACGGACACACGGCCATGTTTCTATACGCGCTCAACCACCTGGTTGGCTACGACGCATGGACGATGGAGCAACTGCGCGGCTACGGCAGCGCCAAGACGGGCGGCTACACGACGCTGTGCCATGCGCACCCCGAGATAGAGGACCCAGCCGTGGAGGTGACGACAGGCCCGCTGGGGCAGGGCATCGCGAACGCGGTGGGCCTGGCGGTGGCGTCCAAGAACCTGGCGGCACGCTTCAACCGGCCGGGCTACGACGTGGTGCGGTCGCGGACGTATTGCATGACCGGCGATGGCTGCCTGATGGAGGGCGTGGCTCAGGAGGCCATTTCGCTAGCCGGCAGCCTGCAGCTGGACAATCTGGTGCTCATCTACGACAACAACCAGGTCACGTGCGACGGCCCCCTCGACTGGATCAACACCGAGGACGTGAACGCCAAGGTGCGGGCCTGCGGCTGGCATGTGCTGGACGTGCAGGACGGCAGCTATGACGTGGACAAGCTGGTGACCGCCCTGCGCTATGCCAACAGCCTCGAGGGCAAGCCGGTCTTTATCAACGTGCGCACCGTCATCGGCCTCGGCACCAAGGTCGCCGGCACCGCGGGCGCCCACCACGGTACCTTTGACGCCGCCAGCATCGCAGCTTCAAAGGTGCGCGCTGGCCAGGACCCGGCCGTCACCCACGCCATCCAGCCCGCCGCGCTCGCCTACTTCCGCGAGCGCCGCGCGGCCGGCATCGCCCTGCAGCAGGAATGGGATGCGCTGCGGAGCAGATACGCGGCCGCCCACCCCGAGCTCGCGGCCGAGTTCCGCCGCCGCGAAACCGGCGACAACGGCGACGTCTGGAAGGCCACACTCGAAGGACTCGACACCAGCGCCTTCCACGGCATGGCCATGCGCGAGGTCAACGGCAGCATCCTGGAGAAGATGTGGCACGACCAGCCGGCGCTCTTTGGCGGCGGCGCCGACCTCGTCAACTCCAACAAGGTGCCTTACACGCCCTCGGAGGTTTTCCACCCATCCGTCGGCTTCACGGGCCGCTACATGCGCTATGGCATCCGCGAACACGCCATGGCGTCCATCTCCAACGGGATTGCCGCTTACGGCAAGGGGACCTTTTTGCCCATCACCGCCACCTTTTTCATCTTTTATCTCTATGTGCGTGTGACAAGCAGCTTTCAATCTCCGCATATCTATGCTGACCTTTTCACAGGCCGCCCCGGGTGTGCGCATGGGCGCTCTCAGCCACCTGCCGGTGATCCACTTTGCCACGCACGACTCCTTTGCCGAGGGCCAGAACGGGCCGACACACCAGGCGGTTGAGCTGGACTCGCTGTACCGGGCGATGCCGAACCTGACGTACATCCGGCCGGCCGACGCGGAGGAGACGATCGGCGCCTGGCTGCTGGCCCTGGGAAATACGACGGGGCCGTCGATGCTGTCGCTAGGCCGCGACCCTGTTGGGCCCGTGCCCAACACGAGCCGCCACAGTGTGGCCAAGGGTGCCTACGTGGTGGTCGAGGCCGACGGCGCCAAGCTGACGCTGGCCAGCGCCGGCACGAACCTGCACTATGCCGTGGCGGCGGCCGCGAATCTGACGGCCAGCGGCGTGCCCACGCGCGTCGTCAGCGCGCCCAGCTTCGCGCACTTTGACGCGCAGGACCGGTCATACCGCGCGTCCGTCTTCCCGCTGGACGGCACGCCCGTTGTCAGCGTGGAAGAGTACGTCGCTACCACGTGGGCGCGCTACGTTACTGCCAGCATCGGAATGACTGGGTACGGCTACTCGGCCTCCAACGCGAGCAACTATGCCCGCTTCCGGCTCGACACGGCCGGCATCGAGGAGCGCGTTCGCGCCTATCTGGCCGACCTAGCCGGCGGCGATGCGCGCAGGGCCGGATGGCGGGCGATCTGAGAGAGAGGTATTTAGATCTTAGAGAGAGTCAGAACGAATGTGTGAATATGTGGTAATCTACGTGTTGGAATGTAGCAACCATCAGGCCTGCTGTGTATGTAACCTCTGCCCCCCCTCTCCCTTCTAAAACCTATCGTGGGCGGGCAAAGAAACCCATCTCATGCACGCCAGCGAAAGAATGATTACCGCTCTTCGCGTCGACGCGCAACGTCGGCGGTGGAGCCCGCTACCGGTGGGCAGCTACTGGCAGCCATACCAGCAAGCATTTGTTCGATTTATGGCGGCAGAAATCTCTTCAAGCTACAATCATATGCTAAGAACAAGAGTTTAGCACCAACTTTTATTATACTGGCTGAAACTACACACGCGACAAACACAAAAAAGCCCACCTCAAGAAGAAGCAAACGAGTGGGAGACGGCAGAGACGAGGTTCTTGACCTGGGCCACGTTGGTGAGCTTAGTGAGGGTGGAGATTAGACCGTAGCGGGAGACAGCGATGACGGCGGCGACGACGGCGAGCGTGGTCAGCGGCTGGCTGGTGACACGGCGGCGCAGCGAGTAGAGAGGCCAGAAGGCGGAGCCGCCTGTGGTATTAAAGGCGGACCAGTCCGGGAAGAGGGTGCTGAACCAGAAGTCGCGGGCAAGGCCAGGCCAGGAGGCGGCATTGCGGCCAAACTTTCCAATGTACCAGTTGGAGCAGTCGGCCGCGAAGACGGTGTCGGCGAGCTGCTTGTGGATGGCGTTGGTGGTGGTGTCCTCGACCGTCTGCTTGACCTCGATCACGTCGGCGCGGTGGTCGAGCAGGGGCGCAAAGAGGGAGCGGGCCGCATAGTCGACCTGGGTCTCACACGCGAACAGGGCCGAGTTGTTGGCCGGAAAGGTGTTGGGGCCAAAGAGGATGGCGAGGTTGGGAAAGTTGTGGACGTAGGTACCGAGGTAGGCCTGGGCGCCACGGCACTCGCGCCACTGTTGGTGCAGGGAGCGGCCATCGGCACCGTGGATGTCCATGGGGACTAGGAACTCGGAGACCTGGAAGCCGGTGGCGAGGACGATAATGTCAAAGCTATCACGTATGCCCGAAGAGCTGACGATGCCGTCGGCCGTGATCTCCCGGATGCCCTCGGGCAGCAGCTCGACGTTGGGCAAGCGCAGCGCGTCGAGGTAGCCGGGGTCAAAGATGCGGCGCTTGCAGCCGAGCGGAAAGGTCGGGATGATGGAGCTCCAGTACTTCTCGGGGGCCTTGCTGCGGATGTAGGCCTTGGATTCCTCCTCCTTGGCGTGGCGGGTGCGCTTGCCGCGGGGGGTGGGCAGGTACGTTGTGGTCTCATCGTCGGCGTCGAGGAAGATCTGCAGCCGCAGGGCGCGCTGCAGGAGCGGCACGTAGCGGAACAATAGCCGGTCCAGGGCCGTATAGGTACGGTTGGGCCGGGCATGGAACCACTGGCCGCTGCGGGCGTACTGCTTGACGAAAGCGGCCTTTTCGGCCAGGGCCGGCACCACCTGGGCGGCGCTGCAGCCGTTCCCGATGACGGCGACGCGCTTGCCCGCGTACGAGACCGAGTGGTCCCAGCGGGCCGTGTGGAACATGGCGCCCTCAAACGTCTCCATGCCAGGGAAGTGGACGTCGCGCGGGAAGGAGATGGCGCCCACGGCCGAGACGAATACGGACACGGTGCGCGTGAACGACAGGCCCGACTGGAGGTCCTTGAGCTCGACCTCCCACTTGCTCGTGTCGTTGTGCCACCGGGCGCCCGTGCACTCGATGGACGTGTGCACGTGCTTGCGGATGTCGAACTTGTCGACCGTGTCCTCCATGTCTGGGGGGTTAGAAGGGAGGAAGGGAGAAAAATGTAGACTGGCCTGGCTTGTACGCACATTGCAGAATCTCCGGCTGCTCACACAGCTCCTTGGACCAGTCCGGGTTCGGGTTGAAGCTGAAGGAGTAGAGCAGCGACTTCAGATCGCAGCCACTGTGCTGTCAGCATCCACCAAAAAAGGCGCACATTCCACGCACCATCCGGGGTAAGTATTTGTGCGCCAAGTGCCGCCGACGCCATCGAGCTTCTCGTAGATGAGAAAGTCGTGAAAGTTCAGCTCGTGCTTCAGGCGGTAGGCCATGGCAATGCCGGCCGGGCCGGCACCGATAATGATGGCATCCAGGCCTTTTGCGTACGTGGACATGGTGGCAGAGACAGATGGTGCAGTGTTGGAGAAAAAAGAAGTGAGACTGTCGGTCGAATCTGTTGAAAGCTGCGGTGCCAGTGAACCTTGAGCTGCGAGCTGGGGGGGTCTTGAGCTTGCGTCCTCGGAAGAGCTGCACGGAGTGATTCCGGGGTTCCCAGCTTCCCCAACTTGTGGAGTCGGACGTTGGTCCGGGGTAGTGGGTCGGAAAATGGATTCCGCAGTAGCCGCTTGGGACTTGGACGGATGACTCGATTCATTTTTCTTAATTCATTTTATTTTGTTCATCTTCCGCGGATGTCCATTCCGCGGGGCGATGGTCAGCAGGTGGCCCGTTTCTCAGCTGTAGTCGTATAACATGTTTAGTCCCTCACGTGGTTGTTCAAGCAGGTGTCTGTCAGTCTGACACATCGTATGAAACCTCCCCCCTCCAAAATGTCCTCCTGCGGCCAGTACCTGCATGAGGCAAAGGGCCTGCAACTGGAGACCCGCCCGCTGGCGCCGCTGGCAGACGACGCGGTGCGCATTGCCATCCGCGCCACCACTGTCTGCGGCTCCGACGTGCACTACTACACGCACTTTGCCAATGGCAACATCCGCGTTCGCGAGGCTCTCTGCCTGGGCCACGAGACAGCCGGCGAGGTGACGGCCCTGGGCGCGGGCGTGGCGGCCCAGCGGCCCGACCTGCAGCTGGGCGACGCCGTGGCCCTCGAGTGCGGTGTGCCCTGCGGCGACTGCGCGCACTGCCGCGGCGGCCGCTACAACGTGTGTCCGCGTCTGCGCTTCCGCAGCTCTGGCTCAGCATTTCCGCACTACCAGGGAACCCTCCAGGAGCGCGTCGACCACCCGGCCAGCTGGGTGCACCGGCTGCCGGCGGCGCTGGACTTTGCGACCGGCGCGCTGCTCGAGCCACTGGCAGTGGCCATTCACGCCGTCCGGCGCGAGCGCCCCGACACTGTGGGCGTCGCGCGGCCAGCCTGCCTCGTCTACGGGGCCGGCGCTGTCGGCTTGCTCTGCGCCGTCGCCGCCCAGGCCCACGGCTGCCGCGACGTCGCCATGGTCGACCTGGACGAAGGCCGCCTGGCCTTTGCCCGCGCGCACGGCTTTGCCTCGGCCACGCTGGCGGTGAAGCCCCGGCGTGGCGAGGACCTGCAGGCCAAGCTGGCCATTGCGCGCGAGACCGCCGCCGAGATCGCTGCGCTGACCTGGCCTGACGGCACGCCCGTCGGCCGGCTGCAGCGCACATACGAGTGCACCGGCGCCGAGTCGTGTCTGCAGTCGAGCATCTACGTGGGTCAATCGCCAGGGGAGTTTCGGGGGCATCACAGCTGACACGCCAGGCCACTGGATCCGGCGGCTCTGTCATCGTCGTTGGCATGGGAATTCCAAACCACACGCTGCCCGTGGCGGAGCTATCGACGCGCGAGATCAACCTCGTGTCTACCTGGCGCTACGCCAACGCCTACCCGCGCGCCATTGAGATCGCGACTGCCTCCGTCACCAAGACGCCCATTGACGGCAACATCCTGCCCGATATTGGCACGCTGATCACCCACCATTTCCATGGCCTCGACAGCGTGCAGGACGCGCTCGAGACGGCCGGGAAGACGCGGGACGCGGACGGAAAGCTGGTGGTCAAGACGGTAGTCGATTTCAAGTGACCGTAAATGAATACAAAGACTACCAAAGACATTTCCACACTCCAGCGTAGTACACGTGTAAGAAAAACTTGCATGAGAAGGCTAGAACACGACAAGCAACTGTCTGCATACCGTACTTGCCAACTCCTGCTGAAAGGCAATTGGACGCGATGTCTGCCAGGTGATCCAACTCGCCCAGACCGAATGCGGAGCTGACGCGACGGGGCACGGATTTAGTATCCCGGGCAGCACGGGTCGGAAGAGGAGACGCGACTGGGCGGGACCAGCGGCTCTAACCCCGCAAGTCAGATAAATGACCTGATATCAACCCTGTCTGTCGGTGCATAATGGTGAATCACCTTGGTTCGCAACACACTCTGTCTAATTCCAACATCCAATTGCTGACATGTCTTACTCCGAGAGCCACCTGCAGAACGTGTGTGGTCCTACCCGAGAGAGTCGAGCGGGAGGCTAACTACTTTTAGCTGAAAAACAAGAGCTTGTTTTCGGGCGAAGCTTTTATTGACGGAAAATGGGTGACCAAGGAGAACAAGTTTGACGTCTATGGTAAGCTGCCTTGCCTGTTGACAGAACACAGCTGACGCATCCGCTTGGACAGAGCCCTCAACGACAGCCGTTCTCGGCCGCGTCTCGGACTGCTCGCTGGAGGACTTTCAGACGGCCATCAAGAGCGCCGATGCGGCACAAAAGATCTTTTTCGACAGCACCACGGGCACGAGAAGAGGACAGCTGCTGCGGAAGTGGAACGACCTGATTCAGGAAAACATTGACGACAGTAGGCTGCCCCTCCTTTCCGTAGGATCCATGAACTGACACAGCAGTTGCCATCATCCTCTCGCTCGAGAATGGCAAGACGCTGGGCGAGGCAAAGGGCGAGGTCGCCTACGCGGCCAGCTTTATTGCCTGGTTTGCCGAAGAGGCCACGCGGTCCTACGGCGTGACCATTCCGTCGTCGACGCCCAACACGACGCTGCTCACGTTGCGCGAGCCGATCGGTGTTTGCGGCATCATCACGCCGTGGAACTTCCCGGCCGCCATGATCACGCGCAAGGTTGGGCCTGCCCTCGCAGCTGGCTGCTCTGTTGTGATTAAGCCGCCGAGCGAGACGCCCTTTACCTGCACCGCCCTGGTGAAGCTAGCCGTGCTGGCCGGCCTGCCGCCGGCCGTGATTCAGGTCTGCCCGACGAAGAACCGGCAGGCGGCTACGGAGCTGGCCACGAATCCGCTAGTGAAGAAGCTGAGCTTCACCGGTTCTACGGGTGTTGGCAAGATGCTGGCTAAGCTAGCCACCGGCACCTTGAAAAAGGTCAGCCTCGAACTTGGCGGAAACGCCCCTTTTATCGTCTTTGACGATGCCGACCTGGACCTGGCCGTTGAGGGCGCCATGTTCTGCAAGTTCCGCTGCTCTGGCCAGACGTGCGTGTGTGCGAATCGCCTCTACGTGCAAAAGGGCGTGGCCAAGGCGTTTACCGCAAAGCTGGTCAAGGCCGTCGAAGCCTTGAGGACCGGCCCTGGCCTCGACCCTTCGACGACGCAGGGGCCGCTCGTAAACAAGTCGGCCGTCGACAAGGTCCGCGAGCACGTCGAGGATGCTGTCTCCAAAGGCGCAAAGATTGAGACCGGCGGCAAGGTCAGCCGCCCTACCGGCTTCTTCTTTGATCCCACCGTCCTCTCCGGCGTGACGGCAGAGATGGTCGTCAGCCGCGACGAGACGTTTGGTCCACTGGCCCCTGTCTTTGAATTCGACACCGAGCAGGACGCCGTACGCCTGGCGAACGACACCGAGTTCGGCCTCGCCGGCTACTTCTACTCGCAGGACATTGCCCGCGCAATGCGCGTCGCGCAGAAGCTGCAGGTCGGCATGGTCGGCGTCAACACCGGCAAGATCAGCGCTGCCGAGGCGCCGTTTGGCGGCGTCAAGGAGAGCGGCTACGGCAAGGAGGGTAGTCTCTACGGCCTGGAGGAGTACCAGATCACCAAGAGCATCACGATCGGCAACCAGGACCGGGGATTGTAGATCTAGGAGAGAAAACAGAAGAAAAAAGGGATACTATCCAAGTAGGAATGATACAGCCACAGCTTTAGGTTCTGTATTTCCGCGCCAAGATGATCGAGACTCGAGTTGTTGCAGCCGGTACGCAGTCCGCATCAATCAAATTTGGCAAGTTCCGCCATGGCACAACCATCCCGGCAGCGGAAACTGGATTCCACCCAAAGTAGCTGCAGCTCGTGGCGTGCGCCTTGGAGCTCTGTCCTTCCGATATCGCTCCAAGCTCCCTATATCAACAGAGCTGGTTGCGTTCTTTGCCATTCGAAACAGCACATCACGACCTCCAATTACAAACTCGCCATGTCGACCGACTCCAGCAGACGCGTCCACAAGATCGCGTCCATCCCCGGAGACGGGATTGGGATAGAGGTCATTGACCAGGCGGTGCGCGTGCTGCGGACGATTGAAGACCTGTTCCAGACCTTTACCCTGGACATCAACACGCTCGACTGGAGCTCCCAGAGATATCTGGACAAGGGAGCGTATATACCTGCAGACGGCTGGGACACGCTCAAGGCGTCGGACGCGATCTTGTTCGGTGCCGTGGGATCACCCGGTATGTCAGCCTGGAAAAGGAGCATCTTGCATTGCCGCTGACGGAGTCGTCCTCTGAACCAGACGTGCCGGATGACGTTTCTTTGTGGAATCTGATTCTGCCGCTTCGCAAGAAGGTGAGTGAAGCGGGGGACAGACTCTCAAGTTGCTATGCACTTACCAACACGCCGAGCTGAACCAATACATCAATCTCCGTCCCATCCGCATCCTGCCGGGCCTCTCGGGCCCGCTCAGGGGCTGTGCGCGCGAGGACCTCGACTGGGTCATCGTGCGGGAGAACAGCGAGGGGGAGTATGCCGGCCAGGGCGGCACCACGCACGAGGACACGCCGGACACGGTGGCTACCGAGGTGGCTATTTTTACGCGCGTCGGCATCGAGCGCACCATGCGCTTCGCCTTTGACGTCGCCCGCCAGCGGCCGCGCAAGAAGCTGACCCTGGTCACCAAGAGCAACGCCCAGCGCCACGGCCTGGTGCTCTGGGACAAGGTCTTTTACGAGGTCGCGCGCGACTACCCCGACGTCGAGATTGACAAGATGCTCGTCGACGCCATGACCGTCCGCATGGTCCTGAAGCCGCGCACGCTCGACACCATTGTCGCCACCAACCTGCACGGCGACATCCTCTCCGACCTGGCTGCCGCCCTCGCCGGCAGCATCGGCGTGGCCGCCTCCAGCAATCTCGACCCGACGCGCCAGCACCCGAGCCTGTTCGAGCCCATCCACGGCAGCGCCCCCGACATTGCCGGCCAGGGCATTGCCAACCCCATTGGCACCTTTTGGAGCGCTGCCGAGATGCTGCGCTGGCTCGGCGAGGCCGCAGCCGCAGATCTGCTGATGCGCGCTGTCGAGGCCGTTGTCGCCGCCGGCGTCACCACGCGGGATCTCGGCGGGAGCCATAACCTCGTCCAGGTCACAGACGCGGTCATTGACGAGCTGCAAAAGTCGTTTAGCTCATAGGGGACAGAGACGACTTGTGCCGGATAGGAGGCAAAGCTAGCTTGAACGGATCTGCACAATGTCATTCTTTTAAATTTGTCAATGCATTTGCTTTGTGCCATATCAATACTTGAATTGTTCAGTCTTTAGCACTCGGCTGTCTTCTTCCAGCTGCTAATCTTTGCCTAGTCTCGGGGTGCTCTCACGACTTGACAACGGAATCTCGTTTGCTCTCAACCTGTGAATGTGAGATGCACGGATCGAGATGGGGAACGGAAATGCTTACTAGCGCGTCTTGTAAACAATCTTGTAGCCAAAGAAGAGTAGGACAAAGGCTGGTATGGTAATGTACGACGAGACAAACATTTTGTTGTGGAAGCCATCGACAAATGGGGAAGAAGCCACGGTCGAGTCGGCGTGGATCAGGCCGGATGCCGAGGACGGGCAGATCAGACCCTGGAAGAAGGCCATAGGTGGCCTCCAGTAGCGGAAGCTAACGTAGCTGTTGCCAAAGGCGCTGACGTCGGCCAGGATGGAGGTGAAGAAGAGAACGAGAAGGGCGCAGAACTTGAACATGAAAATGTACTCTAGCTCGCCGTATACCTGCACGCCAAACGTGGTGATGAAGCTGTAGAGGCCCCAAAAGATGAGGTACCAGGCCCAAGACGGCAGGGTGCTGTCCGAGACCCAGAGCTGTAGGATGAGGACGGAAGCATTCCAGTCTGGGAGATTAGCAGGAGCTGTCCTCCTTTGGACAGAGCATGCGCCTTCCCGATGCGAAATACAGATTCCACATGAGACAGTACAACCACGACAGGGCAAAGCTCAGGGCCGGGTCGACGAAGCGGTTGGCGTGCTCGATGAAGCCGCCGTGGACCGGGAACATGGCCGTCACCTCGCCGATGGCCTGCATGAGAATCCACACGGCCACACCCACAGCCCCAAAGCCGATGAACAGCCCGAACGGGCCGGACAGATACAGCCCATAGCCCAAGCCGTAAAACGTTCCTTCTGAGTCAGCATTGAAATCCTGGACGACTGTACTACTCACCTGGCCCGATAATCGATCCAAGCGCAATGAGGAAAAAGTGGCGGCCCTTGAGTCCGCGACACAGGCCGTGGTCCAGTGCCACATTGCTGTTGTCCATATCCGGGACGACTTCCTCGACGACTTGAACGGGTCGCTTTAAGAAGAGGCCGGTCTCGAGGCCGAGCTTCTGCGTAGAAGGCGAGATGATGGTATCAAAGGTCATCTTGCAAGTTATGTTGATCGAGCTAAGTAGCAGTTTTCAAAAGGTTCTATTTAGTTCCCCGTATATATACCACGCTGTGTGTTGTTAAAAACGCATTTAGTTAGCTTGTATCAAACTATTACGGGCGACCATCCACATTCCATTTATCACAGCACGTTGTGGCCTCTGGCGGCGATTCATAGCTGCTCGTACCAGTGACAGTGATATGCCGCTGGGGCTATCAAGACTATTATTACGCTATCGCTGCCTTCTGAAAGTCTCCACTGCCCTCGGTGAAGCACCACAATGAGTTGTGGTGATCCGAAGCACGCAATCCGGACCCAGAGTTGCGGGAAGCCACCAAAACACGAAATCTACCTATCAAGACCTTCACATGAAACTGTCATTACATAGGTAAAATAGAAGCTGACCACCAACAAGAAGTAACTCTACAAATCTTTGGCTGCCTCCGCGATGTTGGTCCCTGGCAGAGATAAAGGCGGCTACAGCCTTTGGCAGGGCGGCTCATCCCGCACTTTATCTTAGCAGGTGTATTAAGGAGCCTGCAAGACACATCTCCGTGCCTACCTGGATGCCGGGCACGCGAGCGTGGCTGTCGGAGCTGCCACAGAATGAAGACGATGGATTAATGGACGAGGTGGCATCTGGTATGTACGCCCGGAATTCTGATAACAACGACTCCGAATACAACATCTCCACCCGACTTCCAAACAGACCCATTAAGGCATTTCCATCACTTCACAGAGAGAGCTCGAGTATGGCCACCGGTGAAGGCACACCAATAGCGAAACTGAAGCCGTACCAGGCTGTCCAGCCCGAAGTCCCTTCTTCGCTATCAGAGGCTACGGTCAAGCGAGAGGTTTTATTTTGTGTTATTCAGTTGGCATTCCTGGACAACGCAAGCAGACTCCTAAAGAAAAGATTCCATCTTCTTGTTTGAATTTTTTCGGACCCGGGTGTGGGATGTTTTGCTCGCCTCCACGCAGCGCCCGACGGCACTGAAAAGGTTAGCTCCGTCAGCGCTAAGAATTCTCCTAGGTCCCCAACGACGAATCAATAAACTCCCAGGCGTAAAAATATGGGTAATCCGCCCGCTTCATCACGCTGTCCAGCCAGGCCCCCCAGCGGGGTGTGGCTCGCACAACCACTGCGCCTTGAGCCATTCCCAGTCCCCGGGATACCACCCCGACTGGTGCCAGTCGATCACAGCAGCGGTACGCGGGGCCACTCCCGCCTCCACGGGCGTGATGAGAATGTTGCTCTTGTGCAAGTCCCCGTGTGTGAAGACAACTGGCCGGTCGTCGGTGAGCCCGGCGAGCTCTGGGAAATCGCGGCGGGGATTCCACTCGGGGTGGCTGCGGCAGGCATAGCGCGCAAAGAATTCGTGGAAGGCGGTAATGTCGGCAAACGGGCCAGCGTTGGGGTTTCCGGCATCGCTAAACATGATGTCGTCCACGCCCTGTCTGCCAATCTAGCCTGTTCAGAGTCGATTAGTCGTGGTCCGACGGTGCTAAAGAAATGGCCTCGCATACCGACAAAGTACGGTTCCTCTTCTTGTTGCAGCGTCCTCCAGGCCTCAACACAGCTCTTAAGCTGGCGGCAGATGGACGCTCGCGTTTCCTCGTCCCTAGTTTGCCACCGCATCTCCAGCGTGTCGCCATGGACGAGCTGCATGTAGAGAAAGGTCTGGCCGTCGTCATGCCGCCAGCCGTACAGCTCGGGCGTCGGCACCTGGTCTTGCATATGGTGGTTGAAAAACCAGAGACACTGTGCTTCGGCAATGGTGATATCGAGGCCGAATTTTACCAAGAGGCCAAGCTCTTCAAAGACGGCCGGCCGTGGGCGTGACCGTTCGAGAGGATACTCGCTGTCTTGCTGTGCGCGCTGGCGAACTTGAGCGGGCGACGGCAGGCAAGCATGGGTCTGGGCAGTGAAGAAAGACGAGTCGCAAACATCCAGGGACTCACCCGTGGGCAAGTCGGCCAGGTGGACGATCATTGTATTGGACAAAAAGCGATACTGATCAGATTTTCAAAATTGTAGAAAAAATTGTACAATGGAGAGGGCCATTTCTCCAAAACAACCATGATACGGCCGCGCTTGCAAGGCGCTGCCCTGCATCCTCTTGCCGCCAGTCAATGTGGGGCCTGGGGGCGGGATGTTGGCGCTTCACATTGCAACTAACTAGTATCAATAGAACAAGTTGAAACTGGCCGTGCGGTCTTTGTGGATCCGGCCAACTTTGAGGCCATGAGGTATGACTTCGAATGGGCCACCTGGGAACAGGACCACTCACAGAGAAAAGATAGCGTCGTGTAGCCGCAAAATAAGGCCTGGTTCTGTAACGGGCTGGGCCCGTAAGAGGCCTCAGGCACCGTCGGCCGACCGTATACCACGTGATCTCGCACGATCCTCGCACGTGCCGTGCACGTGCCATATCCGCAGAGCCCCTATTTCTGACATCCCACGATAGGGGGACTCTTTCGCTTCTTTTCTTCTCTTTCTGTAATGCGTTCCTATTGACAGATACGGCATTAGTCAGTTGAATACACTCGCTCTTGACCCCTTACATTAGGAACGCATTCCCCTTTTCACTACGACAATCCTCTCCTCTTCGATTCCCTTCCCTACGAACCGCAGCAATGACAGACGCATCTTCTGAACAGACCCTACTGCAGCTGGTTGCAGAGATGAGAACGCACATCGACCAACAGGCACAGGAGATGAACAGACAGGCGCAGGAGCTGAACGTCCTACGGAGTCAAGCGGCGAACCCCAGTACGTCCGCCGCCTCTGACCCGAACACAACAGCTGTTCCCAGGCCCCGTCCTCGCGTGATTCTCCCGGACCCCGAGCGTTTCGGTGGTGCTCGCTCGTCTTTCAACCGTTGGAAGGTGGCCATGATGTCCAAGATCCAGGTGGATGGAGAAGCGTTGGGAGGGCCACGAGGCTGCTTCGCGTACGTCTACAACAGGCTCGAAAAGTCGGCCCAGGACCACGCTTCCACGTTCTACGTCGCGCGGCAAAACGACCCCGACGCCACGGCCCAGATTTTCCTCGACTACCTAGACATCACCTTTGGCGACCCAAACCGCGCCCAAAACGCGTTAACTAGCCTCCAAACGATCGAGCAAAAGGACCATCAATCCCTTGCCTCCTTCCTCCCCAAGTTCGAGAAACTCCTCGCCGAGAGTGGACAAGCAGACTTTACACCAGAGAGCCTGAAGATCTCTATGCTGAAAGGGAAGCTGAATAAGCAGATCCGTACCATCCTTATAGGGCGGGACGAGCCAACCACGTACCCTGCATTCTCCAACCTTGTTATGAAGATCGCCGCCGACATTGACGCAGTCACGCCGGATGATAAATACCAACGCCAGCCGGCCAAGGATCCCGACGCCATGGATTGGGAACCCTCGAAGGCTAGGAAGACGAGGGTGAAGACATCGGGCACGCAAGAAAGGAAGAGGAACTGCTACCGCTGCGGGAAGACTGGACACATCGCCCGCCACTGTACAGCTGAGCAGCCGCTGGAGACGACTCCGACCAGGGCCAAGAAAGGAAAGGCTAAGAGAGAGGAGCCCGAATCCGAGAGTGACAGCGCTGGCACTGATGCCTCGAGCAGTGAGGACGGTTCGGGAAAAGAGTAGCTCCTGCACAAAGTCGTGCGCGGGAGCGGGAGTCAGCAGTCGAAGAATGGAAAAAGCAAGAAGACAAGATGGACCAGCCTAGCTTCTTTGTGAATATCTTGATAAACTCGACTGTTTTCACACACGCACTGGTTGACACGGGATGCAGCAGCTTTGGCACCGTGAGCGAACGATTCGCTAACCAGGCTCGGCTTAATCGAATTAAGCTGAGCCAACCGAGGAGTCTGGATGGAATCACCGGCCCGACCGGGAAAGCCATCAGACAAGTGGCCTATGCCGACATCGACGTCGACGGGCACAAGCAACGACGATTCTACTTCTACGTCGTACCTAAACAACAAGAAGACGTGATCCTCGGACTCCCATGGATGCGCCGCGAGGGCGTGGAGTTTAATGCGAGGAACGACTGGCTGTTTATAGGCAGCAGTCAACTTACGATCCGGAGACGGTTCCCAGGCCGACCGGAAGGACACCCTCACGCGCAGGTGATGTCCACGACTTTCGTCGCGTTGGCTAGACGAGCCAGTCGCGAGAAGGAAAGGCAAGAGACTCAACGAACACGGGTTTTCGCTGCCTCTCTTGCCGACATCGAGAAGGCCTTACGGCCTAAAGCCCGTACGGATCCACGGGAGAAGCTACCGAAGCGGTATCACAGCTTCCTCCCGTTGTTCGACCGTGAGGCCGCCGACGAGCTGCCACCTCACCGTCAAGGGATCGACCACTCCATTCCTCTCAAGCCCGACGAGAAGGGCAACCCGCCGGAGGTCCCCTGGGGACCTCTGTACGGCATGTCGCGAGAGGAATTGCTGGTGCTGCGGAAAACGCTGACGGAGCTCTTGGATAAACAGTTTATTCGAGCCAGCCAGTCGCCCGCAGCCGCCCCGGTGCTTTTTGTCAAGAAGCCCGGCGGAGGGCTTCGCTTCTGTGTTGACTACCGAGCGTTAAACGCTTTGACCGAGAAAGACCGGTATCCTCTCCCCTTGATCAAGGAGACACTACGGTCCTTGTCAAAGGCTCGGTGGTTTACGAAGCTCGATGTGATTTCCGCCTTTCACAAAGTGCGTGTGAAAGAAGGTGACGAGTGGAAGACCGCGTTCCGAACGAGGTACGGGTCTTTCGAGTGGCTCGTCACGCCCTTTGGGCTCACGGGTGCGCCTGCTACGTTTCAGCGCTACATCAACCAAGCGCTGCAGGGCATCCTCGACGAATACGCATCGGCGTATATCGACGACGTGCTGGTCTACTCCGACGGCTCGGAGCAGGACCACGTCGAAAAAGTGACGGAAGTCTTGAGAAGACTTCAGAAAGCCGGTCTGCATCTCGACATCGACAAGTGCGAGTTCCACGTGCAGACCACGAAGTACTTAGGCTTCATCTTGGAAGCCGGTGTGGGTGTCCGCGTTGATCCTGAGAAGATTAAGGCCATCCAAGGTTGGGAAGCTCCTTCTTCGGGGAAGGGCGTGCGGAGTTTCATCGGGTTCGCCAACTACTACCGAGACTTTATACCCTGGTTTTCGGAGCTAGCCGCCCCCCTCACGCACCTCACCAAGAAGGATGTTCCGTTCGTCTGGACGGACGAGCACGAGAAAGCGTTTCGGGAGTTGAAGAGACTGTTTATCTCCGCGCCGGTGCTCGCCCAGTGGGATCCCGAGAAGCCAACTGTGTTGGAAGCTGACGCGTCTGGGTATGCCGTCGGCGGCGCTCTCTCGCAGCGAGACGAGGAGGGCGTGTTACACCCCGTTGCCTTCTTCTCCCGGAAGCTCCTGCCTGCCGAGGCCAACTATGTGATCCACGATAAGGAGCTGTTAGCCATCATCGCGTGCATGAAGGAATGGGACGCCGAACTGCGCAGCGTCGAGAAGTTCACCGTTTGGAGCGACCATAAAAACCTCCAGTACTTCCAGACCAAGCGGCAGCTTAGCGAACGGCAAGCACGATGGGCCGAGACGTTGAGCCGGTACAACTACGACTTGGTGTACCGGCAGGGCGCCACCGCGGTGGTCCCTGATGCGTTGTCGCGGAGAGACCAAGATATGCCGCACGGCATAGAGGACGACCGCTTGGCGAACAGGCACATGCAGCTGCTGCCCAAGGGCCGTGAGGTGCGCGTGAAAGTTGGTCGCGCCGCACGATACGACCAAGACCAACCGACGGACGATACGCCTGAACGCTGTCTCGAGCTGCCGACGCCTTTCGAAGACGAGGACTTGACCGCGCTGTGGACCGCGGCGCTGGTGAGCAACAAGAAGTATTGGCTGCTGCATCGAGCAGTAGCCGACGAAGCTCGCCAGTTCCCTCCACAGTGGCAGATTCCCCTCTCGATCACGGAGTGTGCTCTGGACGAGGCACAACGGTTAATCTGGCGAGGACGAGTATGGATTCCGCAGGACGATACACTGCGCACCTTGCTCATCCAACGGACGCACGACAGCGCGCTTGGAGGACACCCCGGCAGGGACCAGACGAGCCTGTTGTTGTCAAGGCGTTTCTTCTGGCCGGGCATGAGCCAGGACGTACGGCGGTTCGTACGGAACTGCGACGTTTGCGGTCGTACGACCCTCTGGCGAGAAAAGCGTCGCGGGTTCCTGAAGCCGTTGCCGATCCCGGACCGACCCTGGGCTGAACTCTCGATGGATTTTATCACGGACTTGCCACCCTCGAACGGCGCGACGAACCTTCTGGTGATCACGGACCGGTTGACAAAAGCTTTGATTTTAGAGCCTATGTCGTCTATGACAGCCGAAGCCGTCGCGGACGTGGTTCTCCGCGCCGTGGTGCGTCACCACGGGATCCCTCGCGCCATCACCTCGGACCGTGGCACCCAGTTCGTGGGACTGTTCTGGAGCCGCCTGTGCAGCCTCCTCCGCATCCAGCGGCGCCTCTCCACCGCCTTCCACCCAGAAACCGATGGCTCCACCGAACGAGCCAACCAGGAAGTTGAAGCGTACCTACGCGCGTACGCAGCATACGAGCAGACGGACTGGGCAGACTTGCTGCCAGCCGCTATGCTTGCGTTGAACAACCACGCCTCCGCTTCCACCGGCGTCAGCCCGTTTAATTTTACCCACGGCTACGATGTTGATATTCTAGCCACGGCTGACACCTCGCCCCTACCGCACAACGACACGCCTGTCGGACGTGCCGACCGTTTCCACCAACGACTGCGCGAAGCCACGGAATTCGCCCAGGCCTCGATAGCTGCTGCGCAAGAACGGCAGGCGCACTACGCCGACCAACACCGCCAGCCGGCGCAGCACTTCCCCGTTGGTACCTTTGTATGGCTGCGTCTGAAGAACGTACATTCAGACCGGCCCTCGAAGAAGCTCGACTGGATCGCGGCCAAGTACCGCGTCCTCGAGCAGACTGGACCGCTGACATACCGGCTCGACACGCCGCCGGGCATTCATCCAGTCTTCCACGCCAGCCTCCTCCGCCCCGGCGCAGACGATCCTCTGCCGGGCCAGGAGTCTGACAACACCCAACCGCCGCCCATTGTCACAGACGGAGAACCTCAGTACGAGGTCGAGCAGATCCTCCGCCATAAACGCCGTGGCCGAGGACACTCCGTGCTCGTAAAATGGGCCGGTTACGCCAAGCCCACTTGGGAACCTCTTTCCGCACTGAAAGAGACGGCCGCCTTCGCGGCCTACGAAGCCACCCTGCCGGCACCCATCACGGCGGCCGACCCCTTGAAGGGGGGGTAATGTAACGGGCTGGGCCCGTAAGAGGCCTCAGGCACCGTCGGCCGACCGTATACCACGTGATCTCGCACGATCCTCGCACGTGCCGTGCACGTGCCATATCCGCAGAGCCCCTATTTCTGACATCCCACGATAGGGGGACTCTTTCGCTTCTTTTCTTCTCTTTCTGTAATGCGTTCCTATTGACAGATACGGCATTAGTCAGTTGAATACACTCGCTCTTGACCCCTTACAGGTTCCTTCAATAGGTGCCTACTCAAACGACACAACCATCACATCGGCGGCAACAGGATAGGCTCTCAGCGAGTCTACATTAAACATGTATCCATCTGTGCCTATACTTATATGAGGCTCTCATCCGTTCAAATCGAGTGAAGATATCCAGACCCTCCAGCTCATTTGACATTTCCTACAGTTCTTTGTTCAAGTATTCTCTATCTTTTGAATATCTATTCTCCAACTATCATGGGCTTTCTCGGTGGAAGAAGCCATAACGGCGGGTCTAGTTCATCTAAAGAGCAGGTGCCAAAGAAACACTTGCCAACCCAGTCCATCCAGCCAGACGAGTATCGGTCTGTGTGTGTTCCTTCTCACTTACCCAAGTGCAACGTTCCAAGTCGCATTGGGCCTTGCTTGTCTCCGGTCCGGGGAACAGTTTAGCGAAAGGAGCAGACTGATCCATGTCATTGGCAACGTCCGGGAAGGATTCCGGCTGGAGTTCAAGAGAAGCTATGATTTGGCTCTTACCAGACATCCGCCTAACACACCCATCGAGGTTGGCCTAGTCCCTGTTGCCTATCTCTCCGATGCCAAACAAGTCCACTCTTCCGACGGCAACCCTCAAGATGCATTCGAACGTCTGGTTGCATCTATTCTAGCGCCTGGGGAGAGCCCCCATAGCATCGACGACAATCCTATGAGTCTTCCTATGCGGAGCAAGATCCAAGTCCATGGCTAATCACTCGCTGGAACTTAGCCTCACTCTGGCCCTCCATGAAGAGTCCAGCTCTCTGATTGTCTGGTGGGTTCTTCGCTGTGTGGAGAGGCTGGTAAAGGACTGGTATCTTGTTCCATCAAAACGTGGAAGGGATAAGGGGAAAAGTCCGATTGATATCGTGACTGCTGTTCCCAGGCACTGAGCCCTTCGGTCTATGTACTGGCGTGTAAAACACGTACGAATTTATGTTCCTCTGGTTCAGGAACAGTTAGTTTGTTTTGAAATTGTTTTGTTATTTGTATGTAGTAGGCAGCTGGTCTTCAAGTATTCATATCAAAAGCCATTAGTGTTTCGGCAACGCTTCCACCCGAGACAGCGGTGTATCAAACCCACATGCATCGTCCTCTAGGGGCAGCAAAATTCCTTCCTCAACCAGGTGCGCTGCCGTTTGCTTGATCCACCATTGACAGTCCTTGACCTCAGTTTTTGGGGGGGTTGATCTGGTCGTACTGCCGACAATAACTCTATTAAGACTCGGCCCCGGCACTGGAATCTGCCGACATTTCTGGTCCAGTAGATTGAGGGGTTGAAAACTTGGGTCCCTCTTCTCCGATGTGTCTAAAAAAGCTGCCGGAATTCGTCCAATCGGAAACGCTTTGGGCCGCCTGTTGTCCTCCTTGGCATCATAAACCTGCAGGCACTCGTATTGAAAGCCATTGAGGCGATCTCCTGTTGCGTGAATCCGATCGCCGATATGTGATTCGCGGCCATCGTCATCAAGACAAGGCAACCAAAACGACCAGTGGGCGGCAAAGAGAGGTGAAGGATAGACTAACACGTATAGCATTCTGACTGCTAAAGGTGCGGTATGAGCGGTCCCAGCTTGGGTCGTAGAAATATTCTCCGCCATATTTTTATGCCTGCACGCCAACATGCGTTGTTCGGCGCCGGCGTAGCCCAAAATCTTAATGAAGCTGTAAATGCGATTGTGTTTTCGGATCGCCTGCGAACACGGCCGCGTCTAATCTTATGTAGTGCCCGCTTTATTCTGCCGGTCTCTCAGTCTACACGTGACGGCATTACGAGGTACTCCGCATCCAGGGTGCGAGTTTTTGCAACGGAACCAAATTCACCCCTCTCTTAGCTTTTTCTGTACCGTCCGGTTTCTTTTCCGGTTTCTTTTCCGGTTTCTTTTCCGGTTTCTTTTCTTTCTTTTGCGTTCATGCAGTGTCCTTGTCCATTATTCGACATGCTCGCGTGAGTTGAACTGGACAAAAGGCACATCCCTTCGTCGGACAGGCCCGACGGGCCGGTTCCTCGTCATGGCATCTTACGGACGGGGACTCTTACGTCGTAGTATCCTTTCGATATGGGGTACGTACCTGGTGCCCAGCCGCCTCATCGCAATCGGACGACAGGGTTTGGTTTGAGCCTTGCCTATTCGAGGTCTCGGTCGCATCACCGCTTTCGTCGTCGGTCAGCACTCGTACATATTATTGCATTGCCACCCTGCATTGGACGGCGTCCTGTTCGGATCATTCGTTTGTCGTGTGTCTCCCGTGCTTCGGCCGCCGTCTTCCCCATAGTGCGCCTGTGCACAAGACATTCGGCTGTCTGTGCTTCTTGGGGGAGCTGCCTGTCGCGTGCAAGATGTTACAGAACCAAGCGTCGCCGGGTCCCTTGTTGGACGACCTGGCGTATGTGATCCGCCTTACGAGACGGTTTCGGGGCACAGACGGCGCCCATCACGGGCCGCTCCAGAGCCAGTGCGTGGGAGGCGAGAGACGTCGACGAAAACGAACATGAAAACTGGCGACACCAAACAGGATTGCTATTGCCATTCACAACATAATCAAATCGGCAGACCGATGCCTTGCAGCTCTTTCAGGCTCGGCCTTGCATTAGCCTTGACCACTATTTGCTTCGATCGCACCAGAAGGAATTGCGCTGCAGCTGTGTGGATTCGTCCTTCTGCGCCTTTTTCCATTGGTCTTGAGATGGGATGAAGAGGTCAGCTGCCGGTGCTCGACTGTGCTCGCCGCGTTCTGGTGGCTGCATCGATGCTGACACTTGTTATATATCGCAGTCATACGGCGTGTACTTGCTCCGTGTATGTTTATTCTTCGTTTGTCCTGTTTCTTTTCTTTTTCTATTCTTTTTCCGCTTTCCGTTTGCACCGTCTTGCTTGGCTCTGGGGAATTCTTCCGGGTAACTGTCTCGGGTCTAAAATAGGGTGGTGCTCCGTTCTTCCTGCAGAGTGTCCAGAAAACCTGAGGACCTGACCGGGGTGAGAAAAAGCAAGCATGCAAGGGCCATCGTCTTCTGGAGCCGTCAAGCCTGCAGCCATCAGTCCAGAGGCCAGAAGCCAGACAAAAGCGGGGCAGGCAGCAGCAATTGCAGTAGGCCGTGCATGAGCATCTGGAGCAGAGCTCCCCCCACACAGGAACATGACGGCAGGAGACAGGGGCGGATAGGACGAGTAGGAGGAGTGCTCAATACCTTTTGGGATATAGAATCCCTTTCAATTATCAACTTTGGCGTACGGATGAATTCCATACTTACGAAAACCTTCAACGGCCCCCAGCCACAGCGAAAAGTTCGTGGGGGAAAAACCCATCACCTCGGCAAGTTCGCTCGCAGTTATTGCCGGGCGTGTTTTGGTCTCGATCGGCAGAGCTAGCAGTGTGCACTGTAGTTGTATTATGTCGCATACGTTGCGGGCGATGGGCTGGTCTAGCCTGGACGATGCCTGTTCGGAGCTCTTCCGATTCCCATTCGGCCTCTAGCGCTGTATTCCACAGAGGCTTCTACGGAGAGTTGAAGGGTTCAACATTCCGCCCCCACTGCGTTCAAGCGACGACCTACACCTGTTTGATAATAGCGCACAGGCCGTCTGGATTCTGCGCAGTAGCGTCCAGGAAAGAACGATACACCGGGTGGCCCTCACAATGAAACCCCACCTTCCTCGACTTGCCTGCCAGAGTTTTTCCCTGGCGCCGTTTCCCGCCGCGGCCATCGGACAGCACCTAAATCCTCCCCTATCTCTCAGCGAGTTTCCAACAGGCCAACCGACCAACGACCAAAACCCGCGGCATCCACGAAATCGACGACCAAGCGACGAAGACGCCTGCCCTCGACACCGCACACCAAGCCTTGATCGACTACTTGGCGCACGCCTGCGAACTGCCAATCGGCCGCCGCAGGAGTCACAACAAACCCGCACCCGGCGCGATTGATGTGGCCTGCCTGCGTCTGGCCCAAGCGTTGTCGAGAAAAATCGACAGCCAAAGCAAGCGGTGACGAGTTGCGACGACGCAACCGCAAGGCGATAGACGCCACGGAACGGCTCGCACGACTCGCCGGACATTGGCCGCCATGATGGACTCAGCTACCTGGAATGCACAGGGCCACGGGCTGCACCCCGGGCCCGACGAGGACTTCCAGCAGTTCCTCGACATGAACGCCATGAGCGGCATGAACGACATGAACTCGCTGGCCGGCGGACTGCAGTTTGACTTTGAATTTCCCAACGCCAGCGGCGCCGGCCAGCATATGCAGCTGCCCAAGGACCTCGACACCCACATGGCCGGTGCCGACAACGCACCGTCGGTCGTGGTCGGCACGTCCGCCAGCGCTCACCCGGCCATTCCTGCCGCCATGATGCCGCCACCGACGCCGACAGAGGCCATTTCAGAGATCGACGCGCAGATCAACTTTCTGCAGCAGCAGCGCCTGCAGCAGCAGCGCCGCCAGCTCGAGGAGCAAAACGTCGTCTTCCTCACACGCCAGAGTCAGATCGTGCCGCCCACCCCACAGAGCCTTGAGCTGCAGGCCGGCAACCAGTTCTTCGTCAGCCCCGATCCGCACCACCAGAAGCAGATGCAGCACCAGCAGCAGATGCACCAGCACCAGCAGCAAACCCAGCAGCAGAACCAACAGCAGGCTATCTACGAGCGGTACCACCAGCTAAAGGAGCAGCAAGACGTACGTCTCTTTCTTGTTATCGAGCCGATCTGGTCCCCCCCTCTAATAGCCAGATGTCCTTTACGCCTCTCGTGTCGCCCGCCGTGACGCCGCTGGAGACGCAGTTCCCCATCGACAGCCAGTTCACCATGCCCGGCGGCTACTTTAGCCCCCTCACATCGCCGGCTCTCCATGCCCAGACGGACCCGGTCTCGGTCTTTGATCCGCGCCTCTCGGGCACGCCGCCCATGGACATGGAGCTTGAAGCGCTGCCCGCCCCCGGTCGCGCACCAACGTCGGCCGCTTCCATGTCCAGCGACCTGACCAAAAAGGCGCGCAAGAGCAACGCCGCCAAGGCCCGCAAGGCCAATGTGCGCCAGTCGCCCATCACGAAGCCGCAACGAAAACGCATGTCGACAACGCCTGTCATCAACGCACAGGTGCTTGACCAGCTGGCTGAGTCGCTCGAGAACGAGGCGCTGTCCTCGCCCGTCATCGGGCAGCACGGCTTCCACCAGCCACAACACCTACACCTCACGTCGGCGCCTATGCAGCTCGGCCCCTCGTCGACGTCTACGGGCGCCACCGACTCGGAAAACGAGTCAGTCTCGCCCGAAACCCTGACCGACATGCCGCCACCGCCGCTACCCAAGCCGCGCTCCGCCAGGCCATCGCCCTACCTGATGCCACAGAATCATGGTCACGGCCACGCGGCCACACCCAGCCACATTCTCGCCTCGTCGTCGGTGTCCTCCATGTCCATGGTCTCTTCGGCCGCCCCCATGCCGGGCACCATTTCCGCCGTGGCCCTGCCGGGTGGATTCCCATCCCCCGCGACGCCGGCCTCGCTCATGAAGCTGGCGTCGCCCCAGCAAACTTCACACACGCCCTCGTCCGATCCGGTCGGCGGCAGCGGCAACCATGAGATGCCCGGCAGCGGCAGTCTGGGCGCAGACGCAGGCGCGGCCGCCACGGCCAACGAGCACATTGAGAGCTTCGAGCTACCCGAGTCGCTAAGCATGAACTTTCAGAAGCCGCAGCTGGCGCCAATCAGCATACACAACACGCCGATCATCCAGGCGGTGGCGACAACGGCATCGCCATCCCTGGATCCCATTTCGGCACGTTCCGCCACCTTTCCACACATGCCTTCGCCCATCTTTGCGAAGCCGGGCAGCTCCACATTTCCCATTTCGACATCGGGGTCGGCCACCCAAAGCCCACAGCTGCTGCCAGGTGGCGGCAGTATGACGTCGACTCCGACTCTTGCACCGCAGGCACAGACACAGGCACAGACACACCGGAGGACACCGCAGATGCTAGCACGAAGCGCCAAGAAGCGGGGCAGCATCAGCTCAATCCATGTGTCCCCAGCACTGCGGCCCAAGATCTCGCCAAATATCAAGCCGCTGTTACCGGGTGGCATGTCGGTAGCGGAGGACCATGCGTCGCGGCTGCTGGCGTCCAAGTCCAACTACCAGAACATATTGGAAGGCAACACGGTGCCGGGTGTATCGTACCCGAGTGAGTTGTCGACGAACCTGACGTCGAAGCGGACGTCGCACAAGATTGCCGAGCAGGGCCGACGCAATCGCATCAACTCGGCACTGCAGGAGATTGCAACACTGCTGCCGCGGCCACCACCTAAGGAGGGAAAGAGTGGCGACGACGGGGAGGGCGACAGCAACGGGAGCGGCAAAGGCGACGGAGGCAAGGACGGCAAAGGGGCAAACGCTGCCGGCGGCCTCAACAGCGGTCCGAACAGCAAGGCCAGCACGGTGGAGATGGCCATTGACTATATCAAACAGCTGCAGCAAGAGCTAGCCGAGGCTACAAGACGAGCCGAGGAGGCAGAAACGAAGCTGAAGCTGAAGGAAGAAGCAGAGAGTGATGACGACGGAGGCGGCGGTAGAGGTAGAGATGATCCTGCCGCTGCCACTACCGCTGCCATTGCCACGCCCACTACCATTCCCGCTGCCTAGGCGGAACAACCACTCGTCGGATCGGCAACAATGAGCAATACCAGGAGTCATCTACGGGGCGGCGCTATGTGTGATACTTTTGAGGCGGAGGTCGATGTGGAGGGTAGATCTTGTTAATTTTGGCTTTGCGTTTTTGGCTTTTGGCTTTTGCCACTGAGTTGGAGGCGGCTCACTGTTTTGGGTAATGTTTACTTTAGGTCAGATAGCACTCCATCCGTACGAGTCAGTAAGCACTTTATGGGAACGTATAAACATAGAGGTTAGGTTAGTGGTTTCCGGTGTTTCAAGGCATGGTGAAAGGCGTATGGGTAGAGGTCAGGAGATGGATCTTTTGGGGTACTTTTTTTGGAATTGCCGTGCCGTTCCTGAATTGACAATGCTGTTGCCTATCATGAGCATTGCACATCAATCGCGTTGTGTGGAGTGTCCATGTCGTGGACTCGTACGCTCTCTGCAGCCGCGTCGGTCTCGGCCAGAGTCGATCAGCCAATAAACGCCCAGCCAATAACAATGCCCGATCCAGGTGGCGACGGATCTCGGAGACCGAAGAGGCAGCCATGGCGTGTGGCTGGAGTAGTGGCGCACATAGCGGGGAAGAACCCACATAGGCTCGGTCTTTGGACGGGGTTTAGAGAAGCCCGAGACATGCAGTGTCGCCAGAGGGAGCCCGCTAAAAAGCCAGCTGGACCAGCCAGGCAGTGTGTTTCGGTGCCGCGTCAGCCCGTGCAGGGAACCAGAATGGCCTGGTGGTCGACAGCGCCTTCCCACCACCGCACAGGCTCGCTTTCGCTTGCGGCGAACGCGTAGTCAATAAAAAGAATGTGAAAAAGAAATACAAAATGCCCCGCACTACTGCAATGGATTCGTCCTCTGGCCAAAGGTTGCCTCCGTGACGTCGCCGACCCGCTTGTTTAAGCTTCTGCCTGGTTGTCCGTCTCTCGGGCATAGCACGGCGGCGGCGTAGCCGTGTTGGCGGTGGCACGGATGTCGTGACTGGGGAGTGGTGTTTCTGTATATAATTGCAGTCCTTTCCCGGGTTTGACAGTACTTTTTTCTTCTCATCATCATTCATCACTTCTCTCCATCTTTTACCTTCTTACTACCTCTCATACATCTCTTTCCTACAACAACATCAACAACAACCACCCAACATGGCTCCTCAACACTGGGCCTCTGACGCTGGCGAGGGCGTCGACTTCGCGCCCCCTCCTCACTTTCACCACCGCGGCCACGGCGGTCACGGTCACGGTCGCCGCGGTGGTCCCCCGGGCCCCGATGGTACGCCGCTGGCTTTCCGTCCTGGCCCGCCACCCCCGGCTGGTGGCCCGGCTCCTGGCCCGGCTGCCGCGGACGGCTCTGCTCCCCCTCCCCCCACGGACGGCTCTGCGCCGCCCCCCCCTCCTCCGTTCGGTCCCCACGGACACCACGGCCGCCACGGCGGTCGCCATGGTCGTCGCGGTGGTCCGCGCGGCGGACCGGACTTTGACGGTGAGATGCCCGACTTTGGCATGTTTGGCCCGCGCGGCCCCTGCGGCGGCAACCCCGAGTGGCTGATGGGCGGTCCCGGTGCCTGGCACGGTGGCCGCCACGGCCGCCACGGCGGTATGCGCGGCGGCGGTGGTCCCGGCCCCTTTGGGTTTGGCCCCTTTGGTCCCTTTGGCCCCTTTGGCCCGGGCAACTATGGCAACTTTGGACCGTTTGACTGGGACGACAGCGAGCGCGGCCGTCGCCATCACCATGGCCGTCGCGGCCCGCGCGAGGCCGAGGACAGCAACGACAACGAGGACAATGAGTGGGTCGAGGAGCGCTTCGACGAGAAGCGCGACGGCGCCGAGTCGGACTCGGGTTCGACGTCGTCGTCCAGCTCCAGCGACGACGAGTTTGACGAGAGCGCCATGGTCGAGCGCCAAGACACGCCCGACACGGCCACACTGCGCGACGGCGAGACGACTGGCCCGGCCGAGGGCGACAAGGACGGTGCCGCCCCGGGCGAGCGCCGCCACCACCCGCACCAGGGTTTCCGTGCCCACGGCGGCCGTCATGGTCGCGGTGGTCCCGGCGGCTTCGGCGGCTTCGGCGGCCCGGGTGCCTTTGAGATTGGCGGGCGTGGCCCGCATGGCCGCCATGGTGGCCCGCATGGTCGCGGTCCCCGCGGCGACTTCTTTGGTGCCGGCTTTGGTGGTCCCGGTGGTCCCGGTGGTCCCGGTGGCCCCGGTGGCCCCGGCGGGCGCCACGGTCGCGGTGGTCCCCGCGGTGAGTTTTCCGGTTTTGGTGGCCCAGAGGCCTTTGACTTTGGTCGTGGCCCGCGTGGCCGCCACGGCGGTCCCCACGGTCGCGGTCCGCGTGGTGAGTTCTTTGGCTTTGGCGGCCCCGGTGGCCCCGGCGGTCCCTTTGGTCGTCGCGGCTTCCGCGGCCACCACGGCCCCCATGGCCGCTACGGCCCGCGCCCCGACTTTGACACCTTTTTGCCGCCCATCCTGGCACCGTTTGTGCAGGCTGCAGTCAACCGGGCCGACAAGCCGGAGGCAGACCTGTTTGTGCCGCCCGTCGACCTCTTCCACGGCACCAACGGCTGGGTCCTGCATGCGGCCGTGCCCGGCGCTCAGAAGGAGAATGTGGTCGTGCACTGGGATGCCGACCGGTCGCTGCTGTCGCTGGCAGGCGTGATCTACCGCCCCGGCGACGCGGCGCAGCGCGGACAGCTGATGAATGGCGAGCGCCGCGTGGGCTACTTCCACCGCGAGATGCGCCTGCCGGCCTTTGGCGAGCTGCCGCCGCCGTACCCGGCAACGCCTGCCACCGATGCTGCCGCTGCCACGGGCGCGAGCGCTACCGAGTCCCCCGAGGCTGCCGAGGCTGCCGAGGCTGCCGACACGGCCATGACGACGCCGGCGCCGGAGCAGCAGCCGCGCGAGGAGGTCGATGCCGAGCACATTGTCGCCAAGATTGAGAATGGCGTGCTGATTGTGAGCGTGCCGATCATCGAGAAGGAGTGGACCGACGTCCTCCAGGTGGACGTGGAGTAGGCGGACAGGGAAAACGGGATACGGGTCATGGGACATGGAACAAGGGAAACGGACACATTGTTTGGGCTGGGGAATAGCCCACGGATGACAGCGGGATGAGCCGATTTGTATCTACACAAGACGCACGGGCATCGACTGGCAAATCAAAATACCCTTTGAATTGCAAAGGCCCCAAAAAAACACGGAAAATCGACAACCCAAAAAAAACGACCAGGTAGTGATTTTTGATTTTCTTCTTTCATGCAGGGTACGGAGTTGATCGGTTTTTCTCTTCGACTTGCTTTCTGTTTGCTCTTCATTAAATAGCTTAATAAAACCCCCCCAAAAATGCGTTCCTTAATTACACTTTTGCAAGTGAATAAACGATGCATAGTGAGTTACAGTAATTGAAAATAATAGCCAACTCATATGATCCAGTCATGAAGCAATTCTGAACAAATTATTCCACGTGACAATCTTATGTACATCCCCGTGACTTGCCCAGTTCCTGTTGTCCAGTAAATCGAAATCATATGCAGGCTCTTCGTTTGAAATGTCTGCTGAAAACTCTCTTCGTGCTTGCTATCCAATTAATCAGCGGGAGTCTTCTTAGCGCTTACGGTCGTTCGCTTGCCATGTTTTCATTGGCTGGTGGGCGGCCTCACGCTGTCAGATGACTCATCAACATAAAAATTACGCCCCACTGCGTGCCCAGCTCCCCTCATGTTGCCACTGACAACGCTAAAATGGCAACAACAAAGCCCCCAAAACAACGTTCCGTCACCATATCGCCCTTTTCAGAACACATCGGAAAATAGGCAGCGAGAACTGCAAAAAGCCTTTCGCGCCACGCGACTGTCGTCTTCCGGAGGGCCTGGGACTTTTTTTTCTCTCTTGGCTCCTGTCTGGCCTATTTAATTCCTCTCTTTCTCGTCACTCCTTTTTTTGCTGCCGTCAAGTCGCACGTTGTCACTTGCATCTCGACCACTTTCCCTCCTTTTCCTATCCTTTTCGCCCACCTGTCCTTTTCCATCGTTTGTTGGCCCCCGCCCATGATGTCGGACGAAAACACCGACTACCTGCAGCCGGGCTTTGAGCCGTCGACGCTGACGGTTCTGCGGCTGCGCTCTATCCTCGTCACCTACAACATCCACTACCCGTCCAACGCGAAGAAGCCCGAGCTCATTGAGCTGTTCAACAACCAGGTCGTGCCTCAGGCCACCAAGATCCTTGCCCGCCAAGCCCGCGCCAAGCGCTCCAGCATGGGCATTGTCGACGCCGCGCCGGCCAGCCAGAGCCTCAGCTTTGGCGACGACGACGACGACGACACCCATATCCGCCAGCAGCGTCGCACCAGCCCGCGCAAGCGCCAGGCACGGTCCACGAGCCATCAACCCGAGCCCGTGCCAGCGCAGCTGCCAACGGCTTCGGACACGGACACGGACGCCGACCCGTGGGCCGTCGCCGCCTCGGCACGCAAGCGGACAACACCGGCTCCGGCGTCTGCCGTGCGCCGCACCCGCGCCAAGACACCGCAGGTCAAGCTCGAGCCGCCCGAGGAGGACGTACAACTGCCGCCCCGGCTACCGTCGGTGCCTCTGTCGCCAGCGCCGCCTGCCGCCGCCTGGACCCCGGAGCAGCGCAGCAGCAGCCATGACTCTGCAACGAGCTACCACCAGCACAAGAGCTCCACCGACGAAGACGACGTCCCCTTTACCAGCGACAACCCCTTTCAGAGTGGCAGCTCGCCCCTGGCGGCAGTGTCGGCACAGGCGGCAGCAGGCGGTCGCCGACGGACAACGCCCGCACCGATGAAGCGGTCGTCGGTGGGCGGCCCAGCCAAGGCGGACTCGGTATATGCACGGCGGCGAACAGCAGATGCGGCAGTGTCAGCGTCGGCGTCCTCGTCCTTTACGCTGGTGAACCCGACGACGCCGGCGCCCGACTCGGACGCAGAAGACGCACAATCTACAGATGACGCGCTGGAACCGGGCGAGGAATTTACGCCCGAGGCGCAGCTAGAGATGGCCCAGGAGGAGGCGGCACAGCGCGAGCACACTGCCGCGAGCCAGCGGGCCGGCCGCAGGAACAAGGTGATCATGGCAGCAGCACCACGGCGGCGCAGCATCGGGGCAGCCCTGGTGACGCCGCTATGGGTGCTACTGCTGACGCTGCTGGGTGCCTATGCCACGTGGTACCGCCAAGAAAAGCTGGCTGTGGGCTACTGTGGCCTAGGCCGGCTGGCGGTGCCGCTGCTGGCGGAGCCCGCGGAGCGACTGCTGGAGCGGCTACCGGAGCCGGTACGCGAGACGGTAGCGGGCATCGAGGTGCCGCCGTGGCTGAACGTGCTGCTGGAGCCACAGTGCGAGCCGTGTCCGCCGCATGCATTTTGCTACTCGGACTTTTCGGCGCGCTGCGAGAACGGCTACTTGCTGAAGCCGCACCCGCTGTCGCTCTTTGGGCTGGTGCCGCTGCCTCCGACGTGTGAGCCGGACGGCGAGCGGGCGCGGCGGGTCAAGGCGGTTGCCGACAAGGCGGTCGAGGAGCTGCGCGACCGGCGGGCCAAGTGGGAGTGCGGCGACCTGGTCGAGAGCGACGGGTCGGCGGCGGCGTCGCCAGCGATAGACGTGCCAGTGCTCAAGGAAGTGATTGGGGCGAAGCGCAGCAAGAAGATGAGCCAGGACGAGTTTGACGACCTCTGGACGGCGGCCATTGGCGAGATTGAGGCGCGTGACGAGGTCGAGGCGGAGGTGGAGGTGGCGGCGCCGACGCACATGTGAGTTGGTCTCTGTGCCATTGTTTTTCCCTGTACCGCTCTATTGACACTAACCAGCTACTCTGTCGGCCCGTTAGAGCGCCCGATTCCGGAACCGTTCCAAACACCCGCCTATCGTCCACCTCGCTCGCTCGCCTTCCACTCGCTTGCGCCGTCCGACGGTCCATCCGCCTCGGCCTCGCCCGATTTCGACTCCCTCTTTCAGTTCTAGGCCTCGGCCTGCTGGCCGCGCTGTATGCCCGGGCCCGACTGCGGGCCCGACGGGCCGACCGGGCGCGTGTGCCGGCGCTGGTCGATCTGGCGCTGGCGCGGTTGGCCGCGCAAAAGGAAATGTACCTGCTGGACGAGGAGGAGAGCGACGATGCTGCAGACGACGGTGCCGGCGGAGGTGTGGGCACGGCCGGCGACGACCTCCGTCCCGACCCGTTTCTCTTTTTGCCCCAGCTGCGCGACGACGTCTTGCGGTCCACCCATTCGCTGGCCGCCCGCGAACGCATCTGGCAGCACGTCCGCGCCGTCGTCGAGCAGAACAGCAACGTGCGTGCCGGGCAGCGCGAGGGCCGCAATGGCGAGATCGGCCGTGCCTGGGAGTGGATAGGACCCGTCGGGACGGCCGTGGGCGCCGAGGAGGAGCGGAGCGGCAGCAGCCGTCGGTCGAGCGTCTACTTTGACCGGCGGCGGCGGCGCAGCGGACGTGTCTCGCTGGGGCAGGACGTGGCCGCGTCGCGGAGGCCCGTGTCGGCTGCTTCCACCACGCCGTCTGTCGTCGCCTCGCCCGCTGCCGTGCCGCGGCCACAAAACGACAGCGCCGCGCAGGCACCTGCAGAACAGACATCGGCATTGCATCGGCGGTGGAAAGAGTCGAGGCCAGTCTATTGAGTGTATTATAAGCGGCTTTTTTTTTCTATTTTTCTATTTTTCTATTTTTCTTGTCTTTTTTTCCTTTGTCTTGGCCTTCCGCGGCCTTCCGCGTTCTGGCCGTACTATTTTAATCTGTCGCGTGAACGACTTCTCTCTCCATGCTTTGGGTTGTTGTAGTCACCACAAGACTACGGAGCACTTGTTTTTGAATGGTGGTAACTAAGTAACTACTAACTGCCTTGAACTAAACTGCATGACTGGAGCATGCGCATGTATTTTTGACAGTAGATAGAAATAAAACAACCAACATGTCGCCATAACAGAATACCGATCCAGGAGAAATCTTTGTCTATCCTCTCTGCCTCGTGGCCCGCCTGATGCACCGCGACAGGGTAGTAATGCTGGTTCTTGTCCATCCCAAAACGCCAAGTACAAAAACAAGCCTAGAAATTGCGAAGCCCCAGAAACATCCAAAGAGCAAAGCACCAATCACAGGTTCTTAAGCCGGCGCGTGGCGCGTGCCGAAATCAGGGCAAAAAAGGCCCCGATAAACAGAATGACGGCAATGGCATTGGGCCCGTCCGTGCTGTGGTGCTCCGACGGGTGCGCGTGCTTGGCCAACTCGGGGCTCTTGCCGGGCTCCAACACGGCAAAGATCAGCATGCTGACCAGATTGCCCAGGAACTGCGGCACTGTCGTGTACATGTTGAGGATGCCAAAGTAGATGCCGCTCAGCTCGCCCGACGACGCCTGTGCCTCTTCCTTTTCCCGCTCATAGCCCAGCCCGTGCTCGATCTTGCTCTCGTCCGTCGTGCTCGCCAGCCGCCGGCCCGAAGCACCGCCGCGGACCGCCGTCAGCCGGTTGACCTCGATGCCCAAAAAGGCCGCCGGGGCCCAGGTGACAAGCGTCCAGGGAATGCCGCACAGGGTGACGAGAAACGTCGCCAGACGGAAGCTCGTCGCAAAGGGCGCCATAAACATGGCCAGCGCAAACACGACGTGGCCGCAGGTCCAGGCTGTCAGCAGATCCGGGCGCGACTTTTCCATCACGCCGGCAAACCAGGCCATGCTCTGGGGCGGCCGGTGCGTGTAGTTCTCGTCAAAGGGGCTGCGCACAAACAGCGGCACGATGCCGGCAGCCAGAACAGTGACGCTCGAGTAAGCCGTCAGGGCATAGCTGCCAATGCGACCCATCTCACCCAGCGCGTCGTTGGACGCCCGCGCATCGGCCGGTACGTCGTAGCGAAAGTACGTTTCGCCGACCCACGTGCTGCTGTAAATCATAAAGGGGAACCAGCCAATCCACCCCCAGAAGACGGCCCAGCAAATGGCCTGCATGCGTGGCGGCAGCGTTAGCAGCGTTGACCAGATCTGGCGGATCACCTTGACCAGGCGTCCGATGCCACCGTCAGCCGCACTGTGGCCGTGGCTCGGCGGCAGCAGAGCACGCTCAGTCACGGCCCAGCAGGTCACGGCCGAGGTGGCGACAATGCTGGCAGCGGCAATGACCGTCAGCTGCTTGAACTGGGTGTCCCCCAGGGTCGGTCCGAGCAGTGTCACCAGGTCGACGGCGCCGGCGCCGTAGCCAACCAGGTGGCCAAACGAGGCCATGCGGCTAGACCAGGCTGAGCCCTCCTGCTGCTTCTCAATAGGCAGGGTGTCGACCACGAGGCTGCGCACACACGACATGGCCGCGTTGATAGCAAAGTCCACGACGTAGAGTGCCAGCACGGCCAGTGCGATGACCGTCTTGCGGTGCGGAATTGGCGCCGCCGTTCCCTGGCCGACGAGGCCGTCCTCCGCGCCCAGCAGCGCCGTGACAATCTCGCGCGTGAAGCCCAGCGTCAGCAGGGCGCCAACGACAAGAATGTTGCCTACGACGATAAACGGCCGCCGACGGCCCCAGCGGCCGGTCCACTGGTCCGAGATGACACCAATGACCGGCTGCACGATCATGCCCGAAATAGGGCCCGCGAGCCACACAAATGAAGCCTGTCCCTTGGTCAGGCCGAGCGACAGCATGTACGGCGTGCAATCTGTTGTGTTAGCAGTCCATCGGCAGGCAGTCACCGGCGACCCAGCAGAGACTCACAAGTCATCTCGACGCCCCATGTAAATCTGCGCCATGTCAGCAGCGACACCACCACCACCACCGCCGCCGGTATACGTACGCAATGCCCACACTCGCACAGGTCAGCAACATCATGCGCACCGTCTCCGTGCTGCCCCGAATGGCCGGCTGGCCAACCCAATTTGCCAGCACCATGTTGTCGTATTGATCGAAAAAGTCCGACTCTTTGCGATACACGTCCTTGAGGTCGTCTGTCTCGCTCGACGCCCAGGACCCGTACTCGTCCGAGTCGCTCAAGAATCGTCGCGCCGCCAACACAGGCTGAACGCAAGAGTGCCACTGCGGGCGGTTAACGTCTGCGCCAGCAAGATCAGCATCAGCCTCGTCTGCGCTCATGGCGCGTGGCCAGTCGTGGCGGCGGTGATGGTGGGCCATGGTGATGCCTGGCGGTGGGGGGGGAGACAAGACGGTGAAACAAAATGTTGCAGGATGTTGTTGCGGCGGGCGTTGAGCAGGAAGGCCGCCAGATGCGATCGCTGGCTTCTGTGCATGTTCTGGACGTTGGATCTGCCTCTACTGGGCATTTTCCTCAGATGCCTGGATCTGTCCTTCCTCCCTGCCGTATCTGACGTTCCCGCGTCCATTGTTCCTTCCTCATCGAAAAGGCAATCGTGTCCACATACCCAGCAAAGCAAGCGCAACAACTAATCATCCTCGAGCGGCAGCCGGTCGTACTGAGCGTGTAAGTCGTCGCTGCCAGATGCAGATTGAAGGGAGATGTTTCGGCAGAACAAAGGCAGAGATGGGCGAAAGCGGAAGGAGGTCAGATGGGTTGCCGTGTCCTCTCGGGGCGAATTGACCCAGAAATCCTTCCTTGGGGGAAGCCGCGTGCTGTGGGGCTCCCCAGTGACGTCGCCAACCCCTTTTACGGAGCTGTTGTTGGCCTCTGCAGCCTATTTTCCGCCGCTGCGCCCCCAAACTCTAGGTAGCAATACGCGGATCGGCGGCACATGCCAGTGCGTTTGACTAGAGTCTGTTTCACGTCCAGCGGCCGCGTACGCTATCGGGAGCACATTTCTATAATGGGCAGACCGCCAATCCGGCAGCCAAACTGAGTAGGCTGGTTGGACTTTTAGTGCTTGGTAATAATCTTGGCAGATAACAAGCAGCCACGGGAAAGATAGCACAACAGCCCGGTTTCTAGTATCTTCCCTCTTTCTTAGTCGTTGATGCAACAGTATGCCGGCAGTTGCTGCAAGTTTGAGCCATATCGTCGGGACTGTGGGGAAGCTCGATTCGATAGCATATCAGTGTCTGTCTTGCATTGTCTCGCCAAAGACTTGGCCAGCGCATTGATTGCCTGGTATTGACGCTGGTCTACAGATAGGCCGGTGCAGTACAGAGTAAGAGCAAGGACTTGCAGGTGATGGCTTTTTGATCGCTGCGCAGCTTCTCCGTACGAAGAATCACTATTAGGTGGGGGGAAATGATGGGGAAAATGTAGAAGAATCGCAGTAGTAACAAAATTGATAACCGCGCTGGGCTCTGTCTTGCCCTCTCTGAATGCCTCAATCGGGATGTTCTTGATACAATGCACGGCAGTACGCCGGGTCTTACATGAAGAATTGACCAGAGCAGTCGTATCTGTAGAACTAACAAGCCTATTAGAGGGATCTTCTAGTACACGTGATGTTGGCACGTGAAATGACAGCCGCAACCGCTACATTGTACAATGCGCAAAGTCCGATCTAGGAACGGGGGGAAAAGTTGACTCGGAAAAAATTGACGACCAATACCATTGCGTCGAGTGTGAATCATCCGAGCACCGTTCTCTTCTGCTTTCCCTTGCTTCTCCCACCTCATACCTCCATTGATTCCTACACCTTGTCCGCCATGGATTTGGTTAACAGGTCAGTCAAATGACCCAAGCATGAAATTACCCCGCCTCGGCCCCAAGTACTGACCAGCCCAGCTTGGACGGCCGCCTGCTCTTTGCGATCCCAAAGAGTGCGTATCTGTCTGGAGAATGGCCAACAGCCGGCCGATCTTCTCTCCTCACATACGTTTCCTTTCCCCTTGCTAACCGCGCTAGAGGGCCGCCTCCAACAGGCCGCGCTCGACCTGCTCCGCGGCGCCGACATCCAGTTCCGCCGCGAAAACCGCCTCGACATTGCGCTCGTCAAGAACCTCCAGATCGCCCTCGTCTTCCTCCCGGCTGCCGACATCCCGACCTTTGTCGGCGAGGGCCGCGTCGATCTCGGCATCACCGGCCTCGACCAGGTCCGCGAGCACGATGCCGGCGTGCGCGCGCTCGGCGGCGCCGACACGGCCCGTGGCTGCGAGACCGTCATGGAGCTCGGCTTTGGCAGCTGCAAGCTGCAGGTGCAGGTCCCGGACAAGGGCAGCTACGCCACGCCGCACGACCTGATTGGCAAGAACATTGGCACCAGCTTTGTCCACCTGGCCGAGGAGTACTTTGCCCGGCTGGAGCAGGCCGAGGTGGGCGCCACGCCCGGCCAGAAGCTGCGCACCAAGATCATTGAGCTCAGCGGCAGCGTTGAGGCAGCCTGCGCGCTGGGCGTGGCTGACGGCATTGTCGATCTTGTTGGTGGGTGTTGTCCTGTTGCCGTGTTATGTCGTTCTCTTCCTCGAATCTCTCTAACACCTCAGAATCCGGCGAGACGATGAAGGCGGCCGGCCTCAAGCCTATTGACACCGTGGTCGACTCGTCGGCCATCCTGATCCAGTCCAAGGAGCCGAGCAACCCGGAGCTGCTGGCGCTAATTGCCTCGCGCATCGGCGGCGTCATCACCGCCCAGAAATACGTCCTCTGTCAGTACAACGTGCCGCGCAGCCGCCTGTCCGAGGCCACGGCCATTACGCCCGGCAAGCGCGCGCCCACCATTACGGCCCTCGACGAGCCCGACTGGGTGGCCGTCAGCGCTATGGTGGAGAAAAAGAAGATTGCCACCGTCATGGACAGCCTCGTCACGGTGGGCGCCACAGACGTGCTCGTCCTCGACATTCACAACACGCGCAATAGCTAGACAGCTGCGCTTCGGGTGTCTGTCGTGTCGGAGCATGCGTAATGATAGAGAACGGTTCATACACATAAAAGGAATGGGTCACAAAAGACAAAAGATACACGTGGGAAGCAATCAACGGTGTCTGTTTGGGAAGAGTACAACCAACACTACGTGTGCCAGATGACGACCCGGCCGTCCACACCGCTCGCTGTCCGGTTAGCCGACGCACCGCAAAAGGAACTGCTGGAACTGCTGGTTGAAACGTACACGAAAACTGGGACACGGCGCCGCCCGCAGACGCGTACGGCCGGATTGTGGTGATCGTGTTCTGGTGCACCGTCTTGAGCTGCGTGTCGTTCTTGGCCTTGCCCACCAGGTCCATCTGCCGGAACATGTTAAAGGCCGACTCCTCGCGGTCGGCCGCGCCGGGGCCGGCACGGGACTTGGCCTCGAGCGTGCCGCTGAGCGCCCAGCCGTCGACACCGCCGCGGAAGCGGAACGCCTCGCAGTCGTAGCCAGCCGCGATAATCTCAGCCTCACCGTTCCACAGAAGGCTCGCAAACGGCAGCATCTGCGTCGGGATGCTGATCACCGCGCGCGGCGGCTGGTCGGGCGCGCTCGGGTAGACGACAGTGATGCTGCTGTCGTGCGCGGCAAAGGCGAGCGCGTCGCCGCTGGGCGAAAAGGCAATGGCGTGCACCCAGCCGGCCGCGTTGTTGAGAAACTCGCCGCAGACGGTGTTGAACGGCAGGCGCTCGCCCCAGGCGCTCGGCTCGGGGCGGCTGTCGACGCCCTTGACAAAGGCCGAGAAGACTCGCGCGCGCGCATCCGTGCTGCCCGCGGCCAGCAGGACCGAGTTGGGGTGCCAGCCTACCGTGGTGATGGTACTGCGGATCGGCTTCTTGAGGTGCTTGGACACCCACCAGTCGTTCTCCTCCTCAAAGTAGCACACGGCAATGGCGCGGTCACCCGAGCCGACCGCAAACTTGGTCTCCGCGGGCGACCACCGCACGCACGTCGCCGCCCGGTTGATGCGCAGCAGCACCAGTGTCGGCTTGTAGCCCGTCGCCGACGGCTCCCAGACAATGGCGTTGCGGTCTGTCGGTCAGCCACGTGTTCGCTCATCCGCCTCGTCCCACTCACTCACCCTGCGAGCAGGTCACGATGCGGCCGCTGTTGGGGGCAATGTCCACGCCCGTCACCGTCTTATCGTGGCTCTTGAGCTCGTCCTTGAGCTTGAACGCATTGCCCACGCGGCCGTACAGCTCGACCCGCGAGTCCCGCGCCACGGCGAGCGTCTTGCGGTCGGCCGAGAACGAGTGATCCACAATCGGATTGTGGAAGAGGTGGTGGACTTCGGGGGCGGCCATGGTACAGTCGGGCGTCGGTGCAGACGGGGTGTTTGTCAAGTACGTGATAGGAGGAGCTCTCGACTATCACTGCGTGGTGATGCGGGTGGCAGAGGGCAAGGCAGTCCGTTTCTACTGCGCCTCCGATTTGGCGGGGACAGAGGGGCACTGTGTGCCGCAACAGCCGCACCGTATGTACTTACCTAAGCACGCGATCCAGCTCCTCATTGGACACGCGAAAATAGCAGCAAGCGGAAAAAACCACACGACAGCCTCTCCCACAGCGTCAACACCGCCGCCCAGCTCTCCTCGCCACCAGCCGGGCTCCTGGACCGCACGCGCCATGTCGACCTCGACGCAGTCCCACATTCTGCCACTGCCAGGCAACGGTCTGCCGGTCAAAGTGGTGCCCATTCTGCCAAACCAGACGTGAGTTTTGGACTGTCTGCTCTTCTGCTCTGCTTCTCTGCTTTTCTGCTTCTCGTCTCGCCGCTGACCGCTCAGCCTCTACGTGCGCAACCTGCCGTCGGCCAAGATCCGCAAGGAGGACCTGCGCATGGCCCTCTACCTGCTCTTCTCAACGTACGGCACCGTGCTCGACGTAGTCGCCCTCAAGACGAGCAAGATGCGCGGCCAGGCGCACATTGTCTTCCGCGACATCCAGGCGGCCACGCAGGCGCTGCGCGCGCTCGAGGGCTTCTCCTTTTTCGGGCAGGACCTGGTACGCACAAATGCGGAACAAGGATACAACACTACCAATCTACACCGACTGACCCCCTCCAGAGCATTGCCTATGCAAAGTCCAAGTCCAATGTGATTGCACGACTCGACGGCACCTTCCAGCCACCCACTGCGGCCCTGGCCGTCGAAGTCACCGACCTGCAGCAGAGCATCTTCAACGCGCCCGCGCCCGACACGTCCACAGCGGCCGCCGCGCCGTCTTCCGCCACGAACGGCGCCACCGCGCCAGACGCCGCCGCCGCCGCCGCCGCCGCCGCTGCCGCTGCCGCTGCCGCTGCCGCCCGGGGCCAAAAGCGGACACGCGACGAGGAGGAGGAAGAGAGCGACAGCGACGTGGCCATGGAGGAGGACAGCGATGACGAGTAGGGAGAGGTGGACCGAGGCAGGAGAAACGATACCCAGTGTCCAGCACGCATGACACCATCAAGCATCAAGCGTGCCACGCGGAATGACCGGACGGCTCCATCCGGTTGTTGACGGTTGCTCTTTAGCAGTCTTCAACTAGGGCCATTTCCTTGGGCACCCAGAGGCCCACGCAGCCGCCCACGAGGCCGAGCCAGATCATGAGATAGGACTTTTTGGAGCAGTCAAAGCCCGCCATGGCGTCGCCGAGAAGACAGGGATGGACGAAAAAGGTCGGGACGCCGGTGACAGGGTGGTACTAGATGGCGGCGTGGCGTCGTGTCAGTCTCGGGGGAACATGGAAAACGGATGCACAGATAGAAATCCACGTCAGGACCTACGTCTGCAGAGATGCCCCCAATGCTGCCGGCCGCGCGCAGGCTGTCCTTGAACGGGCCGGGCACGAGCCGCCGGAAGACCGTTTCCATGTCAAACGCAGGCTCGTAGTCGGGCAGGCCATGTAGCGAGAACCAAAGACAGGGTGCCCGGTAGGTGGAATGTAGATGGATCTCGTAGGTGACGGAGCCGATGTCGACCGGCGGGCCCGCGGGCGTCTGTTTGGGCAGTGCGGCCTCCGCAGTGGTCAGAAGCTGGCACCAACCAGGCACGACGATACAGCACCCACCTCGTCTGCCTCCTCGGCCTCGGCCATGTATGCGTCCTCCGTCTCGTCGGCACTACCTGTAGCCGGTGTCGTCAGGGAAAAGCGGTCAAGCTGGCCGGCCAGGTCGCCGTCGCCATCGCCAAGGGAGAGGTCGGCGCTGTCCTCGAGTGGACGCAGGATCTGAATAAAGGTTGCGTACTCGTTGCCGTAGGCATTCGTGTTAAAGGTCGTGCAGGCGGACAGTCGCCAACGACGCCGCAGCGGGCCGAGCGTGGCATGGCGGTAGATGCGGTCGAGGTGTTGGCAGGCCTCGGCGAACTCGTCCTCGGTCAGGGAGGGATAGGCACGGAACTCGGCGCTCTTGGGGACTGGCGCTCGGGAGTTCATGGTGAGCGTGGCAAGTCAGATGGTCAATTATTGTCGAAAACAATTAGACTGTCATACAGTGTTTTATAAAAACACTGTGTGGGGACACGGTGTGTCATATTTACTTAGTATTACATCGATCCAGAATCGTGACAATAAGGATAGGCACCCGCGACAAGCAACTAGGAAACATGACCAGTTCTGCTGGCATATTCACGTGGTTGTCGATTTTGAGCTGATTGACGCTCTTCCACAAGATCGGAGAACAGCTGTGGTTGAGCTCTGCGAAGCTATTGATTTCAGTGCGCTGCCACTATTAGACAATACACTGACGGAGCTTCACATTACCGCAAACAAAAGCACCGACGGTACGGCTGTACGCTTTGCACATTACCCTCTTCAAGAATGGTACACATTCAGTAAACACTCGAAAAATGTGTGGGCAACTACTCGCCAGGACTTCTTCCGATTTCGCCACTTGTTCTATGTCGAAACTGGGACACGCGTGGTAGATTTTTCACGAGTTGCTGTTGGGAAAAGTCTCCACTTGGCAGTGTTTTTGGCTCGGATCCAGTCTAATAACCTCGATGGGGAGCACTGTGTGTTCAAGACAATTGAAAAAACGCACTACATTCCCCTCGACAGCGAAGCACTGCAGAAAGAGCTGGAAGTTCTCGAAAGGGTTGGTGGTCAAGGTCAGATTGTTCAGCTGGTTGCTGTTGTTGTCTCAGCCAACCCGTACCGCACGTTGCCCAGCCCTAGCAACGACGATCCCCAGGTCGTCCGTGGATTTCTTCTTGAGTATCATCCAGGAGGGAACTTGAAAGATGCCTTAAAGACAGCAGATCCTTGTGCGCCCTGGCAGCTATGGGGGGAGCAGCTTTGCTTAGCGGTGGGCACACTTCATCAGCATAATTTCACCTACATGGATATCAAGCCTGAAAATGCGGTTATTGACGCAAAAAACAATTTGGTCCTAATCGACGTTGGTGGAGCCGGTGGCATTACCTCTGAGTTTATCGCCTGCAATGAGACAGCTCGATGAACCGCTTTCGGCACCCCTCGAGGACAGGAAAAAGACATATGGGCAGTGGGGAGATATTTATCCGCCATGGCAATGGTGTTGGGGGATGTGAATTCACAGCTCTGGGTAGAAGCAACAAGGGCTATGGAGACTCCCAAGTCGATCTCCTTATTCCATATGGCTACCACTCTCCAGTCTAGCTAATCATAATCAGACCAATTCACTTCCCATGACTCAAACCCCCTATCGTAAACGGACCCTTGTTTAGTAAAGTCAGCTAACTAGTAACAAGCCATTTTATATTTGTTGCAAATCGCACCTAGCCCTTCTCTCTTCCCATTCGATTTCTTATCGCAATCAGGCAAAAAGCACCAACCCAGCGTGGTAGAGCTGACTTCACTTCTAGAATTGCAGATCTGCTCATCGTGCACACGAATACAGAAAGTGCACATGTCGACAGTTGGACTAGGATATCCCGAAGAGCAATAAGAATGTTGAATCTTATCTCGATGTACAAGTAGGAACGCAAAAAAATACAGGAGAGTACGGCCTAGCATTAATCGGAAGCGAGATTAAGAACGGACTAGACTATTACATCTTATATTTTCGAGCTTCTATGGTTCGATCGCGTGAGTTACTGTCTTCATAAGCTCATCACGATTCCGCTGTAGGTTTGCTGTTCCGCATCCATATCAATGCTACTCATCATTAGCCAGTTGTTCGACGAGTATCGGATTCCACAATAACGTACAGAGTAAAGGATAGAAGGCAAGGACGCGATGTTAAAGTGCGGGGTAGCTAGAAGAAGTCATATTATAACTCACAACCCTATTTGTCTACTCCGTGTCGCTCCTTCCATGCGATGCAACTTCCCACCAGAAAACGCCCCCAATGCAAAAGAGGTATCAAACAGCAAAATGCTAAACGTCCGCCCATTACTTCATCCTCTCCATTACTTCACATCAAATAAAAGCCAGCACGCCGCTGCTCGCGCGCGATGTGAGCGAATTGTGTGAGCCCAAATGCGACTGGGAGTACCGGGACACGGCCAGGCCAATGCCGCGACCCTCGTCCAAGAAGGACCTCTGCGGCTGTGGCTCTGGAGAACTCGCGAGATCTCTGGGCATTTCGTGGCCGTCCTCGACAGGGCCGTTTTCGACCAGGCTCTCCGGCGCCGACGGCACCTCTTCTTGTGACTCGGGGTAGGTGCCCGGCAATATCTCCGCGTCAACCATGTCCACTTCGGGTGCAATCGACTCCTCGACGGGATAGTTGTACGCCGCTTCTGGAAAGACAAACGACTGCTGCGGCTGCAGAGGCCGAATGGGCAGCGGGAACTCGTGGCGGAACGCGACGCCATCGCCCGTGGAGTCCCGCGCAGCAAATAGCGGCCGATGCGGCGTCCGCACCGTGTTGTCATACACGCTGGTCCAGTTGGGCTCGGTCGAGTGCAGCGTCACCCAGGAATCCGACGACGTGTACATGCCCTCGCTGAGGTCGCTCTGGCTGAACCCCCGCTGGCCCATGTCGGGCGTGTCATAGGGTAGCAGCAGCAGACTCCGCACCTCCTCCATGGCGGCGGAGATGCCGCCGATGCCGCTCCCGGCACTGAGGGGCCGACAGCTGCGCATCGAAATGGTGCGGGCGATCTCTTGCGAGAGGTCCATCTCGCCTGTTTGTGGCGACACGGGGCCAAGGAAGGACGGCGACGGCAGGGGGCTGAGGAACGCAGGCACCGGCGGGTCGAGGCGGATGGCCGCGTCCAGCTCCTCGTCGCTGGTGTTTTCACCGTCCAGGCTGTCATAGCTCGACGACAACGATACCGGACGCACACCCAGCCGCTGGATGGTCGGGAAGCTGTTGGTGGTGCCAGCTGCGGTAGGGGGGGCAGCGGCGGGGACGAGGCCCGACCGGACAAGGGCCTCCTGCGGCGGAGCGAGCGAGACCGGCGATCCATGACTGGCTGTCCACTCCTCTGTCCGGGAACTGTACGACGGTCTGCGCAGAGACCGCGGCGGCTGCAGCTCCTCGTCCTCCTCTGTGAGCGTGCGGCTGGGGTTGGGACTTGTGATGAAGACGGGCCGTGGCCGGAACGGCTTGGCCATGGTGACGTCGCCAAACGTGACACTGCCATAGTCCGAGTCCTCTGATGGCGCCACCGGCGAGCGAACCGGCGAGTGGACCATGTCTAGTGTGGGCGGCCGGGGCGGCCGCGAGGGCCCGCGTCGTGGTGGCTCGGGCAACGGTCCTGACGGCGGTTTCGACGGCGGTTCGTCGACCTTGGAGCGCTTGAACCGGCTAGTGAACTTGGCAGCGAATCCGCCCAGGATGCCATGGGACCGTGCTGCCGTGACAGCGGGCTCACTGGCTATGCTATTCAGGGAAAAACGCGTCTCTGCGAGCACCGCGCTCGGCTCATTCCCGTCATCGATAATGGCCTCCTGACTCTGCACCGGCCCTTCGAGGCCCCGGCCACCGACAGCGAGCGCCGCACTCTCCCGCAGAGCGGCCGGTGTGCCACCACTGACGCGTTGCACGGAGACTTCGGCCGGCGTCATGACGATACTGTCGCGGTCGTCCTGGGTGGAGCGGTCACCAGGGATGCCAAACGCGTCGTGGTACAGCTGGCTACTGCGGCTGATCGGGCTGCCGCGGACGTTGATGTCGTGCAGATCGCCGTGCCGCACGGAACGGCTGGCACTCGACAGCAGCGTTGATTCCTCAAAGGGCCACTGGCCCGTGGTAGCACCGTCGCTGCCGGCTGTAGCCGTCCGCGGGGGCGTTGTGTGACTGGGTGGGACAGGGAACTCGGAGATCACGGCACCCATCACGCCGCTCTCACGGTCTGTGGTCTGGCCCGAGTTCCGCGCCCACTGGATGAAGATAGCGGGAACCTCGGCGACCTTGTACGCCTTGTCGGGTGTTTGTGGCGTCTGCGGCGGCACCGTGGTGCTGCCCGTGCTGCCGCGGCCATCGTGGGAGAGAGCGATGCCAATGGCTGCCTTTTCAGCATTGGCTGCGTCGTCACCGGTAGCCGGGTCCGCGTCCTTCTTGCGATGCTGCCGCCGGTAGCAGCAAACAACAATGGCCGAGACGAGACACAGAATCAGCACAGGGATCAGCACAGCCAGCAGAATTGCGCGGGTCGATGTCCGGCTCGTGGATGCAGCGGCAGCGGCAGCAGCAGCAGCAGTCGTCGTGCTAGACACCGTCACAGTAGTGGTCGATGTTGGATTCGCCGAGTCGACGCCCGTGAGAATTTGCAGGACAAACGTCTGGCTTTCCGTGCTGGTCGAGCCGTCCGCGGCCGCCTTGAGGGAAATGGACACGGACGATGGGGCATCCGACAGCGGCACTTCGCCCGTAATGGTCAAGTTGTCCGCGTCCAGCGAGATCCAGTTCTCGTCGGGGTTCGTCGACATGGCGATACTGACGTTGGTCGTCTGCAGGTACGACTCGAGGTCAATGGTGAAATTGCTTCCCTTTTGGGCTTGCATGTTGGGCAGGTTGCTGCGGAAGACGGTCCCTTGGCCGATGACGACCTGAATGGAAACGTTGAGCTTGTCCGTGAGGACGTCGGAAAAGCCAATCATAAAGGCGGCGCTCTCGGCCGACGGCGGCGGCGTGCCGCTGATGCGCCAAGTCGTATTGTCAAAGAGGAGCCAGTCGGGCGGCAACGACAAGAGAGTAGCCGTGAGGTTCGCAGACGAGGCTGGCTGGCCATCGATCAGCACGCCCGTCTCCAACCCCGTGTATGTGAGCGTCTTGTTGGCGGTGGCGTTGAGGACAATGGACGGGTCGTCAATGGTGATTTCGTGGCTGCCGACGACGACGGAAAAGGCCACGGCCGTGGCAGAAAACCCCGAGACATCGGACGCGATCAGGCGGAAGTTGAACGTCTGCGGCGGCTCGACCAGCAGGTCGCTGGTCGGGGTGGTGCCGCTGAAGCGGAGCGTGTCCGCATCAAAGATGATCCACGAGGGCAGGGGCGAGTTGTCGCCAGAGACGGCGTAGTAGTTGAGCCCGGCGGACGAAAAGGTGTGGGGGGAAAAGGTAAAGTTGAGGGGGCTGTCGGGGTAGTACAGCAGCGATGAGGGCTCCGAATAGACGAGGCCCGACTCCTCCAGTTGCTGGGCAATCGAGACATTGACCGTGGGTGCCGCGTTGCGCGAGACGACCAGGGTCGTGTTGAGCGTTGTGGCGCCGTCGCTGTCGGTGGCGACGAGGCCAAAGTCAAAGCCAATGACGTCGTCCTCGTCCCCCGCCACGTCGCTCGCTCGGGGGGTGCCGTGCAGCCAGCGCTCGTCTGCTTCCAAGGACAGCCAACTGGGAGCGTCGACGAGGGTGTAGTTGATGGCGGCGGAGGACAAAAAAGTGTTGGCGGCAAAGACAAAGGAAAAGAGCTGGTTGATGCGCGCCACAGGAGGCACCTGGGCGTTGATAGGGAAGCTGATGGTGGGCGTGCCGAGGGCTACCTGGACGAGGCCGGCCAGAGCGGCGGCCGCCGCGGACGGCTTCATGGTGCCGGTGAAACGAGAGAAGACCGACGGACGGAGCCAAGCGAGAGAATGAGTGAAACAAGCACCGGAAGAGACTGGAGAGGCCGGCACGGAGACCGGAGAAGGAGCGGGACGACGGGTTACACCGTGCTAGGCAGTGCTGCCAGCATAACGCATGCGATGGAAAGGAAGGAAGGAAAGACAAACGAGAAAAAAACGACAAAACGAGAGACGGCAAGACGAGAGCTCGATCAGACGAACAGACGGAGCACTGGCCGAACCGGAATGCAATGTATATGCTGCAAAAACCAGAGGCTCTGCCGGTGGCTGGGACAAGCAAGGGTCGAGGGCCGGCGTGTAAGTCGTCAAGTGGGGATACCAAGAGGACGAAGAGGATCACGACAGCAGGACCGCAGGAGACCGAAAAGAAGCAAGCAAAAGCAAATTCGGCGAGGCAGCGCAAGCGAGCAGGATGCCAGACTGAAATACACCCCCGAGGCAGGGGCTCGTCGTCGTGGACAGAGGGGGTGGTCCGTGATGGTGACAAGTCCCGTTGTCTGCTGACGGCCGCGACAAACGGCGGCGAAATGGCACCGAAAGGGCAAGAGAGACCTGCTCTGGCATGGAGGGAGGCCGTCTACTAGGCACGACTACGTCTTGAGCAGGATGGAGGGGGGCAGAGCAGGGCCGTCTGGCATGCAAATCATGATGGAAAATCCATTACACCACAACCAGAAGAGGCCATCGCCAGCATTCCGGCAACGAGGCAGGGAGTGACAGGCAAAGGGGGGGCCTAGGGAGCAGCACTTTACGCGATCGCTGCGCGTCCTTTGGGCCCGATCGCGTGGTTGCGGCAGTACGTGCAGAAGCCACTCGGAGGATAAGTCGAAGAACGGGCAAAGCGCCAGCGGGAAGCCGGGAACAAGCTGCCAAAAAAGCAGCGAAAACGCAGCCGAACGGCCCTAAAGAAGAAAAAAAGCAAGCAAGCGCGAAAGCACCACAGTCTGGTGGCTGGGAGACACTGGGCAGACGCGGTCGAGACGCGCTGTCGCGCAACGCAAGGGGCGCTACAGGGAGCCGTTTTTTGGGGCACCATCGTCCACAGCGTGACGAAAAAGATGCTAAAAGCCGCGCCCGACGCTAATGGGTGCAGGTTCTTAACGAGCTTTGCCAACGCGCGAAAAGGGATGCAAGGGACGAGTGTGCAGACGTCGCAGTGGCTGGGCAGCACAGGGAGACGGCGGCAGGGCCGGCGAGAGGGGAGGTGAGGGCAGAAAGGGCAGAGAAGAAATGAGCGACGTGGAAGGGGAGAGAAAGAAAGCATCGACAGATTTCCGGCTCGAAATGGCAACAATGGGCCGCCCACATCCGCGTCACGTGACGCGGCAAGTGCTTGGCAGGGACTGTGCTTTTTGGCCGAACAGCTCCGTCACGGCGCTGCATGTGCGCAAACATGGTGCACGGTATGCCTCAATGTGTTACAGTGCCTGTGAATGCGTAGTGGGCAGACGGGCGCTGCCCGCGAGAAGGCGGTGACGCGTGGAAATCCGCGAGGCCGAAACCGCACTGGATCCATAACCAGAAAGAAGTCCAACGAAGTCGCAATCACCACCGCTTCCCATGGACGGCCACACACACACGGGTCCGACAGGCCCGGCAGGGCCCGAGGGATTGACGCCCTCGCCCGAGCTCAACCCCCTGTCGCTGAGCGAGATTCACGGCGACGACGCGGAGCAGCTGGCGCCGCTGCCGGTGTATAAGGAGGCGGGCGAGACGGTGCTGGACTTTGGCGGCCTGCTACAGCCGCCGACGCCGGCACTGCGGCTGCGCGAGGACCTGACCGAGGGATGCGGCGGACAGACATGGCCGGCGGGCATGGTGCTGGCAAAGCATCTGCTGCGGCACCGGAGGGCGGAGATGGCCAGGGCAAGCATGTGGGTAGACAAGGACAAGACGGACAAGATGGATAGGCGGACAGACAGCTGACTCAAACAGACTGGAACTGGGTGCGGGTGGCGGCTTGGTCGGACTGGCTGTGGCGCTGGCCCGGTCGTGGGAGACAAAGACGTCGACACCACCGGCAGCACCGGTAGCACCTATCCTCCTCACCGACCAGGCGCCGATGCTGGCCCTTTTGCAGCACAACATTGCCCTCAACGGGCTGCAGGACGCGGCCGACGCCTGCGTGCTCAACTGGGGCGACCCGCTGCCGGCGGCGGTGGAAGCGCTGCGGCCGACAGTCGTGCTGGCGGCGGACTGCATCTACTTTGAGCCGGCGTTTCCGCTGCTGCTGACCACGCTGACGGCGCTGCTGGCGCTGGGCGACGCGGCGCGGCCGGTGACGGTCTACTTTTGCTTCAAGAAGCGGCGGCGGGCCGACTGGCAGTTTGTCAAGCAGGCGCGGAAGCGCTTTGTCGTAGTCGACCTGGCCGACGACGACCGGGCGCTGTTCAACCGGGAGGGCCTGTATCTGTATGCCATGACGCAAAAGAGAGCCGAGGGCACGAGATAGGAATGCAGTCGTCCAACGGACCGCCCCAATGGGCACTGAAAACAGGTGTTGTGGCCTGTCTGACGCAGGCGTCGGCGACGGGGCGTGTGAGCCCAGCCGCGGCTGGCTGGCCGGTGGCAGCTGCATGGCGTTGCACGTGCAGGAGAGACGACCGACTTGGCGTCTTGTCTTGCCGTCTTTGCCTTTGCGCCTTTCGTTTTCCCGCCATCCATCTTCCGTCTGTCTGTCCCCTTCCGTCTTTCTTCCGCCTCTTGCTCGATTTGTAAACAGCCGGCCGGCAGTCGACCCGCCGCTTCTTTGTCCCCCATCAGGCAGACGTCCGAAGCCACGTAAGAGGCACAAACGAGTCGTTGCCGGCCCGCAACGCCAACACCAGGAACATCAGTCAGTTCGGCAAGTTGGCGGCATGTCACAGCGTGGCAGTTGCCCAGGCACAGGCCGAGTTTTTTTTAGTGGGTTTACAGTGGGCTGCAGGAGCGCACAGTTGGCAACTGCGGACGGACAGTGTACCTGGGGACTACTTGCAGTCGTGCTGGTAGCAGGTACTTTCAGGCGCACTGCGTTCCTGCGCCCGGCTGGGTACTCCACTATCATCTGAGGCGGCACAGTGCGGCCCCTCGACGTGGCAAACCGCCCGCTATTCTGCACTGCACTTTTGCAGCCCACTCACACAGCGGTGTTTTCTGCACGTTCTTTGTCCCGCAGACTTTCAGCGGCAATACAGCGGCCAGAACCTGCCGTTGGCTGCATAGTCCGACGCCGGTGCTGCAGAGCGTTTTTTTTTTTCGCTCACCATTCTTGATTTTCGGGCATTAGCCTGTATGCAGGATGTCCGCGCCTCTTTGTTTTGTACTCTGTATTTTGCCTGAATTTCCTGGGCGTCCTTGTCCATGCCGAGAGCTGCAGCGAGCGCGGTGGCACTGCGTACTGCGTACTCGTAAACAGCTCTCCATACGGAATACGCTGTATTATGGACGTCCATTCCACGACTCCTATTCGGCGTTTCAGCTGGCCCCGCTGCTGCGAACGCTCGCGGTACCGTCCCTCTCTATCCATCCCTGTCGCCGGCTGTGGTCTGTTGGCGTACCTTGCAGCGACCAGGGCCTGGCCTCTGATTGGCTGCACCCCCTGAAACGAAACTTTCTCTCGTCTTCTCTGGTGCCTGACAGCGGCTCTAGGCCCCTCGCCCCTGGGCCCACAGCGCGCGCTCAGCCCGTCCATTACCGGTAAAGTATGCCTAAAGTACTCAAAGCACCCTTCTCCGTTCTGCGTGGCGTCTGGTGGAGCGGCTCCTCCTGCGGCTCCACCCCGTTCGTCCCCTCTCTTCTCCTTTGTCCCTGCCTCTTTGGGTGTATCCTCGGCCGGGATAAGAGAGCGAGAAAGCCCAGAAACCGAGAGCCGTTTGCTTTCCTTCTCTTCACACTCATTCCTCAGTCCACCAGCGCACACGCACTCCTGTTCCTTCATTCCTTCAGAGCAGGCTCTTCACTCATTCCTTTCGGCAGTCTTACCGCCCCGAGTTTTTGATCAAACTCCCTTCACCTTTCCAGTCTTGGATACCTTGCCTCTTTTCCAACCTTTTCCGTCTTTTCCACCATGAAGACTGCTGCCCTTTTCTCCGTCGGCCTGGCCTCTCTGGCCCTGGCCCAGCCCCGTGGTCACCGCGCCCACGTGCGCGCCCATGACAAGCGCGATCTCAAGACCGAGTACACCACGGAGTGGGAGACGGTCATGGTGACCGAGTACATTGACGAGACGTCGACCCAGTGGATCACGCCCGTTGCCTCGACGCTGGTGTCGACTACCTTTCTGACGGCTACTATCCGGGCGTCGTCGTCCTCGTCGACGTCGACGTCGACAGCCACCCCAGAGGTGTCGGCCGGCGGCCAGTTCTATGAGACGTCCTCGAGTGCGGCTGCTGAGCCGACGAGCACGTATGAGCCGACGACGAGTGCGTACGTTGAGCCGACGAGCACGTACGTGGCTCCGACCAGCGAGGATGTGGAGCCGACGAGCACCTATGTGGCTCCGACCACGTCGAGCGTGGCTCCGACCACGTCGAGTGTGGCTGTCGAGCCCACGACGAGCGAGTCTGTCGCTCCTACGACGAGCGAGTACGTTGCTCCCACGTCGACCTACGTCGCTCCTACGACCAGCGAGTATGTTGCGCCTACTACGAGCGAGGACGTTGCTCCTACGACCAGCGAGTATGTTGCTCCTACGTCGACCTACGTGGCTCCTACAACCAGCGAGTACGTTGCTCCCACGTCGACTTACGTTGCTCCCACCACGAGCGAGTATGTCGCCCCCACGACCACTGCGGCGGCCGCTACCTCGGCGGCCGTTGCCGCTGCTGCCGTCGCCGACACCACGTCGAGCGCGGCGAGCAGCGCCAGCACGGGCTCGTCGACTGAGTTCACTGGCGACATGACGTACTACACACTCGGCCTGGGCTCCTGCGGCATCGACGACAGCGGCCTCGACCTGACGACCAACATTGTGGCCATCAACTACGAGCAGATGGGCTCGGCCTCCAATGACAACACCAACTGCGGCCGCACCATTACCATTACGGCCAACGGCAACACGGCCACGGCGCTCGTCCACGACAAGTGCATGGGCTGTGCCTACGGCGCCATTGACGTCAGCGAGAAGGTCTTTGACGAGATCTTTGGCAGCACCGACCTGGGCCGCTCCGAGGTCACCTGGTGGTACAACGACTAAGGTTGTGTCGTCTTGTCTCTTTCTGCCATCTCTCTCTTTTTTGGTCTCTTGTCTCAGCTTGAGACGTCTTTCTCTTCTATCACTCGCTTCTGTTCCTCTTCGGGGCCGTTTTGGTTCCCCAGCAGTGTATTCTGCTTCATTCTCGAAAAGACTGGCTTTTCTCTTGATCTCCGGCCGGTGGACCGGCTCCCAGGCGCGAGCTGTGCGCGTCCACCGCAATGTATACACGGCGTTACGACCCGTCGGCAAGCCCGACAGGAGATTGGGAAGCGCGTCGCTTGCGACGCCACACGAACCCTCGTGCAGAGACACGTGGGAATGCATGACAATGGAACAACAGCCGACTCTGCGGGGCGGCGCACGAAGGTTTGGACAAACACATGGTTTAGGATCTGGGGATTACATAGACAGGCTGCTGCGGCGGCCTTTATCATTCGCTGTATATATTCAACCTTTCCCCCTTGGACATGCCAGCACGTGACCTAAAGCCCCGACACCTCATCGGTTGAGACTCAACAGGCCTTCAATGTAGCGTTTCGTGTCGACACCCATGCCCTGTGCCAGCCGGCTGGCGCCATCAGCCCAGCCGCCGCCCATCAGGCCGCCGTCGCCGTCGCCGCCGCCGCGGCCGAGGTACGACGCACTGATGGCCCGCATGGCGGCCGCCGGCGTCTTGTCGTAGTCGCCGGCCCGTCGGAGGAGGAAGATTTCCTTGCTGACGACGTCGGCAGGGAGTTGATCGTGGTCACTGTGGTCGCTGCCGTCGTGGTCATCGTGGGCAGTCCCGCCACTGCCGCTGTCGCTGCCGCCACTCGCACTTGCACTCCCACTCCCTTCGGTTCCTTCACTTCCGTCCCGCCGCACTTCGCCCGACGACCGCTCCACGACGCGGTTCCACACCACCCACCACCCGCGGCTCGTCTTGCACGTCCGCTCCAGCTCGGCCGCGTTGGCCCGTGTCGCCGCGTACGTGTTAAGCAGCTGCACATGCGTGTGGACCGCCTCGACACGCGACCAGGACGGCTCCCGCGTTCCCCACGCGCCGCCCGCGGTGCTGCCACGGCGGCGCCGTCCACCGGCCGACCAGGCGACGGTGTCGGGAATGTTGGGGATCGTCGAGTGGATCGTCAGCGCCCGCGGGTCCCAGATGAGGTCGTAAATGGCCGTGGGCGTCGTGGCAGCCGCCGGGGCGCCTCCGACGCGCGGCTTGCCGGGACGGTACGACGTTGAGCCGAGCAGGGCCTTGTGCAGGACCATGACTTGGCGCCGGAGGAGGGTCTGGGTGACCGCGTCGGCGGCCGTGTCGACCGTGGCGCCGTCGTCGCCACCGCGGAACAGAAACGCGTATAAAAACGGCCGCATCGCGAGGACCACGATGCGCAGCTTTGCTGTCTGCACGTCGGAGGCGCTGCTGCCCACCTCCCGGACCGTGTCCTGCGAAGACCGCCGGCTCGTCGGCCGGTCCGCTAGCGCTACCACCACCGTGCGCGGTCCCTGTTTCGCGCTCTTGGCCTTGCTCGTGGGCGGCTCTTTTGGGTTTGGCGCTGCCGGATCGGCTGGCTGGCTGCTGCTACTGTCTGCCGGTGCCGCTTCGATTGGCTCCGGCGCCAGCCCAATCAGATACCGTCCCTCGGGCATGCGCGGGCGTGGTCGTCCGGCGGCGGCCGCCTCTGCCGACGCCGCGTCCTCGTTCGCCTCGTGGCCCTTGCTGCCCCCGATGCGCCAGTACGTGCCGTAGCCCAGCTTCATGTACGCCATGTACTTGTCGATGGCGTGGCTGCCGCCGGGTGAGGCTGCGGTCACTGTCTGCTCGTCGGCCTCTTCGCTAGTCGGCAGCGCGTCTGGCATCACGACGGGCGCCGTGCCGGCCGTGGCTCGACGTGCTGCCCGCTGCGTCACGGGCGGCGGCGGCAGCAGCAGCGGTGGTGCCGGCGCTTCGTCGGGCTGCGGCTCGGGCTGCGGCGGCAGCACCTGCATCGGCGGCGGCGGCGGCTGTTCCCAGATGCTCGTCATGGCCGTGTGTGTGCTGCCGTGGTGGCTGTGTTTGTTTTTGCGCCGCCGTCCGCCCCGACGGGGCCGGGCGGCCGGGTCGTCTGTGACGCCGTAGGCGCTGTGACCCCAGCTGTACATGTCCTCCATCCAATAGGTGAGCGTGCGCAGCGACGGACGGGCGAGACGGCCGACGCCGAGGAAGATGGCGCCGTCCTCCGCACCGAGGCTGCGGCCGGTGCCGAGCCAGGCGGTGTCGGCCGGCCGGTCTGGCCGGTCGGCAGCGTCTTCTAAAAGGGCGCTGGTGCTGGCGCTGGAGCTGGCGCTGGTGCTGCGGATCCTGTCTGTGTAGTCGTGGTCGTCCTCGCCGCCGCCGCCGTCGTCACTCTCGGCCCCGCCAAACCTACACACGACCAGGTCGACGAGGCCGTCGGTTTGTGCGACGAGTCCCTCGAGCACCTCGCGCTCGGCGCTGCCGCGGTCCTCCTCGCCGACGCCGACGCCGAGCTCGCCACAGGCGGCCATGCGGACGCCCGGCAGGACGTCGCGGACGGGGTTGCCGTGCAGGAGGACGGACCAGGAGGCGAGAAAGACGTCCCAGTAGCGGGCTAGCAGGGCGGTGAAGCGGGCGCGCGAGGCGGCGGCGGTGCGGGCGTAGAGGGCGGCGAGGGAGGCGTCGTGGTGGAGGAGGAAGACGGCGTGGGCACGCAAGAGGTCCTGGAGGACGAGGGCGGCAGGTTTGACCTCGCGGGAGGAGTATTCGGCGGGGGCGGTCGAAGCGGTCGAGGCGGTCGAGGCGGTCGAGGCGGTCGAGACGGCGGCGTCGCCCAAGGGAAGTCGTGTGAGGTGGATGGACTGGAGTGTGTGTGTGAGAGGCAGGCAGAACGGCAGACAACAACCACGGAGCACGCACCACCAGCAGCCACCAGCCTGGCTCCAGCTCGTGCAGAACCACGCGCGTCTTGTCCGTGTCAATTGTGTCGACTGGTGCGTCGCCCGAGAAGCTCTTGCCAAAGGCCACCATGCCCTGGGCCAGGCCGATCTGGCGCAGCCGCTCGTTGCGCTCTTCCGGGTCGCGCGGCGCCGTCTGCAGCCCGTCGCGGCTACTGGCCGCATAGTAGACAATCTGGTCCTCAATCGTCGCGTCCGTCGTGCCGAGACTCGGATTGTACAGCGCCAGAAAGTCCAGGTGGGCCGGCACGACCGCATCGCTGGCCATGGCGGGCGGGAATCCGAGATGCGGCGGGGAGGGAAGCAGACGAGGACGACGCGGACGACGAGGCAAAATGTTAGCAACCAGACGTTGATCCGTCGTCTGGGCTGCTTCGCTCCGTATGTCAGACAGTGAGGCGGCACCTAGACACTGTGTGGACTGGCAATCTTAGCTATCCCGCCGACGCCCCGCACTGTGCTCGACCACCTGCACAATAGCTTCATGCAAGATCCGAAAAAAAGTTCTCATCACTTCATACATTGCCAACCAGCTACTGCGTGGCATCCCAACAGCGCCTCGATCCGTCCTCTGCTCCGCCCAATGCCCCTGCCATGCCGTCCGTCCCTGTCCACCCAAAGACGGCCTCTCACGCCGCGTCCTGGCCTGTTCTTTAACCTTCGTCCCCTCCCTTCCTGGTATCAAACTCTTCCAGACCGGTTGAACGATAAAGGGAGGCACCCACAGCCGTCCACTCCGAAGACCAAGACAAACCCAACCAAGAACCGAAGAACCGAAGAACCGAAGAACCAAAGATGAGAGAAACAAAAACGGACGCACAAACCCGGAAGAAAACGAGAAAAAAAACACCAAAGAAAAACGAAAAGTCCCGGGAACAGCTCCATCGCAACGGGCTGCAGAGTTTGTGCTCTGCCCCACCGCACCAAACGGCTACATGTCCATCCGCGCAGCAATGTCCTCACTCATCGCCCGCACCGGTCCCTTCCGCTGGTGGCCCGACGCTCCGACGTCGTGGCGTTCCTCTTCGTCCTCGTCCTGCTCGTCCATGGACAGGTTGGTCATGTCGTCGTCGTCGTCGTCCGGGAAGCCGACGGCGTCGTCAAAGTACTCGTCCGTGTCGTCGCTGTCGTCGTCGCGACTCCACTGCAGGACGTCTTGCATTTCAGCGTCCTCGTCGTCGCCGCCCTGGCCGTCGCCATTCTCGTCCAGCGCCACCAGCCGGTCCGCATTGTCGCCCAGCCAGTACCGCGCCCGCTTGCTGGACGCGTTGCCGCCGTCGCTGCCGTCACCAATGGCCAGGCCCGGCCGCTTGGTCGCCGACGTCGAGAGGCCGTCGTCGCCATCCTGCCGACTGCCCCGGCGCTGTCCAAACCGGCGGCTGCCGCTCAGGCTCGTCGCCGTGCCGAGGCCGTACTGGGACAGGCGCCGGGGCTGGTGCTGGCGCGCAAATAGCTGCGGGCTAGCGCCCATGACGGGCACGCCGCGCACGTACAGGTAGGCGACGCGCTTGCGGCTTTTGCTGAAGAAAAAGTAGTGCAGCGCCCAGATGGCGCCGTCCTCCTCGTCGAAAATGCTCTCGTCCGGCTGGTACGAAAAGACGGTGCAGTCCTGCAGGTGCATCTCCTTGTTCATCAGCGCCCACATCTGTGGGCCCCATGGCGGCGAGGTCGAGGACGAGACTGAGGAGCCGACCGAGGTGCCGGTGACCAAACCGAGGGCGTTGTCGAGGGCGAGCGAGTTGGGGCGCACGTTGCTCAGCGTGCTGTCAATGGTGCTCATGAGCGTGCGCAGGTTGCGCTCGCGGCGAAAGTCGGACGGACGCAGCACGTGGGAAAAGTCGTAGTCGGGGTGGGACGCGTTGAGCGTCGCAATGAGATAGGCAAAGGTGCGGCGGCTCGAGATCTCGGCGAGGTTGCCAAACGGACTGGACCGTGACAGGTTGTGGCTGACGGCGAGCGACTCGCGCTGAGGCGGGCTGAGGCTGGCGCCCAGCTTGAGCAGCGCCGCGTGTTGGGACTCGAGCGACTGGTCGATGCTCTTGTACAGCTTCTTGTCAGAGCCGGCTGCCTTGGTCGTGTAGAGGTCGCAGCCGCCGGTGACGTGGCAGTCGGGCGTGTCAAAGTTGAGCGCGCTAGTGACAATGTCAAAGTCGCGCAGAGGTATGAACTGTGGGAGTCAGCGGGGAGGAGGAGGAGGAGAGGAAGAGGAGGAGAGGAGGGGAGAAGAAGAGGAGTCGATCCGCGTGTCCAAGCGACGAGGTGTACCTTCATCTTGACGGTCTCGGATGCGGAAGCATCTACGAGGATCAGGATGCAGAGAGGCGGGGATGCGCCGAAGAGTGGTCAATGTTCGGTTCGGCAGCCGATTGGGGCGGAGAAGCAGGCTGGCCGGTGGGCGGTTGATGCGCGGTAAGGATACGGTGAGCGATGCGGCGATGATGCAGTGACGATGCCGTGACAATACAGTATAACAGTGTTGCGAGTCGTAGAGGGGGACGGAAAGGCGCTCGCCCGACGCCAGGATGCCGATGCGACAACGTGGTGACGTGTGTGGAGTCTGGGTGTCTGCTGGGCGCCACGCGATTGGCTGCTGCGGAAGGCGAGGAAAGCGTGCGGACAATGCCTGGTCGTCGTGCGTCGTGGAGGAAACGGGGCGGGGTGGAAAGCGCGATGCGATGGGGGCAGCCGTTCGGGAAAGGAGGGATAACCACGGGGAGGAGCCAAGGCGAATGCGCCATCCGGATCTGATGACTACGCACGACATGTACCCCGCCGGTGGCGATACCCAGAGTGCTTTGTCTACGCCAGCGATAGCAAAGTACCTGTGACGGCGCGCGACATCCACAGCCGGTACGTTTATCCAGCCGATCTGGCCGCCGCTACTCTGCAGGAGGAAGGATTTCGCGGTTGTCTGCCACACAGGCCAGCACGTGAAATGGCGCGTCCATGGATTGGGTGTTTGTACACTTCTTTGCGATGGATGGAATATGTACACGATCGGCTTCGGCTCGTATCTTACTAAGCACTGCCGTTGTCCCGAAACGCCCAAGCAGCCTGAACGCCTGCCGGCGTCTTTGCGGCCGGCTCTGTCTTGTCTGTCCCGTCTATGCTCTGGCCTCTGTCCTGTCTGTCCTGTTTTGTGCATCCGTTGACGGCCACTCTCTTCTGCCCCCCCCCCGGCGGCATCCCGCTCAGATGAAGCCAGATTCCTTGAGGGCCTCTTCAATCACTTGTGCATCCTGGCACCAGCAGCAGAGCCTGGGTTAGCAGTTGCGCAGACAGGACAAGATCGTGCACCGGCCGCGGGCGCAACAGGACAGAGACAGAAAGGGCACACGATACGAGGGGCACGCGTCCACGCGTAGACACGGTCCAGCCCGCGTCTACATGATCTTCGTGACTTCGTCCTCAACCTGGCAAAAGGGCCATCGGTCAGCGATGGGGAGGGGAGAGTAGGATGTGACGAGGAAAGGGGCGCGATGGGAGGGAACGCGCGAAAATAACAAGCCAAAAAGGCCAAACAAACACACAGGCCAGCCACGCCATACGCACCTCCATGTCCTCGAGCGAGTCTTGCTGCCCAATACAGCGCAGCACGTTTTTCTTGCTGCTCTCCTGCAGCTCGCCGGCTAGCAGCAGCTCATCCAGAATGTAGTACGCCTTGGTAAAAGAGAAGATGATATCCAGCTCGCAGACGTTGCCGTAGTACTTGTCCATCTGCTCGACGTAGCGGTGGATGATCTCGAGCGTGATCAGCTCATTGTCGTCGGACGAGCAGCCGGCGATGAAGAAGAGCGAGGCGTAGCGGCGGTAGACGATCTTGGTGTCTGCTGGTCAGCGGGCGCGTCGTCCAGGCGCTTGTCTGGTCGGCCTTACCCTTGTACTCGAGAAAGTTGCACATGCGCGTGCGCCGCGCCAAGACGAGCTGCGTCACGTCCTTGACGATCTTGGCCTTTTCCCGAGGCGAGAGTGTGCTGAACCACTTGGCAAGGCGCTGCAGCAGTCAGTAGGGGACGAAGAGAGGAGAATCGAGAACCAAGAAACGAAAAAGGAGACAAAGACCAGGCGAAACAAGACGTACCACTTTGCCTTGCCGGGAGAGCAGGATAAGGTAGCTGTCACCACGTTAGCAGAGCCGCGTCCGCAGGCCGGGAATTGCCTACTGGATCGCCATGGCGGCAGGGGAGCTCGGTGAGGTGCAAGAGTTGGCGGTCTGTCGACGATCCGGCGGCTCGCTTGGATGGATCCGTAAAGACACGGGTCTGGTTTTGGGTTATGTAATCAGACTCTGGGTGCTGTGGGGCGTCCTGCAGGGACAGCGGGGTAATTGCTCGAGGGGCAGCGCCCCAAGACGGCCAAACACGCAGATGGTAGACGCGAAAGCTCGCCATGCCGGGCGAATGAGGACGCGTGCTTGGCCGGCTCTGCTGACGGGGACGAGGATGCGTGGGATGCCGCATGGGGCGGCCGGCCGATGTCTGCGCGGTCTGCGGGATGCAGGGCGTAATGTGTCACAGTGCCCTCACAGACAGCGTCGCAACCGGACGATGCGGATTACTAATTGTCGCTGGTGGAAGAGTCCAGCACGCCATTCTGCTCTAGTTCTCTAGTTATTAGATACGGGCAGCCTCTCGGCACTAGAGAAGAACTACTTTTCGGGCGTGGATTGGCTTCGATTTCTCGACGCTCTTCCGCAACGACTCTCCGCGGCAGAATGACCAAGCTGATCCTGTCCACCGGGTGCGTCCGTCTGGGAGCCGCGATCCACGGCCTGCTAACCTGGCAGAAACATTGTTTCCGGCGGACCGTCCATCATCCGCAAGCCGGGCGCGTACCGCTCCAACTTTGAGCTGACCAACTCGCTGCGGAGCAACTTTCTGGCCGCCCAGCAGGCCGCCCTCGCCGACATTGAGGCCGAGGCCGAGGCCGGAGCCAGCCACGGAGAAGACGACGACGCCGCCGCGGCCACCAATGGCACACAAGCCCACGGTGCGACGCCCGGCAGCCGGCGACGGCCGCCGCTGGACACGTGGACGCAGCGGGAGGGCGCCGTGCTGTACGTGCCGCGGCTGGACTGGGCCGATGTAGCCGAGACGGACGCCGGCGCCGCTGCCGATGCCGACACCGCCCTGCCGGGCCCCGGCCTGCAAGAGGAGGCGTCGCAGTACGAGACCACAGCCAAGCTCTTCTTCGTCTCGGGGGCCCGAGCGGCCACGGCGGCCGAGCGCGGCGCTCTGGCCGAGGAAGCGCTGGCGCACGTGTTCCGCGAGCTCGGCGTCGACAAGGTGGACCTGCTCGTGGTATCCTTTCCGGGCGAGAGCGGTGACGTAGAGGACGAGGACCAGGACACCGCCAGCAGTGCGGCCGACGACACCGACGACGCGTCCACGTGGGCGGCCACGGCCGAGGCGCTGCACGCGCGCGGTCTGGCAGCCCGGCTGGGCGTGGCCGAGTTTGGAGCCGGCCGGCTGGCGCGGCTGTTGGCGCGGGCGCACGTGCCGCCAGCCGTCGACCAGGTCAACCTGCGGCGGTGCTGCTCGGTACCGGCGGCGCTGGCGACGCTGGCGACGACGCACGGGATCGAGCTGCTGGTGCACACGGACTGCACCGACGTGCTGCCGCCGGGCACGCTGCGGGAGCTGCTGGGACCCGGGCTGCATGGGGCGGGCGTGTTGGCGAGCGGGCCCGCGGTCGAGGTAGGCGCCACCGAGCCGGATGAGGCGGCGGGCGGTGGCGAGGCGCTGTGCGGCAACCTGACGCCGCAGTGGGTGGTCAAGTACACGGCGGTGGTGCGGGACCGGGGCGTGATTGAGAACATGGGGTACTTTGCTGGCGCGACGCTGGACGACTAGGGAATAAAAGGAATGAGGAGACCGAATACAAGTGTTGTTCGCTGTGCTGTCCACGCAGTCTACCGACAGGCTCATCCCAACATGCTCCGCTTGCGGCCGCGCAGACGCACGTCGGCGAGCTTGCGCAGGACGGGCGCGGCCTGCGGATAGGCGGCCTGGTAGGCGCGCAGGGCGGCGTCAAAGAGGTGCTCGGCGCGCGGGTGGGTGCTGCCAAAGGCGCGCTCGAGCACGTAGAGGTCGACGGCGCGGTCCTCGTCGGCGGTGCTCTGGCTGGCGAGGCCAAAGTCGATGAGGACAATGGGGCCGTCGAGGGTGGATGGGGCGGATGGGGCGGATGGGGCGGATGAGACGGCCGCCGGGCCGGCCGTCTGCAGCAACAGGTTGCTCGTCGTCAGGTCGCCGTGGACGATGCCGGCGCGGTGCAGCTGGCCGACGGCGGTGCCGATGCGCTGCAGCAGGGCGAGCAAGTCCGGGTCGGCGGCGAGCGCAGCGGCGTCGGCGGCCGGGCGGGCGTCTAGCCAGGCGTTGAGACGGGCACGCACCGGCCCGCCGTCGATCCACTCGGTGAGGAGGCTGCCGCCGCGCGCTGCCGTGTCGTCGTCGTCAATGTCGACGGCATAGAGGGCGGGCACGGGCACGCCCTCGCGGCGGCAGCGGTGCAGGATGCGGGCCTCGGCGAGGATGCGCTGGCGGGTCAGGCGGGCGTCGAGCACGGGGTGGCGGTAGGCCTTGGGGGTGCGGAACTTGAGGGCGCAGGGGCGGTCGGGGGTGAGGAAGACGGAGCGGAAGACGCGGCCCTCGGCGCCCTGGGCGACGAGGACGGGCGGCACGGCGGCGGGAAAGGCGAGAATGCGGGGGTCCATGGCGGGAGGTGGGTGGAGGACGAAGGGCGGGGATGGACGACTTGACGTGGACGTGTCTCGTTTGTTGTTCTTTGGGATTCGCTCAGCAACTCAATCGATTCGATAGACGGATATTGTTTTCCTGCATGTCTGCATTGGTCCAGTGGGGCCGGACCCACGATGGGCTGCAAGCAATGCATGCAGCATGTAGGGGCAGATTGCTGTTGGGAAAGCGCGTGCAGCAAGCGCCATGGGCCCGGCGGCTGCAGGATGCGTGACCGGCGTCGTAAGATCCGAGTCGTTTGAACATCTTACGAGCGCGCGGCTGGCAGGCAGACGCTTGGAGTTTGCATTCTCGTGCGCGAAGCTCATCGGCTCGCATAGTGCGATATTGCCATACACGTCTCTCCTGCTGTCCTCCCAACAATTCGCCCTCGGCCCAAGCCGGTGGGGCTTCTTCCGAGACCCCCAGCCTGGAGGCGGCGCCCGAGACAGCGCTGTGGCAGGCGGTCAGCGCTGGTGCCTGCAGGGGGGAGAAGGGGGCAAGACGCTATAGCTTGCTGTACAGCGCATACGCCCATATAACCCCCAGCGCCCGCCAATAGCGCCACGCTGTACTCTGCCCGTTCTGTCGTTTTTGTCGTTCTGTCGTATTGCCACCGGTTCTGCTACCTTTTGACCGCCCCCTCTGTCCCATTCTCGACCCTTTTTTTTCCTGCATCCGCCCGTTTCGTGCCCAACCACGCCGCCGCTGCCGCTGCCCACCACGACCACCACCGCCGATGCGCCCGCCACCACCACCCACCGCTGCGCTCTATCTTCCGCCCGTCCGCCGCCTGCTGTCCGCCGCCTCTGCGGCACCATGTCTGACTCGGCCGCGCGCCAGTGGACGTTGGTGCTCGTGCTGACCGCCCTCGTCCTCTCGCTCGTGGTGCTAGCCCAGACAGTGGCCCGGTTTAGCGCCGCGTACTGGGCCGCGCCGCGCGAGATGGCGGCCCTGCTCGACTCGGCCGACTCGTCGCTGCAGGAGAATGAGAGCTACGACCGTGACGCCGCCCGCGTGCTGCGTCTGGACGACCGCGTCCGGCTGGGGCGGCTGCTGCGGGAGATCCAGCGGGCGGGCGACGACCTGCGGGAGGACCTGAATGCGGTGTTGGAGGGAGGAGGAGGGGGGGAAGCCGGAGGAGGCGGCGGCGGAAGAGGACAAAGAAGGGGGAGTGAAGCTGTCCGAGGGAGTGTCCGTGTCAAGACAGGGGACACTGCCGCCGCCGCTGTCGCCGCTGTCACCTCCACACCCAAGGCGTCCGCCACGACGATGCTCCCCCCCCGTCTCACCACCACCGCCCGCATCCTCTGGGCGGCCAAGCGCACCCGCCTCGATGAGCGTCTACGCCGTCTCGACCTCTTGCGCATGCGCTTCCTCGTCGTCTACATGGGCATCGTCGCTGCCTCGGCCGCCGCCGCCGCCGACAAGGTCGAGCGCGCCTCCGCCTCCGTCTCCGGCTCGGCCTCGGGCTGCAGCCCGCCGCCCTCCTCGCCGCGCGACCCGGAGAAGCGCGTCCCCCTGCTCGACCCCCTCGCCGCCCGCGGCCCCGACTACGCCCGCATGGCCGCCTGGGCCAATGCCCACGCTGCCGACCCAGCCGCACTCACGCCGACGCCGACGCCGACACAGACACCTACACACCATCCACACCATCCACACCACCATCACCCACACCTGCTCTTCCCCGACGCGGCATCATCACCACCGCCGCCACCACCACCACCTCCCCCCCCTCTGCCGGCCGGGCCGCCGCCGACACCCACGACGCCGCGCACGCCTCGCACCCCCGCGACGCCCAGCCCCTTTAGCAACTACCCGCCCCCCCTGCCGCTGGACATTCTCGAGAGCATCCGGCAGAAGCCGCCGCTGCGCCGCGTGTCGACCACGCCCCACCGCGTTGTGGACACGTCGCCCGAGCGACGCCACCGCACCGGCTGGATGGGCGTCGTGCAGGAGCTGCAGCGGTCACCGCTGCTGCACAAACGGCACACCTCGGTCGAGACGGCAGCCGCTGCAGCCGCAGCCGCAGCAGTAGCAGTCACTGCAGCAGACACTTCTGCAGAGACATCTGCAGCCACCACCTCCATGAACCCAATCCCTGCCTCGCCCGCCTCGCCCGCCTCGCCCGCCTCGCCCGCCACCCCGTCCAAAGACCCGACCCCAGCCATGACCACGCCATTGCCCACGCTTCACGAACCCACGATATGATGACTGTCTGCCTTTTCCGTCTTCCGTTACGCGTTACCAGTATCCCTTTTAATTCAGAGACCCTCATGACGACACGTTTCTCTTCCGGCCCATTGCCCACGACAAGCAACGCGACTTGTTACGACCGCATCCAGCAACGACCCCTTTGGCCATTCATACCACTCTTCCCCCTGCCACCCCTTTCCCTTCTCCCGGCCTGTCCGTGCCGCCTCTGGGCGGCCTCCAGCGCCTCTTTTCCGGCTACACACCAAGATACCCCCTTTCCTACCGTTGCACTGTCGGTGCTGCAGCCCCTACTCTTTGGCCACCTGGCATCTTTGTGTGCAATCTTATAGAGCAGCCATTGAACCATTTAATTGTCCCCATGCCATTTTGGCCTCCTGTATGTACCTTGCCTCTTTTACATAGACTCCATTGCACCATTGTCCCATCGTCCGATCCACCAGTTCATCCGTGCGTCGCATCCGGCCCCGTCCCGTTCCTCTCGCCCACTGCGCGCGTTAGCTGGATCCGGCAGCCTGACCGAGGGCCCCATCTTACCGTCGAGCGCCACCAGAAAGCGGCTCACGCAGTTGTAACACGCAATCTGCCAGTCAGTATACTTGGACAGAACAGACACCGTCCGGTCGGGACACTGCTACCCACCACCGCTGTCAGCTCCACCACCTGCCGCTCGTCCAGCAGCGCCCGCACCTGCGCAAAGGTCCCGTCCGACACGGCCACCTGCCGCGTCATCTCGTCGGCGTACCGCAGCACCGTCCACTGCAGCGGCGTGAGGGCAGATGTGTCCGTGCCGGTCGCCGTCGCGGCCACAGTTTCAGTCTCTGATTCGGACTCGGACTCGGCCCCGGCCGCCGGCAGCGTCGCCAGCCGCACCGCCGCCATGCCCGCCACCGACACGCCCGCCGCCTCGGCCAGCGGCGCGTGGTGCGCCCACTCATACCAGGCCGCGTTGACGACGGCGACGCGGCAGACGGCGAGCTCGCGCAGGTCGGCCGCCAGCGTCGTGCGCGTCCGGATAGCGCCCAAAAAGGCGTTCCAGCCGTCGGCCACGGGCGGCGCGTGCAGCAGCGCCAGGTCGAGTGGCTGCAGCGGCCGCGGCGCGCGGCGCGCGGCGATGCGCGCGACGACGGCCGCCTCGTCCGGGTCGGCCGGCTGCGGCGGATTGGGCACGTAGGGGAGGCGCATGGTGCGGCGTGTCGAGGCCGAAAAGGAAGCAGACGGCGAATGCGAATGCCAAAGTGAAGGCGAAAGCGAAATCGACAGCGAAGCCGGGACACGGAAGCCGCTGCGGCGCGGACAAACGGACCGCTGCATCGCACAGGACGGCTGGGAGGTTCTTATACCAACTTCCCGCTGGAACGCCACTGGAACGAATGCCGCTGGAACAACTCTGCCCCGCCATTTGCCGAAGCCTCTCCGCTCTCCGCTGCCGATCTTCGGCTACTCCCACCAAGTCTCTCGCTGCATACTGTCCATGAGTTGTCGTATACTTTGTCGCCACAATGTTCATTTGCTCCCGTAGAATTACAATTACATGACCAAACTGCCCGTCGCACGCGCTGTCGCATTGTACCAGGCTTTTCCCGCCGACTCCAGATCCAAAGGCTCTCCCGTGTCCAACGCCCAAAATTCGGCAAATCCAAATCCCTCTATGCAATCATCACAAGCGCCGTTCCGTCCCATGCCGTTCACCCCTCCTTGCCTTCCGTCGCCGCGCGCGCCGCCGGCGTCTCCGGCTCCTCGGGTATCGTCGCAAACTTCTGCAGCACCTCCTTGAGCGCCGGCCGCCGGATCGGCTTGCTGAGAAACTCGTTCATCCCCGACTCCATGCACTCCTTGACGTTGCTCTCCTCAGAAAAGGCCGTCAGCGCCACAATCGGCGCCGAGTAGCCCATCTTGCGGATCAGCCGCGTGCTCTGCAGCCCGTCCAGGTTCGGCATTTGAATGTCCATGAAAATCACGTCAAACATTTGGTTCTTGGCCATGTCCGCCTTGACCAGGTCGTACGCCTCCTGCCCGTCCTTGGCAATCGTCACGTTGTAAATGTCCTCCAGCTTCAGCATCCGGCTGACGACCTCAATGTTGGTCGAGTTGTCGTCTGCCACCAGCACCCGCACCCGGTCCTGGCCTGCCGTCTTGTGCGCAATCGCCTGCCCAATCGCCGCCATCTGGTCTTCCGTGCTCTGCGTCGCGTGCGCCATGAAAAAGGGCTGGCTCAGCCCGATTAGCCGCGCCTTGGCGTCTAGCACCGGCTGCTGCTTCGCCTTGGGCGTCTCTGTCGCCGACTTGGGGTACGAGTTGCGCCGCGTGTCCCCATCCACGGACGCCACGCTGCCCGGCCGCGACTTGATGCTGCTTGACGCCGTGCTGGCCGGTCTGTTCTGTTAGCCATGTCTCCAGTTCCGCTTGCCACACACACAACTCACCTCTCCTTGACGTATTTCAGCGGGATCCGCATCGTAAAGGTGCTGCCGACACCGACCGTGCTGCGCAGCGTAATGGTGCCGCCCATCAGCGTCGCCAGCTGCTGGCAGATGCTCAGGCCGAGTCCCGTGCCGCCAAACCGCTTGCTCAGCCCCAGCTCGCCCTGCACAAACGGCTCAAACACCTTTTCCTGCATCGGCGGCGGGATGCCCGGACCACTATCCTGCACCTCGAATTCAAACAGAAACGTCTTGGTCCCGGCTGGCGGCGGCGTCGGTGACCGCTCGTGCACGTGCACAAAGGTGCTGGGCGCCTTGGGCTCGAGGGGGTTGATGGAGATCGCCGTGCCCGTTGCCGTGCCCTTGTACGTCGTCGTGGCTAGCGTCATGGATGACACCGAGCCGTTGGGGCCGACGTTCTTGGAAATGGACGACTGTGCCGATGACGACCCGTGCCGCTGCCGCGACCGGCCGAGCCGGGATCCCGTCCGCGAAAAGGACGACGTGCGGCTGTCATTCTCGGTCGGGTCTACCTCGCCCAGACACCGCATCCGCAGATCGACCGTGCCGCCGGCGGGCGTAAACTTGAGACTGTTGCCGACGAGGTTGATAATCACCTGCAGAATCCGCTGCTGGTCGCCCCATAGACACATGTCCTTGAGCCGCCCCGTGCCCGGAGGGCCCAGTGCCGGCAGCCGGGGATCAAAGTCGCTGTCGGCCACAGCCGTGGCCGAGGACCCGTCGCCCGGCGCCGACATCAACTCGTACAGGTCGGTGCTGAGGTAGCTGACGGACAAGGCCGTCTGGCCCTCGCGGACCTGCTTGCCAAAGATGGACAGGACCTGCGGCCGGATGTCGCCCAGGCGGAACTCGTGCTCCTCCAGGCTGACCTGATGGCCGATCTGGTTCTTGGAGAAGCTGAGCAGGTCCTCCAGCAGGTGCAGCAGCAGGTCACCCGACTTGTACAGTGTCTTGAGCGACTGCTTGATGTGGGATATGTCGTCCTCCTCCATGCACACCGAGCACATGCCCATGATGCCGTTCAGGGGCGTCTTGAGCTCGTGAGAAATGTTGGCAATGAAGAGCGTCTTGCTCTCGTTGGCCGCCTCGGCCGCCTTCTTGCTAATCTCCAGCTCGCGCGTGCGCTCGGCCACCTTCTCGTCCAGCGACTCGTACTGCTTAAAGAGCTCGTCGCTCATGGCATTGAAGGTGGCCGTCAGCTCCGTCAGCTCGTCGGTGATCAAGTGCCGCCGCTCAGGGACTTTCCGCGGAATCTTGAAAATGGTGTGCACGTCCTTTTCCGCGTCGATGCCGTCCCGAAGCGCAAGCTCCTGTTTCTGCTTCTTCTCCATGCCCAATAGGCGGCGCAGGTAGAGAAACCACGTCTGGTCCGAGAGGCGCGAGCGCGTCGAGCGCGGCGGAGAGCTCAGCGCGTCGTCGTCGTCAGAGTATCCCGGCGGCGCAATAGACTTTTCGGTCGCATACTTGAGCTGGCGGATCGGCTTCACGCTCAAGTGGGCGCAGGGAAAGACGAGAATCAGCACGAGGCCAATGGTGCCAAAGACGCAGCCCAGGAGGATCTGGCGCAGCGTCCAGACGGTCGAGTAGGCCTCTGAGTGTGTCTGCTCAATGGCTACGGCCCAGCTGACGAGCGTCGACTGCGGGCGCGCATAGCCCACGGCCACACGGTAGCCTTCTTCGTTGGTGGTCAACAGAGTGGCCGTGGCATTGTTGACCGTGTCGGTCTGGGTGGTGAAGGAGTCCAGGATGGCTGGATACATGCCCAATAGGAACGTGTCCGTGTACGTCGATCCGTTGTCATAGTCCTGTCCCGAATGCCGGTTGCTGCCCGACGGGGCCGACAGCGGCGGCAGGATGTAGTGGACCTCGACGGCACCAAAGGACTTGGGATCGGGCGGCACGTAGGTCGAGTTGCTCGGCTGGTAGGACGCGTTGAAGCGATTCCACTGGGTGTAGGGCCCGACGAGTAGCACGATGCCCGTGGTACCCAAGCCTTCCCGGGACTGCTGGATGTCGATGAGGCTGCTGGCGGCGGCAACAATCGTCATGTAGCCGATGATGAACTGGTTGCTCTGGCGGACGGGCACCGTCAGCGAGATGAGGGCGAAGCTAGAGTTGACGATCAAAGGGCCCAGCAGCAGGCCACCGTTGTTGGTGAGCCGCACGCCCGGAAAGGCATAGGCATTGAAGGAGTTGGTCGAGTTGTCGTAAATGTTGGCGACGCCGGTGTCGTTGTACGTGATGTTGGGGTACAGGACGGGCGGGTAGCCCAAACCCAAGTCGCCGAGCATGACGGAGGAGCCGTTGGCGTAGTAGTAGGGCAGTTCGATGGGGTCAGACGTGGCGCCAGTGACGTTGAGCAGGCCGGTGGCCTCGCCTGATGTGTTGCGCGAGTAGAGCCGCGCCTGGTAGAGGTTGGTAAAGGACGAGGCGCTGAGCGCGCTCTGCATGTCGTCCGCGGCGTTGGCCCAGTTCGCCTCGGACTGGTTGCCCTGGTAAAACCTGACGAGCGACTGCTGAAGGAGGAGACGCGTGGCAAGGCTCTGGCACGAGATCTGTAAAAGGTCGATCTCGGACGAGACGCGTGCGGCCTTGAGCGACGCCGTCAGCGAGAGGCCGGCCAGCTCAACGTCGCCGACGAAGCGGTTGACGTAGATCCATGTCGGGACGGACACGACGGCGAGGCCGGCCAGCACGGCAAAGATGACGAGCGCGGCGAGCTGCTCCCGGATAGCGATCCGCATGGTGCCACTCTAGAGCGAGATCGTTGGCTGACGCCGCTGCTGCATATCGTGGGAAAAGGCCAAGGCCGGTCGAGGAGGGGCTGACGCGCCGGAAACGGATGCAATGGAGAGCCGGCCGGGCGTTGTCAAGGCATGGGAGGCAGAGCGTCGTGGGTGGTGTGGCTGTTCGCTAGGGAAAAGGATTGCGCAAGCCTGTCGTCGTACGGCCAGTGGAAGTGCCGAAAGCCGAGATCGAGGAGCATCGATCGGGGTCTCGTTCGGGGGTCGAAATGCAAAGCAAAAAAGATCAGAACGAGCAAGATCAGAAAGATCCGGATTCTGGATTTCCGACTGTCAGCGCTCGTCCCCGTAAAAAGCATGATTCGCCTCGGCCAGTCCGTTTCTCCAGTCTTTGTTAATTTGCCGATCAGCGGCCACTGGCGGCGCCGGCGGCTCCATGGCCTCGACTCTTCAGCTGGCCGCGCTCGAGCCAGCGCGCCTCGAGCCAGTCGGTTCCAACCCGCCGTGGCGAGGCCAAGAACACTAGAAAAACGTCTCGGCAACGTCGCGGCGGGTTGCGGAATAGCGGAAAGGAGTGCGGGCGCAGCTGTCGGCAGCGGCACGACAACGGCGGGTCTGGGGAAGGGGAGAGCAGCGGACGAACTTACCTGATCGATTCTGTTCGTGTCTGGTTGTACTCGAGATGGAAAAGGGTGCAATGGCGATACGGCGATGCGGCGATGCGGCGAAGAAACTGATGAGCCGATTTCTCGTATTGACTTTTGCAGCGAAATCGAGACTGGGAAAAGGAGAGGATGCTGTCGACCGGCGAGGGGACGCACGAGAGGCGACAGTCGACGGGCGACAGATGACAGGCGGGCAGAAGCAAGACAATCCGGAAGATGGCGCTGTACTCAGATTGACTTCCCCCTTCTTGTCCCCGGTGTTCTTCTTCCCGCGTCTTTTTCGAAGAGTCGAGACCCAAATCGAACGAGCCAGACTAGGCCCAAGACGGGGGATTTGGGCGGGCAAGAAAGAAGTTGTAATGGGGGAGTGGAGCAGCGAGTGGAGACGCACCGCGCGGAGATGTCTGGCGGGTGGAACGAGGTCGATTGGTGCGGGACTATTGGAGCGCTGTGAAATCCCTGAAAGCGCCGGTTGCTCGACGTCGGGCGCTGTCGTTTAGCGGGAATCAACACCGATTCGTACAGGTCCGATCGTTTAGTGGGTTATTACTCGAGAGCCATCAGAAAAGAAGATCATGCACTCGTCAGAGGCCGTTATATTTCGAATGCTTCTTGCTAACGAAGAGAAAAGGAAGAAATACAACAGAAAGATGGTAAAAGGAGCAAAGAGAGCACAAGAAACGGAATCTCAAGACACGAACAGAACGGAGACGCGCTCCTCCCTCACGCCCGACTAAAGATCAACGGCACCAGCGTCGAGTTGCTTTCGTGGTGGTCGTGCAAGGCGTGCAGCCGATGGTGCGGGTGCGACAAACGCGCCGGCGCATCCCCAAATAGTCGCTCCCGCCATCGCAGGCTGCTCAGCAGCGAGGACGACGCCGACGCCGTCTTGGCTGTCGCGGCGTCGAGCCGGGCCGACGCTGCCACAGACGCTGCCGCTTCGGCTGCCGTGGCCGCTGCGTGGGCGGCCGCCCTCTGCGCCGTCTCGTGGCCCATGCGCCGGTGGAACTCGCGGCTCAGCTTGGCCAGGACGGCCTCGCGAGCCGTGCGCAGCGCCGTCGAACGCGCGTCGGCATCTTCGGCCATGACCACGTGGTTCTGCAGCCGCAGCGCCTCCGGCGTCGGACTCGCCGTCGCCGGGCTGTACACGGTCGGCTGGAGCAGGGGACCGTCTGCGACGGCAGCAGCGTCGGTGTGCGGCTGTGGCCCAAAGACGTCGTCTGCGCTGCTGGCCCCCATGGGCGGCACGGGCAGTGGCGGCGGCGTCCGGTGGACAGATGGATGTACAGCCGGCAGCGGCGGTGCGTCTTCTTTGGGCTTTTTCAAATCTTTGGACTCCTTGGACTCCTTGCCCTCCTTGCCCTCCTTCCGGCTTCGGGTACGTTTGCGGGAGCGCGAGCATTCTCCTTTCTTGGACGCGCTCTTCTTGCCGTGGTCATCGTCGCCGTGCTGGCGGTGCTGGCGGTGCCGCTGATGGCTGCTGTGCGACCGTGACCGCGACCGCGACCGGTGCTCGTCGCTTCCGGCCTCGCTGCCGGTGCCTTGGTGGCGATGGTGGCGACGACGGCGTTCGTGCTTCTTCTTGAGCTGCGTAGTAAAAGTAGTGCCCGTTTCCGAGACCGTCTCGAGGACCTCGACGGCTTCTTCGGCGTCGTCTGTCTCTTGCGCGACCGCGTCGGCCTCGGGCTCGGGAGTTTCCTCTCCAAAGGCTTCCTCGAAAACCTCTTCTCCCGTAGAAAAATCTTCCCCTGTAAAAAAGTCATCCCCCTTCAAAATCTCCTCTCCCGTAAAAAATTCCTCTTCATCAATTGTCGGAGGAGGCGTCCACGTCTGTTGGGTGTCCGGCACCCACGTCTCTTGGACAACTGGCACCTCCTCCGCGGGAGTCTCATGTCCGAGACCAAGGTAGCTCTCCAGATCATCAAAACCCATGTCCAGCAGATCGCGGCCGACCGCCGCCACGGCCGCTGAGGGCGAGGAGATTTGCACGTCGTCGGGAGACGCCACAGCCGCTAGCCCGTACGAGACCGTGGACGACGACGATGACGGCGATCCCAGGGGCGATCCGGTGGCCACGTGGAAACTGCTGCCGCGCTCCGCATACGGCGATGCGCTGGCCTTGGCGCCGTTGCGGTCCCGCGACCAGAGCGTGCTGCCGCGCTGGCTGACTTGGCCCAGCAGCGGTGCAAAGGCCTCCTCCCAGCTGCCGTCGATGAGCGACACGTTCTCGCAGTCAAACTGCCGCAGAACCGTCTTGTGTCGCTCGACCAGGTCGTGCAGCTGTGCCGTGCGCAACGTCGTGTTGCGCAGCGTCAGGCAGCGCAGACGTGGAAAGTGCATCGGCTCGCGGTGCGGCGCTGGCGGCAGCGGCGACATGGGACCGGTGACCTCGTTGAACAGCCGCTTGGGCCCGTTGCGCGGTGGCGCCAGAAGCGGCTCGCCGGCGAGCGCAATGGGGCAAGGGCCGCGGCGCGCCGGGCGCGTGGTGCCGTCGTCGTCGTCGTCGTCGCCGCTGTCATTCAGCCAGGTAAAGGAGAGCTTTTCGAGCTGGGGCGCCATCTGCCGGATGTAGTCGTCCAGGACCTTGAGCTGGTCGATGCCCGGCGATGGCCCATAAAAGTCCCAGGCGTCGACGGCAATGTACAGCTTGCGGATCTGGCGCCAGCGGCGCGCGGCCGAGGGTACGGCGCCGAAGCCGCCGACGTGCCGGAGGTAGGAAAAGGCGGCCGGGTGCACGCCCGACAACGACAACTTAGACAGGCGCAGCAGCGGCGCACGCTCGAGCGCGATGCGCAGGCTGATAAGGGCATAGTCGACAATGTCGCGGCGGTAGCGCTCCTGAGGGTCCTGGCCGGGACAGCGGATGGTCAAGTGGCGCAAGCTAGTCAAGTGCTGGATGGCGTGCAGAAAGGACGGCACGTTGGTCGCCGCGTGGAAGAGCGGCGGATACTGCTGCGTCAGGACGTTGCCCAGTTCCGGGTTGCCGTACTTTGGGCGCGTCAGCACCGAGGCCATGGACGTGTACGGCGTGTAGAGGAAGCTGATCTCACGGCCGGTCAGCGGGTGGAGGAGCGGCGGCAAAAAGGTGGCGTCCGAGTGTGGCAGGTAAAAGGTGAGGTGCTCAATGTGGTGGCCGATGCGCGAGAGCGCCTGCACCCGGCTCGGCTTGGTAAAGGTGTTGGTCGTGAAGCTGAGGTGTGTCCGGAGAAAGAGGCGCCGCGTCACGAGGTTGCAGCAGGCCGAGTTGGCCAAGCGCATGGCGCAGATGTCGGTGCGGTCCAGCAGCGCAAAGAGACGCTCGCGGATGGGTTCCTCCTGCCAGAGGCAGTAAAAGGCTTGTGGTCCAGCCATGGTGGCATGGGGAGAAACGAGGAGAGAAGGAGGACGGGGGAAACGAGGACGACACAGGCAAGAGACAGCGTTGGCAACGGCAGGTTTATTAGAGGTTTGGATGGGAACTGCTCTTCTCGCCAGGAGACAGAGCAAGCGATCATCAGAAGCAAAGGCGGATGAACAAACAGACAGATCAAGAGACAGATGAGGGCGGCCGGCCTGTTGATATACGCCATCCCTCCTGCAGCCACCCGGCTTCGTCGCGGCAGAAGGCAGGACGCGAAGGTCCTGGCAACGCCCTACATCCATGCAAACGTACCGCGGGGGACGCGGTCGCTGGAGGCAAGAAGCCTTGCTCAGTCGTACTTGTTGGGCCGTGTCGCTGCATGGCTGCGGGCGGAGCAAGCGACTGGTGTCGGGTGACTCACTCGGCCCACCTGCTGCAGCTAAAAGAACCTCATAGGCGCAGTGCCGTCCTGCAGTAGCGCAGCAACGGCGGCGTCTTGCAAGAAGCATAAACAGAGGCTCAAGAGGGCACTGTGTTGTCTGTTTGCCGTGCTTCTTGTTGCTTTGTGCCGCGTGTGGGCCGATTCGCAACGAGGCTGTTTGGCTCATCGCTCCCCTCTTCCGCTTCTCCCTCTCCCGGTCTCATCGTCTTCGTTTCATCTCTGCCCACTGGCTGTCGTTTTCTTTCAGACGGCAGGTGGCAGGCGAGAGAGGGGCCGGCGCCCTCTCTGGTGAGGATCCGCCGCCTGCTGCATACCAATGCACGAATCTGCAGACCTCTGCGGACTTCTGCAGACCGTTGCAGCACAGACTCCAGAAGCACGCAGGGGAAGGGCAAATGGTTCGCTGTCGATATCCAAAAGGTTGGCGGTGGGGTTTCCGCTAACGGCCGGTGGGTTGCAGCCGCGCCTGATTGGTTGGCGGTCAACAGACGCCAAAGTGACGGGAAACTGACACGTAGACGCGGCGCGGTCCTTGTTCTAGCGCGTCTCCTCTTGGCCAGTGCGCCCTCCATTTGGCTGTGAAACAAGCGCGATCAACGCCATCGTCCACGTTTAATCGCCAAAAGCATATCATAGTTCCGCAGGTCGGCCTCTCTGCAGCCCAAGTTGGCCCCTTCTGCAGCCAAACATGCGTACATGTACAGATTAGGGCCAGATGCAAGGGACCCGAGTCTATTTTGCGGGGTGAAGTACGTTATCCAGTTGTATCTAGTTGGTACTTTAAACTATGCATGATGTCAATCAATGGTCTTCCATTCTCACCCACATCTTGGATCTCTGCACGTACGTCACCCAGATCGTTTGCCGTGTTTCGAAAAACTGCAACCCATCATCGAAGGTTAGGGGCTGTATCGGAGACATGAGAGGGAGGATGCCATCCAATAACAGTATCACTGAATTACGCTGCTTGGTAAACAGAAACAAGAAAACAGTCCTTCCAATAGTGACTTTATTTTGTCTGATGTTGCCATAGTCCTTCCCATCTATCATGATCGTCGTAAAAAGAAATACAATGTGTGCATTCCAGGGTATCAAATGGTTGATGGTCTGCAACCCAGAGGTCCAACGCGCCGCGTCTTTTGGCGCTCACTATGCCGTCGCTTCCGTGCCTGTAGGGCCTGCCAATGCATTCTCGCCACCTCGCGCCCTCTTCCTTCTCCTTGACTTAGCACGATGCGTCCCCTCGGCTGCCTGCCCTGGATTTTCTTGTGGTCGCGTCCCGTTCTCGTGCGTTGTTGACGTGTCCAGCTTCATCGCGTTCTCGTGTGGCTGTGTCCCGTTGACTGTCCCCATCGTTTGTGTGGTTGGCTCTCGCTTGATCTTCTTCTTTGGAGGCTTCGGTGCCTTGGGCTCTCCCACTTGATGGCTCGTTTTCCCCTCCTGCATTTCCTGATTTTCCAGGCTCTCCTTCGCTCGCCTCTCCTTCTTCGCCCGCTTCTCCTGCTTCTGCTTCTCCCTCTTCTCCTTTTGTTGCCTCTCCTTCTCCAGTCTCCTCTGTTTCTTCCTCTCGTACTTCTCGTGCTTCTCGCGTTCCTCTTTCTCTCTCCTCTTCTCTTGGTTCTCCTCCTGCTTTGCCCTTATCCTCTCCTTTTGCTGCGCATTCTTCGGAACCTTGGCGCGCTTCTTCTTCGGGCCTGTATCTGCCTCCTCTCGAGTCTCTTCCATGTTGTCGCTTCCGTCATCGGCAAGAATAGGTATCACGTACGGCCCGTTCAGCGGCAGGTTCGAGCTCGTCTCGTCGAGGAATGTGGCGCTGTATTGAGAAGACCAAATGTCATCCTGCAGGCTGTACTGCCGACCCGAGAGGTGTTCTCCCCGGTTGCGCTTGCAGTCTGCTCCGTAGTGGCCGGCCGCGCCGCAAAAGTAGCAAAATGCCGGCAACTCCTTGACCTTGCGAACCTCTGTACCTGGATAATAGGAGCACCACATCCGAGAGCATATGTCAATGGAATGCGCGAGAGAACCGCATATAGCACAGCTGCTCTTTCCATTCTGCAACGGTGGCGCTGCATGCTGATAGTTATGTTGTGGACAGACAAACGAAATATGGTCCTGTCTGCAAAATTTGCAAAGCTTCGCCGGGCATTCGCTCGTTAGGTGTCCGTAGCTGGCACAGGATGTGCAAAACGTTGCATCCGCCGCCACGCCTACGAAATATCTCTGCATTTCGTCGTTGGGCATGGCGGGCGCTGATTTTCGATCCTCCTCGTTGCGCGTGGTGTTGGGTGTTGGAAGATTGGGTGGATTGAGCCCTTGTTGCAAAATTTCCGTTAGCCTTTTGTTGGAGGCTTCCCGGCGGGAGAAGGCCTTTGCCCGCCGCCGGCACGGCTTCTTGCACGATCCCCTCTTACCCGTCCTCTGCGTGTGCTTCGTTTAGTACTAGAAAGCTTCGAGTAGAAAATCATGATGCGATGACAGAACATGCCAGCCTTGGGGATTCAGCCGCACAAACGACAAAAACCACGCCTCCAAAAACCGCCAGCTCGGCCTCCATTTCGCCTCCTTTTTTTAGCCGGGGCAGTGACGGAAGCTCCCACGTCACATCGAGCATGTCAACCGTCATCTCTGCCCCCGGCTCGGTGACCGTGGCCTTGGACAGACCATTTCTGTCGTCGCCGGGTCATCACCACGTGATGTTGACATTCACGTGATGGGCGGTATGCACGGTGATGCACGGTGAACCGGCGCGGCTAGATAAAAAATGCCTGTACTCCGTATCAGTCAAAAGGTCTGAGCGTTGGAGCTTCGAAAGGGAGCTCCCCCCACTCAGCCTAGTCCTAGTCGTTAGCGGACATGGGAAAAGCGTTGGGATTTCGACTCGCACGTTCATACAGGTATTTCGTCGTCTCGTTAGTTACGTACATACCGTGAAAAGGGAGGTAGAGGCGTTTCGATTGGCCGGTACGTCCAGGGGATCGACGAAAGTTGGAGATTGTAGTGAGTAATTGCGGCAGTTGCTCACGTTGTGCTTGCGGCTATTGTGGTGGATAAATGTTGTTGCCTTGCGGTCATTCGGCAACTCGCTCTTCCTGCAGGGCAGGCGGCCAGGCACCAGCCAAAGTGACCATTCACCTGCGATTCCGTCGAACCTGAAATACGGAGTATGCGCACTGAGTACGTATGCGACCGGCCGATGGCACTACTATAGGGCTTGTTATGCGAGATGTCGCCTCATAGTCCCGCCTTTTTTCCATGTGTTGCTTGCTCGCAAGCATAATGAAACCCGTGCTCCGATCTCGTGCTGCTGACCAGTTAGCGGACCCAGCTGCGATACCTGTCTTTGACCGAAGCGTCAGCGCAATTCAGGAGTATCGTGGCGCAGCATTTTAACAGATAGCCCAGTGCTCCATACTAAAATTTGAAATCAATTTCCAGGCAGCACCACAAAGCAGCCTTTTGCTCATTGCTTCGTATGGAGTACGGCCTTTCCTTTTCAATATCGCCAGGCCGGTTTCATCGCCTCGTTTAAAGTGCAAACTTCCTCCACCATTACTACTTTTAGAAGCTCGCTGTCGCATTCTGCCTGGAATAGGATATACCCTTGTTCTCGACCGCGTTTCTGCCTTTGTTCGCCGCCTTGGTCTAGACTGCCGCTGTGTTGTGCACACGTCTTTTGTTCCCAGCTTCTTTCCACCCTGCCTGCCTGCACCTCACTCTCCCAACAACCGCGCCCGACCGAACTTGTTGTCCCGCGCCGTGCAAACACTTGCCGATTCCGATTCGCAGTGCTTTTTGTTGTCCCGTCCATCATTTGTCGCCTTCTGCCCGACGTCGATTTCGTCAAAGCAAACAGACAGCTTTGCCACCAGGCATCCAGCAACCATCCCCCCTCGTCCGCGGTACCTGAACCCTTGCTCATTGCAGTCTTCCATCACCCGGTAGCCGACGTCGATTCGGCCGCCATCTCACAGTAGAGGGATCGCGTATCGTCCTCTGCTGCCCCCTGTCCTCGATACCTTCCCACCGATCCCCCGCCAATACCGCCAAGCTGTCTTCCCCAATTCTCCTCTCGCGAACTGTCTCTTACGACGCGGCCACTCGTCCGCCGCGTCGCAGGAACAGCGCCTCGGTCAACGGCAACAACGGACCACCTGGATCGCGCTCCGCCATGGATTTACCTACCAACCGGAGGAGGAGATCTAGTAGTATCCTCCAGGTCTACCATGAACCGCTCGAGCCTCTGGAGCAGCTGAGCGATCAGTCTGCTCTGCCCAATGGCAACGCCAATTGGGTAAATGCCAAAGGTAATTGCCGTCCCCAAGAGCAGCATACATGCAGAAGAGCTCAATCGTGCGCATTGGAAGATGGAAGCTAATCAGCATCGCGTTTCGCAGGTGCTTGGATGGTCCACTTTGTCCTCATCGCCCTTCTCAAGATCCTCTACAACATTGTGCCCGGTGTCTCGCAAGAGACGTCTTGGACGTTGACCAACATCTCCTACATGTTTGGCTCATACATCATGTTCCACTGGGTGCAGGGCGTGCCGTTTGAGTTCAACGGCGGCGCTTACGACAACCTCAACATGTGGGAGCAGATTGACGACGGCGACCAGTACACGCCAGCCAAGAAGTTTCTGCTCAGCGTGCCCATTGTGCTGTTCCTCCTGAGTACACACTACACACACTACGACCTGACATACTTCACCATCAATTTCCTCGCCCTTCTGGCCGTGATCATCCCCAAGCTACCCTACGTAAGTGTTCAGGACAGACCTGCCCTCCCTTTCCTACTTCGTCAGCTGACAGTGTCTCAGAGCCATCGCATGCGTGTCGGCCTGTTCTCCGGCATGCCGGAAGAGTAAGGGGCGACCGCGTCTCGATAAGCACAACTCGTGTACGACATTTCACAATTGAACACATCTGATTTCACATTTTCACCTTGGGATGTTGCAGCGCATGGGCGGGAGTTTGGAATTTTACGGAAACGGTCTACTGTCATTGGGAAAGCTGGCAAGAAGCGAGGCGAGAAAGAGGAAAGAAGGAAAGACAAGACTGCGCTGCCCAGCTGGCTGTGCCAAGCAGGTGCCACTATTACTGCCGCAACACTGCCGGCATCCGCATGGTCACAATTGAGAAGGAGCGTCTGCGCCCGAAAAGGAGACTCGAAAATGCGGAAGTGGCATTGGTGCAAGCTGTTCGGAACAGCTGCACCTTCCATATTGTTAAATAGGGATATTTTGCACTTGCTTGAACATCCCCATTGTGCTTTCCTGCTCATGTCTAGGTGTGACCGTATGGCGTCCCAATGACTGCTCCATCGCCCCTCTCTGCATCTCCACAGACTAGCCGTGCTTGCCCAAAGACGCTGGAGCCTGGGTATCTCAATTGGGCAGTTTCCCTCCTCGTGCCCTCGCTCTCGCCGTCCCTCGCTCTCGCCGTCCCTCGCGCTCATTCTTTCTCGGCTCTTTCCTCTTAACTAGACATGCCAGCCAGCAACGGCATGGCATGGGTGTCTCCTGCTGCGTTCTGTGTGTTCCTTCCTTTGAATTTTCCAAAGCGCGTCTGTGTCGTGAGAGCACCTTCCAATTAGACGATGCTGGCTTCCCTGTATAGTTTTGCAGACACGGACCTTCCCATGTTATTCTCGTAACAATGGCAAGTCCCCTTGTGATCTTGCTCGCTGCCGCCTGCCCTAGAAATAGGAATCGTGAGAGATTCTGCGTATATAACACTCCCATCTGTCTAGTTTTGAAAGTTTCCTCTCTCTCTTCTTCTCTTCTTTTTTGTGTCTTCATCGTCTTCTCTCGTCTGCATCAACAGTTTTATCCAACAGTTTTAACCCCCTTCCCTACAATCCAGATCAAAGCCAAGGGCTCTTCCTGTTTCACACGCAATTCATCATGAAGTGGACTATTGTGTTCCTCGGCACCTCGCTGGCTGTCGCCAAGGCCCATCACCACCACCATGGCCATCATCACCACCACACTGTCACCACGACGGTCAACAACAACTGTGGCGGCGGATGCACCACGTTCACCAAGACTGCCTCGCTCTACATTCCCGATCCCACAACGGAGACTGAGGTCCAGGTTTGCACCACCACTGTCATTGACGAGGTGACGACGACGCAGTGCATCCTGCAGACGGAGACATCGACGGTCTACTTTCCCACAACGACCACTGCCGTCTCGACTGAGACTGAGACTTCCACGGCGACTGTCACGACGACGAAAAGCAGTGATCCCTGCAAGGGCGGCTGTACGACCAAGAAGGCATCCAAGCCCTGCGGCTGTGCCCCCACCTCGAAGTCTTCCGCCTGTGACACATGCAACACTCCAGCGCCGGTGAAGTCTTCGCACAAGCACCACCATCATCATCATCATCACCACAAGTGCCACCACCACGCTGCCAAGTACACTGTGCAGTCTGGCGACTGCTGCTACGGCATCGCTCTGGCAAACGGCATCACGGTGGCGGATCTGAAGGAGGAGAACCCGTCTCTCAATGCTGAGTGTGACCTGACCCCCGGCGAGATTCTGTGCATTTCGACTGGCAGCCATCATCATCACCACCACGCCCGGGGTCTTCAGCTGCCCCAGTTTGCGGAGGAGGCGGACGACAGCATTGAGACTGCTGTGATGATGGATTCGCAGGACGGCGTCATGCAGAAGACGCGGATGTCGTCGGCTGGTCGCAACGGTCTGTCGGCGTTGGCTGCTGTTGGTGTTGTTGGCGGTGCTGCTGGCCTGCTCCTGGCATGAGGACAATGTGAGCGTGGAGGGGAAACCTGTGTGATTGTGTAGAGAACCTGTATGGCATCATTGTACATAGCTCCGAGAATTGAAAACCGGAAGAGTCTCTTTGCTCTCTTTTAAACTTTTTCTGTGTCCGCACTGTACGCTGCCAGCATTAGCCACTGACTGGTCACTGTGCGTGAAACTAACTATGCAAGTGATCCATGTACTCGTGTTGAATTGTCGGGGTATTTGGTTATCCTAAACGTGTATCTGAGGACATGCAGAATCGGCCTATAGAAGACCTGAACTCGCCCAACAAAGAGCAATGGAGTGTTGAAGCGATGGCAAGGCATCGTGTCGTGGGTATCTTAGGTTTGGAAGAAATGTCTCGACTTGCTCGCACGTCCTACTTTCACTACTATTTTTAAATGTCACCCTTCTCGCCCTCGACAACGTTGCGGCGGTGCAGACCCTCGGCAGCTTTGGCGGCGGCAGCCTTTTCTGGGTCGGTGGGCATGTTCTCCGCCTCGCTGACGTCGGGCACGATAACGCCGCTGTCGACGTGCGCATGCGTGCGGGGACCAGTGTAAAAGTGGCGGCCGTGGGTGAACCAGTAAGTCATGGAGATCAGGAACACACCGGCCAGGATGACGACGGCGTAGTTCATCTGTGCGGGTGGTGGTCAGCAGCAGAGGGGGAAGAGCGGGAAGGGAACGTACATTGTCGGGCGTCACCGGGCGCTCGGTCGGGAAGAGGAAGATGACCGAGACAAACGCGGTCCAGATGCAGGCCCAGGCGTTGATGGCATAGCCAAACTTGCCCAGGTAAAAGGGGCCGGGCTGGAAGCGGCCGTAGAGCAGCTTGCAGAGGATGGGGATGCAGTAGGACCAGTCGAGGGCGATGGCGCAGACGTTGAAGATGGCGGCAATGGTAATGTAGCTGCCGAGGCCGATGAGGTTGATGAGGATGCAGATTAGGGCGTAGATCCAGACGGCCAGGACGGGGGTGTCGGTCTTGGACCAGATGCGGTACCAGATGCGTGAGCCGGGCAGCATCTGGTCGCGGGAGTAGGCCCAGACGGTGCGCGAGCCGGCCTGCAGCGCGGTGATGCAGACAAAGTTCATAATGATAAAGGCGGCGACGACAAAGAAGATGGCGGCGCGCTTGCCGAGGTTGTTGTAAAAGATCTGGGCCACCGGCTGGCCAATGGAGCTTGCCAGAATGTCGGCCGGGTCGCCCATGCAGAAGACAAGGACAATGTTGAAGAGCCAGCCGACGACAAACGTAAAGGTCAGGGCCAGCACAATAGCCTTGGGGACGACGCGGGCGGGGTCCTTGGCCTCCTCGGCAATGTGGACGGTGGCGTCGTAGTCGGTCATGGTCCAGGCGACAGAGAGGAAGCCAAAGAGGAAGGAGAAGCCAGGCGGGGTCCAGCCCGAGTCGGGGATGACCTCGGTGAAGGCGTACTTGGCCGTATGCTTGTTCTCTGTCTTGACCAGCAGCGCGATGCAGCAGGACACGAGGACGCCAATGTGGAAGACGGCGTACGTCTTGGTCAGCTGGTTGAGCCAGGCGGTCGACATGCTGTTGATCAGGGCGTGGAAGATGCTGAGCGCGGCCATGACGCCGATAATGTGGCCCTGGGTCGGATAGTAGGTGAAATCGGAGCCAATCGAGACAGCGGCGAGCAGCATCTGGGCGGAGCCGTACTCGGACGAGGCGCTGCCGCAAATCTGGCCGATCAGGTTGAGCCAGCCGTCGATCCAGGCGACCCAGGGCACCGAGTCGGGCGGCGCCAGGTACTTGATGGTAAAGTAGAGGGCACCCGACGTCGGGTAGGCCGAGGCGATCTCGGCGACGGAAAATGTCAGGCACAGGGCACCAATGCCGGAGATGAGCCAACACCAAATGGCCGAGGCCGGGCCGCCGGCGTAGAGCGGGTACGAAAAGGTGGTCATGACGGTGCCAAAGAGGCCCGACACGCTCAGGGCGAAGCTGAAGCAGGTGAACAAGGAGAAATGGCGCTGAAAGACCTGTTGTGGTCGTTAGCAGGGGGGAAGAGTCCGACAGTGGGTGAGGCGGGTGCGCTCAGCCGCCTCGGGGGAAGTTCAAATGGACAATGGTCATTGTCTAGCACCAATTGTTTGAAAAACAAACCCCCCAAAAAACGTACCGGAACGTAGCCCATCTCGGCCAGGGCGCGGGCGTCGTGGTCCTCGCCATCCTGCGGCTTGACAGGGTCGGACATGTCGTCCATGGTATCGGCGGCGACCGAGGCGATGCGGTCGATCTCGGGCGCGGTAGCGATTGCCGCAGCCATGTTGAAAGGGTACGAGAGCAAAAGAGCTTTATCTAATCTCACGATGGTGCTGCTGCAAAAGGCCGAAAAGGTTTTTGTGACTAGCTGGCAAAGCGGGCTAGTAGTGCTTTATCACACGACCTGGACGGGCGGATTGGCACGTGCAAGGGGGGGGACAGGCAGTGATAATGGTCAAAGACAAACAACTCCAAGCCAATCAGCACAACCAAGACGGATTGGAAGAAAGGAAGAGAAGAGCAAGACGAGGAAAAATATAAGCAATGGAGGGAGAAGGGGGCTGGAAGAAAGCGGGCGAGAGGGAAGAGGGTGAGAGAAAAAGGAAGGAGGATACGTCGGGGGGGACAACATATATTAATACAATCAACCGCTCAAGAGCGATAGCGACCAGAGTGCAAATTAGCGTGGGCTACACGATGGAACAGGCAGTCCAGTAAGGCAGTATGGAGAATCTTACGGCGTAGTGACGGAGCATGATCGAGAGGAGCGTAGACAGTCTGAACAGCAAATGAGAGGCGGCCAAAGGGGCCCCGGTCTTGCGCTGGTGGACGGCAAAAACATCGCACGGCACCTGCCTAGAGTCTTTGTCGGTACAACGCCACAACTACAGATTTTGCCGCTGGTAGTGGTGTTCGCGCAAGTACCTGTACACGCACATCGGGGCCATCATGCGCAGCCGTGCAGGGCCTTGGCCAATCTGCGCGGGAGCGTTTCGGGATGGACCCCCGTTCTGATAGTTCTGATAACCCGCGCCCCCCCATGCGCGTTGTCGTAGCTGCGTCGTGCTGGCCGCCGTACCGAGTCAAGCGTACGGAATACGGCGTAGGGTTTGGTCCACTTGGGCCTGCAGGGCGTCGACTAACAGCTGGACAGCGGCTCGACCGTGGAGGACCAACGGGAGACTTCCGGGCGGGACGGGCAAATGCCGGCGGCGAGACGGCACGAGGACAAGCAATGAATTCTTGCGCATGGCATGAGGGCCAGCACACAGCTCTCCATTCCATGCAGGGCTGCGGCAAAAAAAAGGGGCACGGCAATACGAGGCCGCAGGGCCAAGCGGCCGGACAGGTCAGAGTTTTCTGCCTGTCCTGACTGGCTCGCCTGCACCCGCGCAACAATGCCCCCGAAGGAAGGCGCTCAGCCGCTAAGTGTGCTGCTAGACCAGCACCACGACGTAATGGCGGGGGAAACGCGACAGCAGCACCATGGGCGACGTGGAAAAGAAACAGGGCAGACAGGGGGCTAGGCCGTATATGTGGCGCTACAGGAGGCCGTGCGATCCCTCTGTGGCAACGGTGGTGGCCTGAGAGATACGCACCGACCGAGCTGTGCTATCTTGGCACGGCCACACTGTGCGGAGTCCTCGGCCTGCGCGAGACACATTCCGCCCGCTGGTTGGCTGGATAGATGAGTGTGAGTGGGGCCACGCTGGATGATTGGCAAGAGATTGCAGGGTGCCATTGGTGTGGTGGTGGTGGGTGGATGGGAAGATTGGGGGGACCTCACTAGCAACAAGGTCCTTCGAATGGAAGCTTGAGCGTTCGGTGCGTCGCACTAGAGCGTAGAGGATGCAACCGAGGGCCGTCTAGAAGAAATCAAGGGAAAAGGAAATATTCCAAACGCTGCCTTGCCCCCCCTCGCTCGCTCGCTGGCGGAAAAACACTCGTTCGGAAAAACTAGACGAATTAGGCAAAGTTTGCCGCTAACTTCCCGGAACAACTGGGCACGGCAGCAGACGTTGTGCAATCCGCTGCTTGTTCATCCAACTGCATCGATAACCTTATCTAGCGGAACAGCAGCGCATCCGGGCAGGACGACAGGAGGAACCAATGGCGGTGAGGCCTGCACCTGCAGGACGGAAGCACGATAACAGATGCACTGATATCCTGATACACGGATAATGCATGACAGGATTCAATTTCTACTACGAACACGACCGGCGCTGCGATAACGACACCGTGGGCTCGGAGTGCCGTGCGCACGTGGGCTTCATGCACGAAACAGGAGGCGCGGCTGGCGATGGCGGTCAGGGCCGGCCGAATCGGGTGAGCAGGGCGTGTCCCCGCACGTACGAGTACAAGCACCAGACACCAGATGGCAAAGCCGTGGTTGGGCCGGCTTGTCCATGTACATGGCATAGGACTTGCTGGTCTGTCTGCGGCGTACTTTGTGGATCGCCGCCCATGCGTTGCATCGGGTCTTTGTTCCTGATCCAGCCCAGCGTGCCGATAGGAGATACGACGCCCCCCCCCCCCCCCCCCCCCCGTCAACATGGCCATCAGGCAACTTTGTTGACGCCAGCAAGGAGAACCGTCCGCGAGATCCCTATCTGCCTCGCAGGTCACGTGCTTGTAGGCAACGCACCCAACGCGACAATGCCCGGTCTGCGCATCCTTTCCTCCTCTGCCTGTCCTCTGCTGCTCAATGTGTGTCTCTTTGAAATCTCATACTGTGAACCCCTTTATCGACCCCCTTTGCCTGGGTAGGACAATCGCCACCCTCAATGCCTCAATATAATCGCCGAGACGCTTGCTAGGAATCGACCAGCACGACCAGCTGCCTACAGCACCTAATCGCCATGCAGAAAATCATACACCTCAATCTCAATCACGTCCCTATAACATGCTGTGTAGAAAGGCAATGCAGCACCAACTTCCGACGAACGAACGACGCGCGTATCCGAAACAATTCAAGCTATCGTACTGTCTATCCTCTTGTCTAAGTGGTATCAATAACCTAATGGCGCTTTGCCCGTCCCCAAACAATATGCTAAAATGCCCAGACTTTCAACCTCTTCGACTATCAATACCCGGCATACGGCAGAGGGCCATACGAGGCACCCCAAGACACCCCTTGATCGTACTGGGACGGCCACGCCGGCCCAGGGGCATTCCACGGCAGCTGCGGCTGCTATTGTTGCTGCTTCTCGAAATCCCGCTGTTTCTGCTGCTGCCAGCGGATGGCCTGTCGCTTCTTGGAGAGAGTCGCATAGTAAGGAACCGTCGATTTGAGAACTTCAATGTGCTCTTCGATCTTTTGCTGCTCAGCAGCACGCAGCGGTCGAAAGGGAATCCGTCCGCGCTGATTCATTCGCCTCTGCATCGGTGGCTGGAAGCCGTAGGATGGCACAGGAGACACGCGGGAGGGATAGGTCCACCCACACTCCCGCTGGCTCGGCCCTTCCATCGCCATCGGCCCAGAAGCCGAGATGCTGTTGAATGGTCGCTGGTAGGACCTCATCGGCTGCACCCAACCAGTCTCTTGTGGCCCTGGAGGCGGTGCAGTGGGAAGCCCCGACCACCACAGAGGAACTGGTCCGGCAGGCGGAGGGTAATTATCGGGTGCCGTATACGGACCTTGCATGTTGACCGGTGTTGGGTCGCCTCTCGTACTGGTGTGCAGGCCGCTGGAACTTCTGCTCACAAATTCGGACGCACTGGGATCAAGGCGGCTGGAGGCATAGCCGATCTTCGAGGGCCTGAGTCGGTTGTTGATACCATCAGAGTTGAAAATGGCCGGGGCCCGGTACGGCATGCTACTGTGCCGTGTTGCGTCAACGTCGCTGGCCTTGTTCGGCTTCGAGGCCTCTTCAGTGCGAGCTTGAGAGGATATTTGTCGTGGCTGTTCAACGTCCTCGTTTTCTTGATCTTGGCTTTGCCCAGACAACCGTAGCTGCAGTCTGCGAACAACTGTATCAAAACGCCGGCGATATTCCTTGGCTTTTTCGTCGACCTCAGTCGGATCCAAATGTGCATTGGTTTCGTCTTTGTTTGCTTGGCTTTCAAGCCTCTGCCTCGGTGTAGGACCGGCGTGCGAGATGGCGCAGGTCTCAGTCGTGTCGTCCGTAAGGTTTGACTCTGTCTCTGTTTTCGCGTCCACCTCCGCGATCTCTTCCACCTCCGCGATCTCTGCCACCTCCGCGATCTCTGCCACCTCCGCGATCTCTGCCACCTCCGCGATCTCTGCGACCTGCTGTACAGGCTTCGGCTTGGATACAGTGGTCGACAGCTTTCCAAGATGGACATTCGCGACTTCGCCAGCACCGATCAACCCTAGCTCCGTTGCCGTGAGGGGAGTGATGGAAAATATAATTCTGGTTTGCTTTCCGGGACAAGCGAGTTCCTTGGCGTTGCTGATCATTCCAATGACCTGTCCGGTCTCGTCCGCCTCTTGGATTCGGATAGGCAAGTCTTGATTGTCTGAGCAATCACTTTTGGACTCGGCCTCTGCATACCAGCCGGGATCCGAAGCATGCGAGTATTCTGTTCCAGAAATGGATGTGGTTGTTCCCCAATCGGAACTTTCGTGTTGGGATGGGAAGATCAGGCGGCTCCGTCTGCTGATATTCTCATCGTAAGACGAAAGCACCGACCGTCGTGGGCGATTGCTGGTGCAGGATGAGACATGCTCATGGAGTGATTGATGGGTTTCTTGGCGTGTCTCGGTCAAACCTCCAGTTCGCCAGTTTGTCCTGTGAAATATTTCGTTGAGGCGTCTGTTTGGTTTTAAAGAGCACGAAAAATCGTTTGAACTTCGGTCCGGGCGCATGCTCCTGCGACCAGAGACAGATCGAGAGCCGATTGGCGGGCGAATCGCCAATGGAGGAGGGTAAATAGAATCCGAACCCATGTTCCTTGTGAAAGCCGCAAACATGGTGCAGCTACATGGTCAGCTCAAACACCTATCGTGTGGCCAACAGTGGTGGACATACAATCTTCCGAGGAGACAGGCGGACGTCTTGAATTGTCAGATGCGGCAGAGCAACGCGTCAGTCCAAAAGAGAGAAGAGGTGTCGAAATCGCTGATGGATCGCTGCTCGGTGGTAACAAAATCTCCAAAAGAAAACAAACAGGCGACCTTTGCGAGGGCATAAGAGTTGACTGGGAGGCTGACACTATGCCGCGGTAAGCGAAAAATGAAGCGTTCTTTGTTTGTAAAAACGAACGAAACAGAGTTGCCCAGGGACAGACAGACGTATTTGGCAGGTACAATCGAGTAAGTTTTAATTATTGAAGAAGGAGCATTATCAGATATAGGCATGTTGCAAACAGAACACATGAACACATAAACACGGGTTCTTTTAGGCTCGAGACAATTTTACGTGACGGACATCACAGGGCATATCCAAAATTAAAACACAAATGAACCCCAGAGACATAATCCAACACAGTCGACTTACGCGGCCTGCGCGCTCTGTCCGGACATGAACGCGCTAAACGATCTCTGGAGGATGTCAGTTTGAATCCACAAGTAAAAGCTTCACTTCTTCGTACCGGATTCCTTGTCTGGATGTACACGGTTCCAGGGCCGGTAAACTTGCAGACCAGGCCTTCGCTGGAGGCCAGCCCGGAGATGATGCCGCCCGAGGCCACACGTTCGAGGATGTACTTGGTGTTCCAGGCGACGAGATGACCGTTGTCGACAATGTATTTCTCGCCCTCCACGAGCTGTTTAAGAGTCAGAACTGGGGTACGAAGCAGCTCCGCACTTTGCACTTACATCTTTCTTGATGATGGCGCCAAAGCTCGAGATCCACAGCAGGCCAACGCCAGTAATCTTGTAGACCCAAAGACCTTCGCCGCTGAACATGGCCTTGCCGAGGCCTTGGCGCTTGTAGTCCTTGTGGACACCCTGGGTGCAGGCGAGGAAGCCGTCATGGCCAACGGACCAGGCGCCGTTGCCGTCGAGGCGGAGGCTGGTAATGTCGCCCAGCATGGGCGGGCCGAGGAGCAGCTCACCGGGGCCGGTGTAGTAGGACGTGCCCATCTCGGCCCCGGCCACGAGCTTCTTCATGCTGAATTTGTAGGCGCCCTTGAGCGTGATGCTCGGCGACATGGCGATCATGGCACCGGGTTTGGCCGAGAGAGGGCAGCCAATGGCAAGCTGGATGGTGAGGATGGTGTTGCAGTCGCGGTGGCTGATGCGGTAGCTGCCGCCGTTAAAAGTGCCGACATCGTCGGTGATCGCAACGGCCCCGACGAATTGGCCAGGCGCCGGTGCACCGCTGATCTGGCCAAGGGCTCCAGCGCTGTCGACCAGAGTGCCGCTTTCTCCTGCACTGGCCCGGCTACTGTGGCCAACCAAGCCAAATGACGTCTTCTCCGAGGGGTAGCTGGGCTCTGGCTGGGTGGGCGGTGCAGAGAACTGCTGCACAGGAGCAGGCGTGGCCTGTGAGGCCAGAGAGGCTGAACGGCTGTGGATGGGCAGGGCCGATGGCTGCAGCGGAACTGGCTGCTGGAGCTGTGGTGGCGGTGGAGAGAAGGTGCGCTGCTGTGGCAGTGCTTGTTGCGGCGGCAGCTGCTGCTGCTGCTGTTGCTGTGGAGGTGGCGGGTAGGAGGCTGGCGAGGAAGCAGCTTGGGGAGGAGGAGGATAGGAGAAGTTGGCCGGTCGCGCTGCAGGCGGTGATGCCATCTGGCCGCCATAAGAGAAGTTTGTCCGGTTGGCCGGTGGCGACTGCGGCGGTGAGGCATAAGTCTGTTGTATCGGAGCTGTGACGACGGTCAGTACAGAGAGCTCCTGCTGAGAGTAGACGAAGCATTCTGCATCTGCTCCTCGAGGCTTTTCCTCTGTGCTAATTTCCCCTCTTTCCCCTCTCACTCCTTCCTGAAAGCTTACCTGCCGCGCCTGGCGGTGCTATTCTGGGTCAGCAACGCTGCGCGCAAGAGAAAGAACGTAGGGAGGAGGTACGAACGAGGATAGTAGTGTGTCGCCATGGTTTAACGGCGCGAGGAAGCGACGGCCTAGGCGTGTCAATACTCGAGCAGGAAGGTGCGGGCCGCAGACTGCCCCGCACTGGTCCAGCGTGGACTGACCTGTGTGGATAGGGAAAGAGAGAGGCCGAGAGAGCTGGATGGTACAGGAAACCGTAAGGTGAAGGATCGATTATGCAGGAGCTGAGGAAGAATGAACAAAAGAAGCAGCGAGCAGAAGCAATGTCGCTCCTAGGGACATTATAACGGCTCAGGAAGGCGCAACTAGGCTGGAGACGTCGAGGCTGTGTCTATTTTCAGAGGCCAGCCGCCCGCACAGGCCCAATTACAGGCGTCAGAGGCGACGCGCGCACCCTGGCGGGCGCTTAAGTGCAGGCAAAAGCGGTTGGCATATGTAGCCCGGTTTCCGATTGGCTGGAGGGCCCCATTTTGTCGATTCAACATCCTGGCTGTAGACGTGGTGCGGTGATCAGGTGCGTGCCAAGGGCAGTTTGTGTGCATGCGACAGATAAAAGACTGCTCATCGTCTACGTAAGGCCTTGGCAGAGGCTCGGCGCGACTTTGAGCTCGAGGCATAGGACAGCTGTCGATGCTAGGTGGCCGGAGCGGAGAAGCCCTTGGCTCCGAGCGGGGTGGTGGACCAATCAGAGTGTGGCTGGAGCTCCAATCGCAAGTCGGCTGACGGGAGCTTCCAGAACGTGAAAAACCCCGAGGCGAACGGTTTGTGACGACCCGGCCGCCTTACGCTTACCCATGCAGTACCCCCGAGCCCCGAGAACGATCCTTGACGCCGACACAGAGACAGAAAATTTGCAACACGCTGGTAGCAGGCTTTGAAGCTCTCCCAGCTTTTCCGCAACGATTCGATCCGAGCTGTTTCCGAGAGAATTTCAAGGGAACATACACACAATGATGCAACGTGTGAGAATACTGGGCGGGCTTTTGCGGGAGCAGCCGCGGATTTTGCAGAGAATCAGCACGGCTGCGCGCGGAAGCCAGAAGAACACCCTCGTTTGGGCACGACCCCTGTCGTCTTTGCCGGGCGCAGCTGTGCGGAGGACCGCAGGTATGCGGCCAGTGCAGTCGTCCAGGACTGTGTTCCCGTCTCGCGCGGCCCCACGTCGGACATTCCACTCGTCAAAGGCACGGAGATCGCAGTCGGCCAAAGGCGAGGCTGCTGAGGAGAAGCAGACGCTCAGCGGACGGTTGAAGAAGTTGTCCCGCGAGTACGGCTGGGCGGCAGTCGGCGTCTACCTGGGTCTTTCGGCGCTGGACTTTCCATTTTGCTTCCTCTTTGTCCGGACGGTGGGCACAGACAAGATCGGTACGTGATCCTGGTTGGGAGAGAGGCCGGGGTGGAGCGAAGCTAACACCAGCCAGCCGAGTTTGAGCATCTCGTGGTCACAAAGGCAAAGGAGATTGTTCCGGAGAGCGTCAAGGGGGTCTGGCGCAGCTTCCGAGGCAAGCCGGAAGGCACAGAGAATGAGGACAGTAGTGCGACGGGCGAGCTGGCGGCCGAGGGGTTAGTGGCCAAGAGGGAAGCGAGTATGTTGATGTCTGCCTATTTCGGAATGCCACGGTCAGCTAACAGATGATCTCAGGTCTCGCTACACAGCTGGCCTTGGCATACGCCATTCACAAAAGCTTCATCTTTATTCGGGTTCCCTTGACCGCGGCAGTGACGCCCAAGGTGGTCAAGGTGCTCCGGTCGTGGGGATGGAAGGTTGGGAAGTCCACGCCGAAATAAGCGGCTTCGTTTTATGAGGCCGAAAGGCTGGGAGGTTGGGACGATAAGACGACGGAATGCCCAGACGCTTGGATAGACGGGGGAAATGGCGCCATAAGAGAGGTCCAGGCGGTTCTGTTACACAAGATGTAGGATATGATACAGAAAAGCGCGAGCAAACTCAATTCTCAAACAATCAAGACGATCAACTGCTGCCGAACAGAGCTCAACCTGTCTGGTTAGGTGGTGGACCCGCTGTACTTTCGCTTGGAAGCACGTGAACGGGCGCTAAGCTACTCGTGCGAGCGATCGGCAACGACGTGCCGGTGCGACTGTTGATGCGCAGCATATCTCTGCCCCGTCGGACCGGCCCCAGCGCCGCTTCCCTCCTTCTTACCCTTCTGCTGCCGTCCACGAAACACCATGGGGACTGATGTACCACTGATGGAAAAAGGCCAGTCGGAAGCGTCTAGCAGACGAACCCCGAGAGCGAGATGGCTGCGGCCAACCCTGCTGTCCCTGGCTTTAGCTTTGGGGCTCCTGGTTGTCGTCGGTGGGCGCAGCTGTCTCCGGCCGTCGCTGCAGCCGAAGGCACCCGGTGGGATGGACACGCACGACATGGTGCTCGCCTCCATGGTCCCGACAGCCCTGACAGCCCCGACGGCCCCGACGACGTCCGAAGCGCGGGTACTCGAATGCTTTCAGGTGGCCCAGCCGGTACTGGAGCCCGCGGAGACAGACGAAACGTCCTGCTCCGTGACCCTGATGGAGCACGTGTTTGCCTTTAGCTACGGCCACCCATTTGTCGGTGCGTGATGCGCCCGAGAGACGAACAGAGACGGGATCCGATCGACTGACGTCGACAGGAGAATATGTGCCGCCACGCTGCGACTTCAACCGGGTGGTGATGAACTTTACTGTCGTGTCTGAGGGCCGGCAGTTTGACCGGTTGGCGCTCATGTTCCTCAACGACACAGAGGTGTGGCGGACGAGCACGGCCGAGCCAGTTGTGTCGCCAGGCATTCGGTGGGAGTACCACAAGGACATGACGGCGTACCTGTCGCTGTGGAAGGCGCCACAAAAGGTCATTTTTGACCTGGGAAACCTCGTCAGCGAGACGTACACAGGTTCGTTCAACACGACGCTGACATTGACGTTTTTCTCGGTGCCGATCACGGACGGCGAGGGGCCGAGCGACGTCGTCATTCCCATCTCGGCGCAGCACGGCGCCAGCAACGGGCCCAGCCACTTTACGCTGCCGGCGGACAATGCGACCAGCACGGTCGCGTTTCCGCGCAACGCCCGCCGCGCCGTCTTTTCCGTCTCGGCCATCGGACAGGCGGCCGAGGAGTTTTGGTGGAGCAACGTGCTGCAGAGCGACGTGGGCGCGTTTGCGGCGACAGCCGGGCAGCTGGCGGGCCTCAGTCCGTTCCGCGAGGTGCAGGTGTACATTGATGGGCGGCTGGCGGGTGTGCAGTGGCCGTTCCCCGTGGTCTTTACAGGCGGCGTGGTGCCAGGACTGCACCGGCCCGTGGTCGGCATCGACGTGTTTGACCTGCGCGAGCACGAAATGAACATTACGGCGTGGTTGCCGTTGCTGTGCGACGGCGATGCGCACACGTTTACCATTGCAGTGGCGGGCCTAGCCGACGACGGCAACGGCATGGCAGCGCTGACCGCCACGGTCGGCAGCAGCTGGTTCGTCAGCGGCAAAGTGTTTGTGTGGCTGGACGACGAGGCCAGCGGCGACAGCGGCACCACTGGCGCCACCGGCACGACTGACACCATGCTGCCCACGATGTCGCTGGCGCCGCCGACAATCCGCGTGGACCACGTGGTGCAGCAGGACGCAAAGGGCGCCAACGAGACGCTGGAGTACGAAGTAACGGTGTCGCGGGCGCTGCACATCAAGGCGGCCGTGACGACGGCCAACGGGACCGACACGGTCATGTGGATGCAGACGCTTCAGTACACGAACCGCGGCCGGGTCGGCGCCTACGGCTTCACACAGGGCAACGTGCTGCACATCCGCGGGACGGACGTGGCCATTGCGGGCGGCGCGCCCGTTTACCGCGCGTCCTACCACTACCTGCTCGACTGCAACACGACGACTAGCGTGTCGGCCACGGGCAACCTGACGCTGTGGGCGGCGATGGACCAGGGCCTCGAGCTGCGCGTGGCCGGCCGCGGCGTGTTTGCGACGGGCCTCGAGGCGTTTGCCGACCGCGCGTTTGCCGGCGGCTCGGTGCTGCGCACGCGCTTCAACGGCACGGCTGGCTTCACGCAGTACGGGGACCGCTCGCGGGCGACGGGCTACGGCTCGACGAGCCAGGCGCTGTGGTTTGATGGGCTGCCGTCGACGCACGCCGCGTACGTGCCGCTGTACTACCGCAGCGTCGAGGCCGTCAACACGACGATTGTGCGGGACCAGATCGTGGCCGGCGGCGAGGCGCAGGCGGTGGTCCGCAGCGTGCCGGTTGGCGGTGCCGCGGCGGCAAACGTCTATGCGCCAGTGGTGCAGCAGGGGACCGGGCCGCGGGTGTTCCTGGGGCGGCACCAAGTATAATGTAGGCAGCAGGAATGAATTGCATTTCTACGTCTTGGCGCTGCCGAGCCAAAAGTCGAACCAGTCGGTGATGCCGCGGTGGCTCTGCTCCTTGACCCAACCTGTGCTGTCAGACACGTCTGCCCATGTGATGACCGAATACACTCACGCTCGTAGGGGTCGCTGAGATTGCCGCGCGCGGCGAAGCCGTGTTTTACGCCGCTAAACAACTGCAGGTGGAAGGGCACACCCGTCTCCTGCAGGATGTCGATGGCAGTGCGACGGGCCGCGGGGCCAAAGGCAAAGTCGTGCTCGGCACACGAGAGGAAGAGCGGTTCTGCTGGTCAGACAAGGGTGGCAGCAGAAGCGGAAACAGGACAGGTAGGACAGGGCGCACTCGTCACGCTGCGGAAATGCGCCTCTTGGAGCTGCGACGGATGCGCAAACGCCCCGGCCGCGACCGCGTCTCCGGCCAGCAGGTCCGTGACAAACGGCGCGCCAAAGCAGTAGCCGACACAGCCGTAGCGCGCGTCAGACGAGCCAAACGTCTGCTTGGCGGCGGCCACCCACAGAGGCACATGGGCGACGGCAAAGGCAAAATGCTTGTCGCGCCAGGCGGCCATGTCGAAGCCGGGCGGCGGCTGGTGGTCGGGCGAGGCGCGGTACTTGCTGATAGCGTCGCCGCGGAAGTAGTCGATGCCGAGGGCCGTGTAGCCGGCGGCCGCGAAACCGTCCATCAGCAGGCGCGCATTGTTGGCGAGGCCCCAGACATCGGGGAAGTAGAAGAGGACGTGGCCATTGGGAACGACGCCAGCGGGCGGCCGGGCCACGTAGGTGGTGATGCCGGCCACGAGCTCCTCCGATCCGGCGGGCGTGCCGTCGTGGAGCGTGCCGGCGATGCAGCAGGCCGAGGGCAGTTTGGCCAGGTATTCGGCCATTCTGTAGAGGTGTGTTGGGTGGGTGTTGCTGCTGCTGTTGGAGAGGGAGAGGGAGGAGACCACAAGCAATGCGAATCCCGGATGTCTGTTAGCCTGGGGCCGATAAGCTGGACGGGACTGGGCCGGCCGCGTGGGAGGGATGCATCGCGTCAGAGGCGGTCGACGTGGCGAAACGGCGATTGAACGCAGAGGAAAACGGCAGCTAAAAACGGAATCCGCCAACCCCAGAATTCCGAAACGCGGGCGTCGCGACTGCCCGAATCGGTCGATTCACATGCCCCGTTCAACGTGTCATCTCCACCCTACCAATTGACCCAAAGTCGGCTGTACTTTGCCACCGGCCTGGAAGTGCTCGCCGAATCGGCAGCATCAGCATGCTGATCGGCCAGAGATGCTGTCAGAGTTCTTGGCTGCCAGGCCTCCGTCTTGGCAAGGCGTCTTAGCACTCCGCACAAGGAGGCTTACCGCCCTGGGGAGGGGCTGACGTCACACCTCAGCCCACTCTCCTCCGGAGCTCCAGAAGGACAGCAAGCGTGAGGCTCCCAACAGTCCACACGCATCGACGCATCAACCCGCCTCGACACACCCGCCGACAGCATGGTCGACAAGACGGACAAGGAAAAGGGCAGCCGCTTCGGCTGGCTCAAGGAAAAGATTGACGTGGACAAGATCAAGGACAAGATCGATGTCGACAAGATCAAGGATGCGCTGGACCGCACGCACGTCTCGCTGATCCACCAAAAGTGCGTCGGGCCAGTGAATCTGCGAGGGCGAGGAGCTGACAGGAAGCAGGCACAAGATTGGCAAGTTTTACAATGTGGTGCGTATAGCGTCGTTTCTTCGTCGTCTTTCTTTTCGCGCGCTGTTTTTTTTTTCTGACCGCCAGATCAACTACAACCATCGCCACGACGAGGAGCACGAGCAGCGCTGTGACGCCAAGCGTACCGCCGCCTGCGAGTCGCACCGCTTCCAGTCCTACTTTCCCGAGCGCGAGGGCAACCTGGCCAAGTGGTACGTCGACGGCCGCGACTACTTTTGGGCTGTCTCGGCGGCGCTGGAAAAGGCCCGCGAGACCATTTACATTGCCGACTGGTGGCTGTCGCCCGAGCTGTTTCTGCGGCGGCCGCCCTACTTCAACCAGGAGTGGCGGCTGGACCAGGTGTTAAAGCGTCGCGCCGAGGCTGGCGTCAAGATCTACGTCATTGTGTACCGGGAGGTCGAGGCTGCCCTGACGTGCAACTCGAGCCACACCAAGCATGCGCTGCAGGCGCTGTGCCCCGAGGGCAGCCCCGGCTATGGCAACATCCGCGTGATGCGCCACCCGGACCACAACCTGTTTGAGAACGCGGCCGACATGACCTTTTACTGGGCGCACCACGAAAAGTTTATCGTCATTGACTACGAGACGGCCTTTATCGGCGGCCTCGACATGTGCTTTGGTCGCTGGGACAGCCACACGCACGGCCTGGCCGACGTGTATCCCGAGGGCGTGTCCCACGAGGTGTGGCCCGGGCAGGACTTTAACAACAACCGGGTCAAGGACTTTCAAAACGTGCAGGACTGGAAGCAAAACGAGCTGGCCAAGACCGAGTTCGGCCGCATGCCGTGGCACGACGTGGCCATGGGCGTCGTCGGGCCGTGCGTCTACGACATTGCCGAGCACTTTGTGCTGCGCTGGAACTTTATCAAGCGCGACAAGTACAAGCGCGAGAAGAACTACGACTGGTTGGTGCTGCGCGGTCGTGAGGGCGAAGACGAAGACCTGGTGGGCGTCCAGCGGCCCGACCACCCCGTCGGCGACTACGTCGTGCACCCGGTGACGCCGCTCGAGAGCAAGGCCGCCATGCAGCCCAACTGCGGCACTGTGCACTGCCAGCTGGTGCGCTCGGCCGACGACTGGTCGTCGGGCACGCTGCTCGAGCACTCGATTCAAAACGCGTACAGCGAGCTGATCCGCAACGCCGAGCACTACGTCTACATTGAGAACCAGTTCTTCATCACCGCCACTGGCGCCGAGCAGTCGCCCATCCACAACGCCATTGGCGCCGCCATGGTCGACGCCGTCGTGCGCAATGCCGAGCGCGGCAAAAAGTTCCGCATCATCATCCTCATCCCAGCCGTACCCGGCTTTGCCGGCGACCTGCGCGAGGACGCCGCCCTGGGCACGCGCGCCATCATGGACTACCAATACAAGAGCCTCTGCCGCGGTCCACATTCAATTTTCGAGCAGATCCGCGCACGCGGCGTCGACCCGGCCAAGTACATTTTCCTCTTCAACCTGCGCAGCTACGACCGCCTGGCCAACACGCCGACGATGAAGAAGCGCGAACAGGAGTCAGGCGTGACGTACAAGGAGCTGCAGCGCGCCGAGGCCGAGCAGGTCATGGGCGACGGCATCTACGGCTCCGTGGAGGAGAGCGATAGCCACCTGCACCTGCACCGGGACCACCGGGAGCACGAGCACCTCGACTTCCGACGCGACGGCCGCCGTCCCGACTACCTCGAGGCCGCCACCGACAAGATGCGCCGCTTCGAGGCCTCCCAGCACGGCGACGCGTCGGCTGTCGCGCCCAGCGTTGCGCACCACATGATGGCCGGCCAGCCGCCACTCTCGTCGGAGCCGTGGGAGGGCGATCCCAAGGACGAGGTCGACAACTGGATCCAGGAGGAGCTCTACATCCACGCCAAGCTGCTCATTGTCGACGACCGCTACGTCGTCTGTGGCAGCAGCAACCTCAACGACCGCAGCCAACTCGGCAACCACGACAGCGAGCTGAGCATCGTCATGGAGGACACGCGCGTCCTGACCTCGCAGATGGACGGCGCCCCCTTTGACGCCGCCTACCACGCCGCCACGCTGCGTCGCTATCTATGGCGCGAGCATCTCGGCCTGCTGCCGCCCCAGAGCCTCGACGGCACCCACGATCCCAACGCCCAGCCGCCCAGCGCCGACTCGCCCAACGACGTGCACGACCAGGACCCGAGCTGGGACGTGGTGGGCGACCCGCTGAGCGACGCGTTGTGGGACACGTGGACCACGCAGGCCACGACCAACACGGACATTTTCCGCCATGTCTTCCATGCCGACCCGGACGACCATGGTAAGTGTTGTGTTGGACAGTTTGCATACCCTCGCTAATCCTCAGTCAAAACCTTTGCCGACTACGACCGCTACCTGCCGCCCAAGGGCGTGCGGCCCGGCCACGTCTTTGACCAGTATCTGCCGGCCGAGGACATCCGGGCCAAGCTGGACCAGGTCAAGGGCCACTTGGTGTGGATGCCGCTTGAGTTTCTGCAAGATGCCACCATGGCCGAGACGGGGCTGCAGGTGAACCAGCTGACGGAAAGCGTGTATGCGTAGCGGACTGTTGATTTGTACCTGGTAGAGCATCATAGCAGAGGCATATTATTATTATTATTATTATTGCTTTTGCGTCAGTTGGGGTCCGTGCTTTCCCACGTGACCCATACCCGCTGGGGGGTCTCAGACGTGCCAAGCGCCATTCGGCAGATCTGGCGCCCTTGGGCGCCTTGATGCCCAGGCTGGCAGTTTCTATGTACATGAAGAGGAGAGAGGGGAAGCGAGAGGAGAAAAAGGAGCAGGAAAGAGCAGTTTTACGGTTTCCGCGTCTTGTCTGACGCTTCCACCTGCCCTGTGAGAGGGCGGTTACAGTCCCGGGTACCGGTTATGGGGGCAGATGTCCTGGAAGAAGCGTGACTCCTGGACGAAGTCTCCAAACAGTTTGCTGCCCTTTTCCGTACCTAGGACGTCCTGGATGGTGAGCCTCGGAAATCCAGACTGCAGGACCTTGGTTTTGCGTCTGGCAACTGTGCAGTAGAAGAAGTGGATTGGGGACTTGTCCCTTTTGCACTTGCACTGTAGTTCCGCATCCTCGTGCTTGAACCGTTCGTGATAGGCCTTGAAGTCCCCGTGGCCCGTGCGGGCAGCGAGGAGCCAGCCAAGAGTTTTCCTAGAGAACCCCAGTTCTGGGGGGACTTTTTTGGCCAGGGGGATGGCCAGGTCAGCATAGCTGGTAGGGGCATGAGAGGCCCACCAAGCGTGAAATGCCTGTTGTCTCCAGGGTTTGACCGCGTTCTTGACGTGCGCCAGAGAGGCGGCCGGTCTTGTCGGGGCAAGGGGGAGGGTGGCCCCTTCTTTGGCTAGGCGGTCGGCCTCCTCGTTTCCTGCGATCTTGGAATGCCCAGGAATCCACATGACGTGTACCTTGCCTGGGGCCGACCGTAGGAGGCGATGGGGACGGGAGGGCCATGTCCCCGCGAGGTGCCTGAACTCTAGTATGTCGGCCTGGCTAGTTTCCGTCGGTGTCAGGTCGAGGAGGCGGCGAGTCGCCTCTTGGTTGTCTAAGAGGATGTAGACGTCTTTGGCCAGGTGGGAGCCAACTGAGTTGACTGCTGCCCGGAGACCCTCCAGGGCGCCGATGATCTCCGCGTCGTAGACCTCGTATTGGGATCCCAAACCGCCCTTACCTTGGCACACCGTCAGTCCCGCCTGGTATCCAACATATCCGAATCCCGTCCTTCCATCTTCGAGCTTGGATCCGTCAGAGTAGACGACCAGGTCCATTCGGGGGATGTCTCGAATGGCTCTGATCGCCTCGGTTACTGCGGCGGGGTCTTTGCTCTTGGGCGCCCATGTATCGTACGTGGGGGGAGATAGTAAGGGGGGGGGGAGTTCAGGAGCCAGTGCTGCGGTCCTGCCCAGTCTTGTTCGTTGGGAGTCCCTGCATCGGTCGGCACGGATCCGTAGGGGGTGGTATTCGTCAAGCGACAGAATGCGGGCGGCGTGCCTTCTTCGCAGGGACTCGAGCAGGATCTCCGCAGGCGGGATCATAGCAGAGGCATAAAGTTGGCACTTTCCGTCGCCAGCGAGCGTATGTCACGTGCTGTGCTCTAACAAAGGCGTGACGCGGCATCACGTGCGGCAGTCTCGGCCCCTGAAACGAACGTTCCACTGTTTATGGCGCTGCCCCTCCTGCTTTGACCGCTTCTGGCCACTGGCCAACTCTCCTGTACCTATAACTGACCGCCAGCTCCCTAGCTTGCCCTCCTCTCTCTTGCTCTCTTGCTCTCTTGCTCTCTCGCTTCCTCTCTTTCTTGCTCCTGACACTATCTCCTCGTCGCCCACGCCCGCTCTTTACCATGGCCACCGCTGTTGCCGAAACATACGCCGACGGCACCTTTCTCGACACCTTTCGCAAGTCGTTTGTCGACGTCCCCGTCGACGCCGCCCACGACAATGCCATTGACACGACGAGCTTCCTCGAGGCGGCCGAGTCGCTGACGACCATGTTTGGTGGGTGGACAGAGACGAAGCAGGCGGCAAAAGGGAGGCGAGGACAAAAGACTGACGGCCAGACATGCTCGGCTCGGTGGCGTTTAGCCCGGTGAAGAACGACATGCTCGGCAACGTCAAGGTACGCGGCAAGGGACAGACGACGGCGAGGCCAATGGGCGACTGACTGGGGGGGCAGAAAATCCGCGACCGCCAGCTTGCCGCGCCCGGCGAGTCCGCGACGCTGCAGGCGCTCGCCATCAACGAGCTCAAGACGAAGAAACACACGGCGACGGAGGGTCTGCTGTGGCTGGTTCGGTGAGTTTCTTAGCTTGTTGTTTGCTACGTTCTTACTTTCTAACCTTGTAGTGGCCTCGACTTCACCTACCAGGCCCTCGTGCAGAACGTCGAGAAGCAGACGGAGGAGCTGAGCGACTCGTTCCGCAACGCCTACGGCAACACGCTGAAGCCCTTCCATAGCTTCCTGGTGAAGCCCATCTTCAGCGCCGCCATGAGCGCCTGCCCGTACCGCAAGGACTTTTACGCCAAGCTGGCCTCGGACCAGGTCCTGCTGATTGCGAAGCTCAAGGAATACCTGGCCGCCCTCGGCAAGATTGTCGACATTCTCAAGGCGTTCCTCGCCAGCAAGGCCGCCAAGTGGTGAGCGGCCCAGCGGGAGGAGGATAGAAACGAAAGCAGTACATAGAGCACGGGATGGCCTTTGTGATTGGAAAGGGTTTGATGTATGACGTAATCATAGAGTGGAAAGTCGCTACTCGATCTAGACATGCTTTTTGTTCTTCCCGCAAATCCATCACGCAACTACCATGGAACATTCCGAAGAGCGGTCTGTACGGATCCCTGCCGCCCGTTGTTTCGAAGAGCGACTCGCTGGTGCGGCTGGAGATCGTGCAAGCGAATGCTCCGTGTCGGCGTCGTGACGAGCAGCTTGAACACGGCCGAAATGCTCCGGTCCATGTGAATGTTGGTCAAGATGTCCATGACCAGTGCATAGTCGCGAGACCACTGTTCGCCCTCAAAGTACGAGATTCCATCGACAATACAGAGAATGTCCACGTCCGGGGGGAGCGTTTTGAGGAACCGGTGGAAGAGCTCGCAGATATCTCCGATCGAGAGCGCGTCGTTTTCGCCACACGGGAGCGCCACCGTTTCCGAGGGCGTCACCCATCCCTTGATCAGCATGGCAATGACCAGCTGCTCGAGCAGGCTGCGCATCAGGCCGGCGGGCCCGCACAGGACGTCGTCGTCATCCAAATGACGCCCACAGAAAAAGAGCAGCGTGGCGCCTGCGTGACGCTCCAGCCGTGTTTGGGCCAGCGTGGCACAGACAAACGAAATGGGCGAGACGTGGGCCGAATGGCTGCGGTCCCAGCAACCCTCGACGAGGAGCACGCTGGGCACGTGGGCACGCAGCAGTTGTTGGACCTGTTCATGGCGGACCATGTACGACACGGCGCTGTTGGCACTCTGCTCCAAGGACCGCTGCTGCCACAGCACGTACTGCTGGTCGTCGAATACCGCCGAGGGCGGCACAGCCAAGCGGTCGAGAAACTGCTTCATCGAGACCGACGGCCGCAGCCCTTCCTTGTCTGGGGTGCTCAAATTCCAGTCCACCAGCGTCTCCGAAAGCGAGGTGACGCTCCCGCGTTCGTGTGGCTCTATGGTCGTCAGATGGATCAAACATGCTGTGCCTGGGGGGCGGGGGCTGTTGGAGACGTACTCTGGAGCTCCATGAGGATCCGGAACACGTCGTTCTTCAGCATGCTGCGCAGTTCATTGTTTCCGCGCACGACTTCGTCCATCAAGAGACGGATTGCCTCCATATCGCTTTTCGAGTCCTTGGAGGAGCGCTGGATATCCGTGGCCATGCGGTGTGTGTCGGCAATCATGGCATCCCTGATGGTGTCCGCATAATTGTGCACCGACGCGGCGCGCAGCTGTATGGCCCCAAGCAGTTCGCCGATGTGGAAGCCCGAGAAGGGGCTTTTCACCTTTCGGACTGCCGACTCGGTCAGTGGAACGGACGCGAACCAGCGACGCAGCACGCACAAAACGTGGACGGATTGAGCTTTTCAATCAGGATCGGAATCGTCTGGACCAGGACGGCCTGCAGCTCTTTCGCCCGGGTGCTTAACTGCTCGTTTTCTTCGTGCTTGTCCTCCTGGTACAGGGTTTCCATTTTCCTCTCGGCCATCTGAATAATGTCGGGAATGTGTTCAAACACGTCGAGAATCTGCTGTCGGACCGTGTTGCGATGCTGGGCCAACTGTTTGGTCAGCTCCGTGGGCGTCTGGGAAGAAACGAGGTCGTACCCGGAAAATGACTGCGAGCCCTGCACGGAGGATGCGTACGCCGTCTGGGATGGCATCCAGGCCCGGGACGACAATGTTGCTGCTCGTGCCTATGGCATGCCAGATCTTTGGCAGGGGCTTCTTGCTGCGGGCTTTGCTGGTCTCTGCAGCATCCTGGGCTTTTTTCAGTTCAATCTTGACCAGCTCCCAGCTGCAGTCCTCGACTTTCAGGCCGGCCAGGCAGGGCTCGCAAGTCATCTGCTGCTCAATGGCCTCGCGAAGGTCCCTGGGCGACCATCAGCTCCCACACAGCGACCAGGACATGGTAGTCTTACGCGGCCTCGTCTGGCTCGTACATCATGGTCGACTCGTTGAAATGGGAAGGCCCTGCAAAGGCGTCGTGGAACTGAGCAGCGCGCTCGTCAATAAACTGTCTAGCGAGTGTCTCCGGTGGCACATCAGGCCGTGACACCATTTTGTGGGATAGGGGGATGCGACGCGCTCGTATCCAGTCCGCCGGGAATAGATGCGGATATCTGGGGGCCTCCGCTTACCACGAGGCTCTTTGAAGACTGTCCTCACGGCGGGCTGACCGAGACAAGAAGAGAGACCGTGCTAAAACGCCTTGGTGGTCTGCCTGTCAGCATGAGGCCACCATCTTTGCCCGGGCAGCGAGCATGGATAACGACGTATTATCCACACACCACTATAAACATGCGCCTGGCAGAGGGGGGCAGTGCATGCATGATTCGTGGCTGTTCGTGCTGACGGGAGGGTGCCGCCAATGAGCGGCCAGCATTTGCCAGCCTTGCGACGCCCGAGCGATTCCGAGGCGGGCGACAAGTGGGCATATGACACGGATAAAAGGAGGCAAGGGCCAATGTCTGTCGCTGAAGGGTGAGACAGGCGTGGCCGTTATCTATTCTATCCTTTCTCTGTGCAGACAAGGTAAATGGATGTTTGTTGGGGGTGTGCTCTATGGCTAACAGGCGGCCGCAGAGGACTTGCACGATGGAAGGGCTGGAGGATCGACTTCGAACGCTAGAGGCCCAACTGACCAGTCTCGAGAGACAAGGCGGCAGCGGCCCTCGCACGGACATGTCCGAGGACATCCTGGAGCAGGCCAACGACACGCTCCTGACGAATGCCAATGTGATTCCCCAAGTGCGCGAATGCAGCCTGGCCGAGTTCAAGAACCGGATCGCCGGCACAAAGGACGGGCGCTACGCCGTCGAGGTCTTGACGTCGGGCCGCCTGCTCGACTCGGAGATCCGGGAGGAGCAGCGGATCCGCGAAAAGCGCTCGACGAAAACCGACAGCAAGAAGCAAAAGGCCAGCGTCAAGGCGGAAAACAAGAAGAACGCAGCCTCCTTCTCCGACGCACAGGCCGAGGAAAAATGGATCCAAAGCGTGCGCCTCCAGTCGCCGGCGCTGCTCAAGATTTTCTCGCGCATCCAGGGCGAGCCGTGGTCCAACCGGCCGCGGACGTACGAGCGGCCCTTTAGCTCCCTGTTCCATTACCACAGCAAGTTGAAACGTGCCAAGGAGGCGCTGGAGGAGAGATGGGGCCACTGTGACGGATGCACGTCGCCGACGACAAAGGCGGCGAGTCCACGGGACCTCACGGTCGACGCCGACGAGGCCATTGACGACTGCCCGACGGCGCTGCTGGTCATGCGTGCCTACATTGACTATGCAGAGAAGAATTTGCTGCCGCTGTATACGCAGTACGACGACCAAGACTGCAAGTCCAACTCGGTCGTCCGCTTCACGGACCTCTGGTATCTCTTCCGCACGGGGGAGCTCGTCTTCCGGCCGCTGGAAGGCAGCCTGACGATGCAGCAGAACTTCAAGACGGGCAAGCGGTTCTGGAAGACGTACTGCCTGCAGCCGTGCAGCATGCAGTACCGGCTGATCCCGTGGGAGCAGCGGACGTATGACGAGGAAGAGGAGGAGCGCAACTCGTTTATTCTGCGCGCCTACTATCTCGAGTACAACGGCGACGAGTTTTGCGTGATGCCCAAGACGTTTGCCATCCGCCCGTTCCGGGGTGTCGTGCCTGTATCCTCCCTGCCCGTCTTCCCCCCCCGATTTGCGCCGGACTGGGAAAAGTGCAAGGTAGACGCCAAGATCACGGGGCTCAAAGTCCTCGAGTACATGGAGCGCAAGCACGCGTCCTACAACGGCCGGACGGCGACGCGGACGCCTGCCGGGGAGCTGATGAAGGACGGCAAGGGCCACACAATCTACCAATCGGACTACATCAACAGCGAGATCATGGTGGACTTTTCCGAGGCGTTCCAGGCGTGTCCGGCGTGGAAGCCGGAGCGGATTGTGCTGCGGCCGGAGAAGGCGGTGACCAAGGTGGAGTCGGACGAGATGGCCATCATGTGGTGGTCGGACGAGAACCGGAGCCGGTGCGTGGGCGAGACGTCCGAGGTGATCCCGATCAACACGGGGGTGGGCATCCTGCGGCAGAACAAGTTTCTGCAGACGAACCCGCTGCTGCGGAGGATGGCAGACAATGACAACCGCGGCAAGCTGACGACGGTGGAGGATCTGGACGACGAGGACATTTACCTGCTGACGGGCCGCGTGTTCGCGTACGCGTTCCAGGAGCGCAAGTTTGCGCCGCTCGAGATCCAGCGGATCCAGCCGGCGTCGGAGACACAAGACATTGGCTGGCTGCAGATCCGGCACGAGACCAAGGAGCTGATCCAGGACGCGGTGCGCGGCCACCTGCTGCAGAAGAACGGCGAGGGGCAAGAGGCGCAGGAGGCGCAGCAGCCGCGCAGTCTGGACGCGGTGGCCGGCAAGGGAGGCGGACTCTTTATCCTGCTGCATGGCATGCCCGGCGTGGGCAAGACGGCGACGGCCGAGGCGATTGCGCAGGCCAACGGCAAGCCGCTGTTCAAGATCACGTGCGGCGATCTGGGCCTGACGCCGGACAAGGTCGAGACGTCGCTCAAGGAGATCTTCAGGCTGGCGGGGCTGTGGGACTGCATCCTGCTGCTGGACGAGGTCGACACGTTCTTCTCGTCGCGGTCCAAGGGCGACTCGGCGATGCACAAGAATGCGCTCGTGTCGGGTATGTACGGCGTGTGGCGGGCATGCAAGAGGAATGCATTTTATTGACCAGACAGTCTTTCTGAGCATCATGGACTACTACACGGGCATTCTCTTTCTGACGACGAACCTGGTGGGCGCGCTCGACGAGGCGTTCAAGTCGCGCATCCACTGCACGATCCACTACCCGGCGCTGTCGTGCGACCAGACGCTGGGCATTTGGCGCAACAACATTGAACGCATCCAGCAGCTGGACGAGGCACAGAACCAGACCGGACGGCAGCCCATGGTGGTGCCGCGGGACGAGATCTTGCGCTTTGCCCGCGACCAGTTTGAGGAGCTGAACCAGCAGCGCGGACGGGGGTCCGGCCGGGCGGCAGCGGGATGGAACGGGCGGCAGATCCGGAACGCGTGCCAGCTGGCGCGCAACCTGGCCTATGCGGACGCGGCCAAGCGGGCGGACAGCATGGACGAGGGCGACCGTGACACGGTGGTGCCGCGGATCGAGCTGCGGCACTTTCGGATCATTCACGAGATTGTCGACTCGTTTGACAAGTACATTGTGGCGGTGCGGTCCGGCGTGACAGACAGCGACGTGGCGCTGCAGAACGAGGCGCGGGTGGACCATTACATGGACCCGTACTCGACGCGGGTGGCGGAGGAGGAGGAGGGCCGCGGCGGCAGCGGCAGCGGCAGCGGCAGCGGCAGCGGCAGACGAGAGGCATACGCAGACGAGCGATGGCGGCCGCGCCATGGCAGTGGCAGTCTGGGCGGCAGTCTGGGCGGCAGGACGAACGCGGGCCGACAGACGCTGGTGCCGCCGGCAGGGGACGCGTACACGGGCTTGTCGCCCCGCGGCGAGCGGATGGACTACTCTGGACAGCAGGTGAGCCCGCTGGATACGAGTGGGCGCTTCAATTCGTTCCCGTACGGCCGACGGAGCGTTGCTGCGCGGCGGGACGAGGGCTACGAGGTTGAGTTTGGCGATGGGCCGAACCAGTTTGGGAAGCGGGAGAGACGCGACGAGGGGCTGTAATGCAAGTGGTATATGAATAGCGTGTACGAGGTGCTAGGCTATTGTTCTGTTATTTACCTATTTTACTTTGCTGTTCTACTGCTTCGTGCTGGGCCGATGCCGGTGAGGACCTTGATGGCATGACGCTGCCGCAACAGGACAACCTGGATGGCCACCGCAGAGACATCCAGGTTCCCGCGCAGCACGCGGGGTCAGCAATAAGATGGCCAGAGGGCCAGAGGGCCAGAGGGCCAGAGAGCCAGAGGGCCAGCATGTGCTGTTCTCTCTCTGAACGTCCACCAATCGCATCGGCCGCGCAGCCACCATGACCGTCAACGAGACCCCCGTGGGGGACGACCCCGAGATCTACGACGTGCTGATTGTCGGCGCCGGACCAGCGGGCCTGGCAGTGGCCGCCCGGCTGCGCGAGGAGACGCCGGCGGCCATCTTCACGGACGAGGAGCACCGGCGGTACCGCTGGCTGCGCAAGCACGGCGGCCGCGTGTCGCTGAAGCAGGTCAAGACGGGCCGCGAGCGGCGGGCGGTGCGAACGGCAGCCGCGGCCGGGCAGCCCGACGAGGGCGGTCCGCACATGCTCGTCGTCGACGCGTCGGCCGGGCAGTGGCTGGGGCGGTGGCAGCGGCTCTTCCGGGCGTTTGGCATCTCGCATCTGCGCAGCCCGCTGCTGTGGCACATTGACCCGCAGGACCGCGACTCGCTGCTGGCGCGGGCGCACCTCGTCGGCGGCCCTGAGGACCTGTTTGACATTGGCGCGTGTGTCGGCAAGGAAATTAGCAAGCACCTCAAGAAGAAGCGGTCGAACCGGCGCGGCGGCCTGCAGGAGGCGCAGGCCCACGTCGACATCAACGAGCGCGAACGCAACGACTACTTTACGCCCTCGAGCGGCCTCTTCCAGGACCACTGCCACAGCGTCGCGGCGCGGTACGGCCTCGCGGGGGCGGTGCGGCAGGAGACTGTCGTCGACATTGACTGGGGGGTGGTGGCCGGCCGGGGCGGCGACGGGCCCGACGGATCCGACAGCGACAAGCTGTTCACCGTCACCACGGACCGCGGGCGGCGGTATGCGCGCGTGGTCGTGCTGGCCGTCGGTCCGGCCAACACGGCGCGGCTGCCGTCGATCCCGGGGCTGTCCGCGGCGGCAGCGGCGGCGGCGGCGGCCGGCCTCTCCGACGGGCGGTGTCCGCAAATGTGCCACGCCTTTGAATCGACACGCGTCCCCGACGGCGTGCTGGCGGCGCGGATCGCGGCCGGGCGGGCGACCGAGGTGCTCGTCGTGGGCGGCGGGCTGACGGCGGCGCAGATAGGCGACCTGCTGCTGCGGCGCGGCGTGCGGCGGGTGTGGCAGCTGATGCGCGGGCGCGAGGTGGTCAAGTATTTTGATGTCGACCTGGGCTGGATGGGCAAGTACCGCAACCGTGAGCAGGCGCGCTTCTGGAGCGCCGACTCGGACGCCGAGCGCATGGTGCTGATCCGCGAGGCGCGCGGCGGCGGCAGCGTGACGCCGCACTACCACCGCATCCTGCGGCGCCACGTGGCTACGGGCAGCGTGCAGCTGCGCACGCAGACGCGCGTCACCGGCCTCGCCTTTGACGCCGCCGCCGGCACCTGGCGCGTCACCGCCGACCCGCCCGTGCCCGAGATGCCGGCAGTCGACCACGTGTACTTTGCGACAGGCATCACAACGGACGTGCAGACGCTGCCCTGGCTGCAGACGCTGCAGGCGCGCAAGCCCATTGACACGGTCGACGGGCTGCCCTGTCTGACCGAGGACCTGGCCTGGGCCGACGACGTGCCGCTCTTTTGCGCCGGCCGGCTGGCGATGCTGCGGATCGGGCCGGCGGCGCCCAACATTGGCGGCTGCAAGCTGGCGGCGGAGCGCATCGGCCTGGCTGTGGACGCAGTGCTGCGGCGGCAGCGCGGCGAGGCGGTCGCGGCGGACGCGGGGGCCGACTATGCGAGCGGCGTCGGGAGCAAGTACCAGTGTTTGGGGAGCGAGTGAGTAGAGTCACGTGATATAATTCCTGCCACGGCAAAGCCAACCACAGGACACGTCGTTTTGAGGGACAAGTCCCCAATCCACTTCTTCTATTGCACAGTTGCCCGACGCAAAACCAAGGTCCTGCAGTCTGGATTTCCGAGGCTCACCATCCAGGACGTCCTAGGTACGGAAAAGGGCAGCAAACTGTTTGGAGACTTCGTCCAGGAGTCACGCTTCTTCCAGGACATCTGCCCCCATAACCGGTACCCGGGACTGTAACCGCCCTCTCACAGGGCAGGTAGAAGCGTCAGACAAGACGCGGAAACCGTAAAACTGCTCTTTCCTGCTCCTTTTTCTCCTCTCGCTTCCCCTCTCTCCTCTTCATGTACATAGAAACTGCCAGCCTGGGCATCAAGGCGCCCAAGGGCGCCAGATCTGCCGCATGGCGCTTGGCACGTCTGAGACCCCCCAGCGGGTATGGGTCACGTGGGAAAGCACGGACCCCAACTGACGCAAAAGCAATAATAATAATAATAATAATAAGACACGTCGTTTTGCACCAGTCTCGACAGATCTGCTGCCATGGGTGTCTTTTTCAATGTCTGTCGCTGTCTGAGCTGTCTGCGCTGTCTGCGCTGTCTGCGCAGCCTGCAGTTGTCTGCCGCTGTCTGCGCTCTCTTGTCTGTTCCTTCCTACCGCCTCATCGACCCCCACAATGTCACGATGTGGCGCCGTGCAAGATAAACCATGTCGCCCTGATTGGCCACTGCCGGTCCGCCCAACGAGGAAGTCGCCCCGGCCTGGGCTGTCCCTGCCGCAACAGGAAGTGGAAGCAGTCACTTGTCGTTTTTGACTTGCTTTCCATTTCCGGTTTTTCTCTTCTCCCATTTTCCATTTCTCTTGTCTGCACTGTCCTCCCTCTCGTGACGCACCATCGGCCGCCGGGCACGCCGGACGTCTGTCATTGCCTTTTCCTTCCGCCCTCTGTCTGTTCCTTTCCCCTGTCAGACAAGCTTTTGGCTGTCTGGCCCGCTTTCCCCAGAGCCAAGCCTAGTTGGTGCCTTGGCGCGGCAGTGGACCGAGACGATCAATTAAGCAATGGAGCACTCGAATTCAGACAACACGATGCATCAGCACAATGAATCCCAGACGAACCTGCGTCTCCGTGACCGCCGGCGACCACCTCATCGGCGACCACCTCACCGGCAGCCTCGACTGTCGGCGACCCTCCAGCTGCGATAAGCCATGACCGTGACGAATGACTGAAAAAGGAACCCCCCCTTGTGCTATCTATCGCTGTGGCCTGTTGTCGGTGCCTGGCAGCCCGCCCGACCCTGCACGAGTCCGTACGACACCGTCTGCGCCAGTCCTCGTTGGCCCTGCAGGCCTCGCGCTCGCTGCAACCCCCCACACCGCAATCGGCCGCCGCAGATTGGCTGTCCGCGCAGATGACTACACCCAACTCAAACGTCGACCGGCAGCCTCCGCCCACGATGGCCTCTGATAACACACCTGCACGGCCTGGCCGTTCAATAGTTCCCAAAAGAATCCCCCAGACGCAGGGCGGAAGGAGACTAGCTTGGCTGTCCGCAACATCCCACCGTCCAACGTCACTCGTTCTCCTCTTTTCTCCTCCTTCTCATCACTTTCCCAACATCCCCTCCCACACCTCCCCAGCGGCTCGCTGGCCTGTGGTCCGACTGCTGCATCACTCTAGCCCGCCTGCGGTCCTCATTTCGCACCGCGTCGTCTCGTGCCTCGTGCTTCGTGCTTTCGCTTTCGTGCCGCATCTTGGTACTCTGCCTCGACCTCGACATATCATTCCGCACCTGCATGCCGTCTCACGGTGCAGCCCCAGCTCCTCGTGGTCCAAGCTGACCCCTGCTGATCCCCCAGCCTGCCCCCTCTCCAAGTATAAAGGCGAGCATCTCCATATTTTGCGTTCTGTCTCGCTGTTGGCCCTGCCTCCTCTCTCCCCTCTCATCCCTCTCCCATCTCTCCGTCCGTCTTTCGCCGTCCCGTCCGCTTTTCCAAAATGTCCAATTCCACCACCTGGTGGACGCCGTCCGAGCCAATCGGCAGTGGTACGTTCTTGTGTTCCATTGGTTCTCTTCTCGTTCCCTCCCCGCTGACCCCCCCCCCCCCCCCCCCAGGCGACAATGCTTGGCAGCTCACGGCGGCCTCGCTGGTCGGCCTCCAGTCGGTCCCCGGCCTGGTCGTCATGTACGCCGGCCTGATGAAGAAGAAATGGGCCATCAACAGCGCCTTTATGGCCTTTTACGCCTTTGCCGCCGTGCTCATCTGCTGGGTGCTTTGGGCGTACGAGGCCTCCTTTGGCGTCTACATGCTGCCCTTTGTCGGCCGTCCCAACAACGTGCTCGGCATCGACAGGATGCTCACCCAGTCCAACCTGCCCTCGCTTGGCCTCAGCCAGGAGATGCCGCTGGCCACCATGGTCTACTTCCAGTTTGTCTTTGCCGCCATCACCCTCGTCCTGCTCGCCGGCGCCTTTCTCGGCCGCATGAACTTTCTGGCCTGGATGGTGTTTGTGCCCCTGTGGCTGACGCTCTCCTACACGGTCGGCGCCTACTCCGTCTGGGGCGGCGGCTTCCTGACCCAGCTCGGCGTGCTCGACTACTCGGGCGGCTACGTCATCCACATGTCCTCGGGCACGGCCGGCTTCATTGGCTCCTACTGGATCGGCCCGCGCACCGCCAAGGACCGTGAGGATGCGCGGCCCAACAATGTGGCCGTCGTGCTAGTCGGCGCTGGCATCCTCTGGATCGGCTGGAACGGCTTCAACGGTGGCGACCCGTACGCGGCCAATGCCGATGCCGGCGTGGCCGTGCTCAACACGAATCTCTGCACGGCCGTCTCGCTGCTGTGCTGGACCTTTTGCGACATGCTCTGGTTCAAGAAGCCGTCGGTCATTGGCGCCGTTCAGGGCATGATCACGGGGCTGGTGGCCATCACACCGGCCGCCGGCTTTGTCGCCGGCTGGGGCGCCATCCTGCTCGGCGTCGCCTCCGGCATCATCCCGTGGTTCACCATGAACATCCTGGCCAAGCGCTACCCGGCCTTTGAGCGCAACTTTGACGACACGCTCGGCATCACGCACACGCATCTGATTGCCGGCTTCATTGGCGGCTTCGGCACCGGCCTCTGGGCCACCGTCGACGGCTGTGCCGCCTTTGGTGTCAGCAATCCTGGCGGCGCCATTGCCGGCAACGGCATCCAGCTCGGCTATCAGGTTGCCGGCGCCTGCTTTATCATTGGCTGGAACCTCGTCTGGACCTCGCTGATCCTGCTCTTTATCCAGTACGTTCTGCGCATACCGCTGCGCATGAGCGAAGAGGAGCTCTTCCTCGGCGACGACGCCGTCCACGGCGAGTCAGCCTACGTCTTTGGCGACATTGATGACGTCGAGATGGCCGCCGGCACCGGCGGCACCAGCGGCTACATCCAGGGCGAGGCCGTCCACCACGTGGCCGCGGCCAATGACAATCCCGGCGACGACCCGGACGCCGACCTGGCCATTGGCGGATCAACCGTGGAGCCTAAGCCCAAGGACGGTCCCAGCACGCCGACCGGGCCGGTGACGGGCGCGGTCTAGGTGCGGAGAGCAGATGCTACTTCGGATGCGTGGATTGCATTCTCGTAGTGCGTATATACCCAATCCATCATATGATGCAAAGAAAGACGTGAACTCCGGGAATCGAGTGTTCAATCGTGCCGACCGCTCCAGACGCTAAATGGGCCACTAACAGCGGGCCCAAGTGCACAGCCCGGAAGAGGGGCAGCTTGTACGCCCCAAAGCGCCCAAGCGCGCATGAAACGGTTGTGAATCAGGAAGCCAGACGGGTCCTGGACTCCGTGTTCTGGGGAGGGAGTACGTATCGTGCTCGTATATAGACTTATATCGGGAGGGGTTTTGGGCCGGTCGCGTGGGAAGTGCGCACGCTCGCTCTTTCCGCATCACCATGGACACCCGATCGATTGCCTCCCGCTGCAAGGAGCTGCTGCAGGTGAGATCTTGAAATGGTCCACTCTCGACTCTTTTCACTCACTGCTCTCTCCCGTCTTTTTCTGACCACAGACCTCTAGTTCCTCGCCTCCACCAAGGGCGATCTCGCCAACGTTACCGGCCCGCCCGGCATGCTCGCCCCCTCGTCCGTCGTCGAGGTCGGCCACTGCTGGGCCCAGCGACCGGCCGTGTTTGCGGCGCCGGCCCTCGAGCCCGATGCGGCCCGCCGCTGTCTGCTCGTGCTGCGGCTCGTGCTGATTGCGCTGCGCAGCCAGGTCTACGTTGGCGGCTCGCCGCAGACGAGCATCCGCAAGCCGCTCAACGCCTTTCTGGGCGAGCTCTTCTTGGCCGACTGGACGGACGCGGGCGACAACCGAGGCGGCCTGCCGGCAGGCTGGGGGGAGGAGGGGACGGAGACGGAGGCGGGGGCGGTCCGAGTCACGGACGCCCGCCACAGCCGGACAGACAGCGCGAGCACAGACGGGTCTGCGTCGACGGCATCCGACGCTTCGACTGCGGCCTCCCTTTCGACCACTCCCTCGGCCTCGACCTCCCTCACGACCCCCTCGACCTCCCCCTCTACCTCGACCTCCTCCACCTTTACTACCCGCCTCGTCGCTGAACAGGTCAGCCACCACCCGCCCATCACGGCCATGCACCTCGCCGACGAGACCCACGGCGTCCGCGCCGACGGCTACGCCCGCGTCGAGATCACGTTTGCCGGCGCCGTGCAGGTCCGCCAGATTGGCCACGCCGTCGTGCACGTCGACCGCTACGACGAGGACTATCTCGTGCCGCTGCCTGATGTGCGCGTGCGCGGCTTCTTGTCCGGCCGCCTCTACCCCGAGATCCTCGGCACCTACCACATTGTCGCCAGCAGCGGCTACACGGTCGAAATCGTGTTTTCCGGCCAGGGCTTTGCCTGGGGCGGCACCAAGAATGCCTTTTCCGCAAGGGTTTTGGGGAGGGCAGAGAACAAGAAGAAGGCTGCCAAGGACAAGGACAAACACCGGCCAACACTCTACACCGTCCAAGGCGTCTGGAGCGAGGCCTGGACGACGACGGACGCGCGCACCGGCCAGGTCCTCGAGCGCTACGTGGTTGACGCGCCGGCCAACGCGCCCGTGCCCCTCCGGCTGCCGCCCGTCGCGGCGCAGGACCCGTGGGAGTCGCGGCGCGCTTGGGCTGGCGTCCTGGACGGCATCGCGCGCGGCGACCTGGCGCAGACGGTGGCGGAGAAGACACGCATCGAGCAGGCGCAGCGGCGGCTGCGGGCGCGCGAGGCCGCCGCCGGCACGCCGTGGCAGCCGCTGCTGTTCCGCAGCACGGTCGATGCCTGTCCGCGGGCGACGGCGGCGCACGGCGTCTTCCACCGGCTGGCGGCGGGGTTGGGGGTGCCGCTGCACGACGAGCGGACCAAGGGCGTGTGGCGGGTGGACGAGGCCCAGATCAAGGACCTGCAACGGCCTTTCCACGGGACCCTGACGCCGATGGGATAGGCGGAGAGGAAGTTGGTGAGGATAGGGAGCAAACTGGAACGAAGACCCATGAGAAATGTTCCATGGGAAACGGTCCACGGTAAACGGAGACGGAGTGGCCGTTATCGTAGAGTATGTCGTAGTGGATCAGCGGAGCGGGGACTACGGACTACGGACTACGGACTACAGACTACAGAATACACGATCATAGGACATCTGCGCCAAGGAGGTCTTGGATCACCACGATATACGTCGCAGATATAGAATGAAAGCGGGATGCTTCCACCCTGGAATAACCTCGACACCGGCCGTCTGTTCCGTGATTACTAATCATGCGGAGTACGCAATACGGGGCCCACTTCTCGGTGGCGTCATTCAGGCACAGGTGAACGCCATCGCCAACGGTTCCTGCTTGCGCGGCGGTCGTCAGTTGCCCACCATACCGTCCCATCGATGGCACAACCGCATCGATCGGCCAGTCCCCAGCCGGCTACGGCGTGGCGGACAGCTGTCATGGCTCCCCATCTGGCTAGACCGCTCCGACCTGCACTGAGGCGCCGTACCAACCAGTCCTGACCGAGGCAAGAACGACTCGTTGACATCTGCCAACTGTCCCCGATCGACTGTCCTCTCCACGTCCTCTAGAGTTCGCTCTCAACTCCACTAGTCTTTTCTCCGCCCACCGACCGTCCATCGACCGTCGCCCGCCAGCACGCCGCAACGCGTCTGGCCCTCTGGCGTTGCCATGGACCCATTGCCGATCACGTCATCCTGGGCAGCCTGCTAGATCTCAGTCGGATCTCCGACAAATCTTCTCCACCGGCGTTTGGAAGAGATTTTGGGCTTTTGGGGCCTTTGGACTGGAGGGGGGCTTTTGGCTTGGGCTCTGCGGCGCGAGGCCGGAACTCGACTGCGCATCACGGTCGACCGATGCCCGACGACGCCTAGACGCCGCGCCCGGAAACGACACAGCCCGCCATGGGCCCCGGCACCGCGGGCGCCCCCTCTGCCAGCGCCAGCGCGGATGCCCCGTCCACGTCCGCACCGGCTGCCCTCTCCCCGTCCGCCTCTGCCTCTTTCGCGGCCAGCCACCGCCGCCAGTCCAAGTCGTGCAAGCGCTGTCTCAAACGCAAGAAACGCTGCTACGGCTTCCCCGTCTGCACCAATTGCGAGCGCGCCAACGAGCCCTGCGAACAGTCGGCCTTTGCCGTCCAGCTGCACCAGCGCGACGACAACTATGCCGCCATGCAGCGCATCCGCGCCCTCGAGGCCCAGCTCGAGACCGCCCACGCCGAGCTGGCCGCCGTGCGCGGCAGCAGCAGCGCCCACAGCAGCCACCACCCGTCGCCCGCCCCGGACAGCACCGCCGACCGGCTCGCCTCCGCCTCCACCTCCATCCCGCCGCCGTCCGACAGCCTTGTCCCTCTTGTTCAAACAGCAGCGTGGTCCCAGCTGCTGCCACCGCCGTCTGCGACCGCCGCGACTGCCGCGACCGCCGCGACCGCCGCCGCCTCGCCAGGCCGCACAGTCCGCCCTCCGACCGACGCCGCCGGCCTCGCCATGCTCCAGGCCTACCTCGGCACTGTCCACGCGCGTTACCCCGTGCTGGCCCCGGCCGAGCTGTTGCAGCTGCACGCGCAGCGCAACATGATTGCCCACCCGGCACACTGGACACACCCGGCCGCCCGGCGGAGCGTCTTTTGTCTATACATGGTCTACGCCGTGGGTGGGATGCAGCGCCGGCGCCAGGACGGCGACCAGCCGCCCAAGGACGTGTCGGAAGCGCCGGCACCCCCGCCGGAAGACTACTACCAGGCTGCCGTGCCGCACCTCGCGGCGCTGCAGGCGCTGTCGCCCTTGGCGATCCTCGAGGCCCTGGTGCTGCTGCTGCTATACAGCCTGCATACGCCTCCCGCGAGCGGCACGGGCGTCTGGCACGTGGCCGGACTAGCCCTGGGCACGGCCGTGGACCTGGGCCTGCACCGGGAACGGGCGTACGAGGGCAGTCCAGACCAGCAGACACCGACACGGGCACGCCGCCTGTTCTGGTCCGTCTTCTGTCTCCACTTCACTGTCGCCCAGTGGCTGCGCCGGCCGCTTGGCCTGACGCGGCGCGACATGGACGTGTGTCTGCCGCGCGGCGACGCGCCGTCCGCCGACCTGGCCGGCTGGGCGCGGTTCGTCCAGCTACGGCAACTCGAGGCGCACCTGTATGCCGACCTGTCGGCCGTCGCGGAGCCGCTCCAGACGCGCTTCGCCCGCGTGCGTCCACACCTCGACGCCCTCGATACCTGGGCACGGCAGTGGCCCACGACGGCGACGGCCCAGGCATCCACTACTGCCGTCTCGACGGTGGGGACGCGCCGCGACGACTGGCTGTTGTGGCACACGGCCGTCTTGGCCCTGCTGCGTCCGTTTCTCCTCGCCATGGCCCCCGGCGAGGGCGAGGACGAGGACCGTGGCGACAGCGATGGGCTTGTCGCCCGTTGCCTCCAAGCGGCCAGCCACGTGTGCACGGCCGCCGAGTCACTGCACCAGCGGGCCCACCCGCTGGCGGCAGCCCGTGCCACCTTTAACGCGGGCATCACCGTTTGGTAAGCATCTCCCCTGGCTGCTGTCCCGTCTGCTCACGCGTACAGCTGCTGCCTCGTCCTCTCGCCACTGCTGTGGTCCACCGCCGTGGTCAACAGCCTCCGGGCCTGCTCGTCGGCCCTGCTGGCCATGGCCGAGCGCATCCCGCGCCTGAAAAAGGACTGCGACGTGCTGGAGCATGCCATTGGCCAAGTCATGGACACGTTGGTGTTGTCGCAGAGCCCCGTCGGGGGCCGCGCTGCCCGCCGGCCCTCCCGGCCCGCACGGCACCTCGCCGCGCCCGACATACTCGCCGTGCAGAGTCTGCTGAGGTTGTCGGCACAGCCACCCGAGTCGTCGATGCCGGCCACGACGCCTGCCGAGCCGCTCGACAATGCGCTGTCGGCGCTGCAGCTGCGCGGCCGCGGCGAAGTGGACCACGATAGACTGCGCCAGCTGTTCGCGCTGATAGAGCCTGAATATCCCACGATTTAAAGTGTATGCCAACTGCTAACTCGCGTCGAGAACTCTGTCCAACCGGCCGGCGGGCTCCTGTTGGTTGATCTGCGTCACGTGCCACGACCCGCTCCGGCGCGGGAGATAAGCGCTGCGGCGCAAATGGCGAATAGCGCTGTCGACCAATCGGGGTGGCTTACACAAGCATTTGCCCACTTCTTATCAGCGAGACCCACTCCAATCGGAGTTGCCTTGCCGACTGGCGCTCGAGCTCCGAGCTGCCTCCTGTGACTCTTTTGTCGACAAGAACTCGTTGTGTGCCTATCTGCCGTCTCCCTCGCTTTTGCTACACGTTCTTTTTGGGTCATTGGACACTGTCGCTCGCCTTCCGACTGTACCGTTCTGCTTCCCTTGCTTGCTCTCCCCTTTTCCCACGATGAAGGGCTCTCTCGCTTCGGCGCTGCTGCTGGGCAGTGCGGCCGCCCTGCGACTTCCCGGCTTTGACACGCCGCAGCAGCCGCTGCGCGCTAACGACGCAGACGGCGATGCCGTCGATGCCTTGGATGCCGTCGATGCCGCTGCCGACGCCGACAGCCAGGCCAAGCCGCTCGTCGACAGCGAGCTGCTGCAGTCGGGCATCACGAGCCAGCGGCTGCTGGGCCACGCCAAGGCCCTCTTTGGCATTGCGCAGAGCGGCATCGACGAGTACGGCCACCCGACGCGGGTCATTGGCAGCGCCGGCCACGCGGGCACGCTCGACTACATTTACCGCATCGTCTCGTCGCTCGGCGCGGGAAAGGACGGCCAGGACGGCTACTACCGCGTCTGGAACCAGACCTTTCCGGCGGTGACCGGCAAGGTCTACGCGTCGCGCCTCGTGCTCAACGACAGCGTGCCGGCCTCAGCCCAGCCCATGAGCCTGTCGCCACCGACGCGTGACAACGAGCCCGTCTTTGGCCCGCTCGTGCTCGTCGCCCACGCCGGCTGCGACGCCGCCGACTACCCGCCCGCCGTCACGGGCGCCATTGCCCTCGTGCGCCGCGGCGTCTGCTCGTTTGGCGACAAGTCGACGCACGCGGGCGCCGCCGGCGCCGTCGCCGTCGTCGTCTACAACCACGAGGACGGCGCCCTCAGCGGCACGCTCGGCACGCCCAACGACGACCAGGTCGCCACCTTTGGCCTCTCGCGCGCCGACGCGGCGCCGCTGGTCGCCGCCCTCGAGGCCGGCGCCGCCCTCGACGGCATTGCCTACATGGACGCCGTCGTCAGCACGATCCACACGACCAACATTCTGGCGCAGACGGTCGAGGGCGACGCCGACCACTGCGTCATGCTCGGCGGCCACAGCGACAGCGTCACCGACGGCCCCGGCATCAACGACGACGGCTCCGGCAGCCTGTCGCTGCTCGAAATCGCCACGCAGCTGGCGCGCTACCGCGTCCACAACTGCGTCCGCTTTGCCTGGTGGGCGGCCGAGGAGGAGGGCCTGCTCGGGTCCGACTACTACGCCGCCACGCTGCCCGACGAGGAGAACCTCAAGATCCGCCTGTTTATGGACTATGACATGCTGGGCAGCCCCAACTACGCATACCAGGTCTATGACGCGCTCGACAGCGAGAACCCGGCCGGCTCGCAGGCCCTGCGCGACCTCTACCGGGACTGGTACACGGCCCACGGCCTCAACTACACGCTCATCCCCTTTGACGGCCGCAGCGACTACGACGGCTTCATCCGGGCCGGCATCCCCGCGGGCGGCATCGCCACGGGCGCCGAGGGCGTCAAGACCGAGGCCGAGGCGCTGCTCTTTGGCGGCACCGCCGGCGACTGGTACGACCCGTGCTACCACCAGCTGTGCGACGACGTCGGCAACGTCAACCTGACCGCCTGGGAGATCAACACCAAGCTGGTCGCCCACTCTGTCGCGACCTATGCCCTCTCCTTTGACGGCTTCCCCAAGCGCACCCTCGACGCGGCCGCCGCCACCACATATGCGCGCGACCGCAAGTACCACGGCAACCAGCTGGTCCGGTAAGGTGCCTGTAGAGAATGTTGTAACGATAGACGGAATGTACGGAATGTACGGAATGTACAGAATTACTCTGCTGCTCTCTTCCTGGCGCTGTCCTCGACCTTCTTGTTGAGCTTCTGCTGCCGCTTGATCTGCACCTTCATGCGCATCTCGTTCACCTTGTTCATCACGCGCACGTACTGGCGCTCGCTGCTCCAAGTGTCCCGGAAGTCGAGCCATTTCTGGTAGATGAACATGGAGAGAATGATGCGGTTCGTTCCGAGCGTCCATGCCGCCCACAGGAGCGAACGTGCCAAGGAACTAAAGGCCAGCAGGACGGCGACAAAGATGACGGCCACGGAGATGGAAACTGCACGGTCAGTCAGTCGTCTGCCCAAACCGCCCGTCCAGCAGCCAACCCAAACGCACACATGAGCCGGAACTGCGTTCCCAGGGACCACGTGTCGCCAAACTCCGAGTTGTTCATGCCAAAGATGCTCGACATGAAGGACAGCGGCAGCTGCTGGTCAGACACAAAACGACGCTGGGCACGGCGCGGACTGCTCACAAAGGTAATCGTGATAATAGTAAACACCATAATGGCCCGGCCCTGGTTGATGGTCTCGTCGGCCTGCTGCACCGACTGCCACGCCTGCACGACGCTGGCCTGCTGCTGCTTCAGGGCCAGCAGATCAGTCACCTAGAAAGCGGTCAGCGGACGTCTGCGCCAGCGCTCGGTTAAGAGTCCTACGCTGCGTGCCGTGCTCTCCGCGTAGTCTCGCAGGCTCCGCAGCTCCTGGCCGCGGATCGCCATATCCGACACGAGATCGGATGTCAGTATACCAAACCACCGCTGCGAGTTCAACCGCCGCGTGTCTGACTGGGGACGGTCGCCCTGGAATGCAATGATAGAGGATCTGGGTGAGAACATTGAAACGCTCGGCATCTCGGCCAACTCCTCGCCAGACATCCAGTTGCTGGAGTGCGACAGCAGCGTCGGGTCCAGGATGACCTGGACTATCCGGTTAAAGCGTTTGACAATCTCTGTCTGCTTCCGGTGCAGCTGCAGCATAATGTCCAGCTCTTCCATAATGTCCTTGATCTCACGTTGCAACTTGCCTTCGGGGTTGATGTTCAGCAGGCCGGCGTGCGCAGAGCGCAGATCGTCCTGTCGCGCGCCGGACCCGTACTTGCCGGGGGCAACATTGGTCCAGTGCCAGAGACGATCAAACGAGATGGTGTGTTTGTATGTCTGTAGCCGGTCAGATGATTGGTCCTGTACACGCCGCCCAACAAGCCGTCACCCACCAGATTGCCAATGGCCTCGGAAAAGATGTCCATGACCTGTGGCATGTTCTCGTCCGTCTTGGTCCGGTCGAAAAAGGTGCTGGAGCACTCGTCCAGGATCACGACCGCGACATCGTAGACCGACTGGAACTGGCCCTTGCGCGCCGCCTTGAGCCGCGTGCGGATGGACTTGTGCACGCCCGATTGATCATTCTTGTGGACGCCGTACCGCTGTGGGAAGCAGGTGATGATCGTGTTCTCGTCCAAGATCCACATCCACAGCTGGTCGACCATGACGATGCGCGACACCTTGCGGGTGTTTTCGCGGCAATGCGCACACCCCTGCGCCTCCTTGTCCAGTCTGCCTTCGCTCGTACTATTGGCCACTCTGCTGGCGCTTCCGGAAGCTGAGCCACCAGCACCCTCAATGGTTGCCTCCTCGTCGCCATTGTCGGGCCCGAAGCATGATAGGTGATGGGGCAGGGACGGGAACCTTCTTGTTGTCGAGGCGCTGCCGCTTGGTGCCTTTCTGAGCTGGTCTCGGCAGCCATGGTGCATGGCCGGATTGCCCATTTCGTGGGCGGTTCTGGCACTGGTGCCACGGTAAACGACCTGGTCCCGGTCCCGGGCCCGCGTGGACTTGAGCGACCAGAAATGCGCCTGGTCCAGGGTTCGACGGGGGTGTAGCGGTGCCTCGCAAAATAGATAGTTGCCAATCATTTTCTTGTCCCGGTAGTTGGACATGGCCTCGGAGAGGCGTGCGGCGTCCAACAGGTACTGGCCCAGCTTGTTGGATACAAGCAGTCGGCCGTATTCGTCAGGTTTGAACACTTCGCTTTTGTTTTTCCCCAAGATACCAAATACCGCGTTGTCGAATTGCGAGAGCGGCAGGATGTCGGCCTTGGCGGCCCGGTTCCGCAAGAAGCTTGACGTGTGTCTCTGCACCAGATGGCCGCTGTTGGTCGGGACGAGCTGTCGGTGCAGAACTGTACAATCGAGACCTCTTCGCTCAGCCCGGCGATCTTCGGTTTCCGCATGCTTTTCCCTGTTTCGTTGGAGGCGGAAGATGTCCACCATTTCGTCCACCGTCCGGGCCATGGCTTCGCGCCTCCTGTCGGTTTCCCAATGCAAGTACGGCGTCTGTCCATCGGTTAGCTTGCAGCGTGCATGGACGGATTTTGGCCCGCGGACTGCGTACAAAAAGCACAACGTTTTTGGATACTTCCTCCGCCATGGTAGGGTCTAGAAACTGTCAGCATAGACTCTTACACGGCGACCCCTTGGTTCCTGCATACTAGACGACACCATTTCACAAATGGGCCTCATGTGGCGTGCATGTATAATGTGGTCGCCGCTGCCCCCGTGCTGTTGGCCCCGCCAAAACTGAGGTCGCAGAAGCATGTCGGCCTTTGACCGTTCTCGCCACTCGTCGCGATCGTGGAGGTGGGAGTCTGTTTCGCCATAGTACTTTTTGATAATGCGCTGTACCGATTAGTTGGGGCGCCTTTTTCCGACTTTTCCCAACGTACCTCGACCCACTGGTTGTTAGCAGCTGCCGGAACGGATGAGGAGGCAAGACTTACGTCCATGTTGTTGGACGGCACATGTATGTAGCGGATGTCGTCAACAGGCCGCTTTTCTTTTGTGCCATCACTGTTTGTCCGCTGCTGGCTGAGGATGTCGGGATCCTCGAGCAAATATTCAAAGGCGATTCTCTGGTCGGGAAAGTGACCTTTGATTTGGTTGGCAGGCTGGGTCGACTCAAAGTCACAGCCCTCGAGCCGAAACGAGTCTTTATCCCCAAAGTCGACCAGATTAAATTTGGCAATGTAGGCATTGACGTCTTTTTCCAAAACGTAATCCGGAACGGAGGCCGAATCGGGCTCTTGCCATTGACGAATCTGTTCCAAGAAGCTTTCCAAGTCCGTGCTGTTGCCGTTGCTCTGTGCGCCGAGGACATGAGGGGCCTGCGTGTCGGGCTTGCGTCCGTCTTCTGCCTGTTTTGTTCTCCAATTCTCCAGTTTCTGGAGGCCATCCTTGTATTCGTCACTTGCCAGCCAGGCCCTCCGACTCTGCGTCACATTTTCCACGAGGCTCGGGCCAGGCGGTCCAGTCGGCGGCGGCAATTCGAGGGCATCCAAACGTTGCAACTTTTTGACCGTCGGCTTGTCGGCGTCGATCGCCTTGCGCAGGACAGCTATACGCTTGAACTGGCCGGCAATACTGGCGGCGACAATGTGCTTATTCCGTTTTGCCAGCTCCTTGTCGTGTGGCCACAGCTTGTCGTTGTCGAAAAATGAGTCCCTCTCGTGGATCGCAATGCAGCCAAAGTAGTGTTCCACGTGGTTCCTGACGTTTTTCTCATGGGGCAACGTCGAGAGACACGTTCCCTTTTCCACTCGATAGTTGCTCGAGCGGCTGGCCGAACGGTTGACACCGCCGCGCGCATTCAAGCTTGATAACGGGTTCATTGTGCGGAGACGCTCGGTAGAGTATTTTAGGCGGGAGAAATCGGATAGGAAGGATGTCGCAGAGCACGGAAATGGCACAAAACAAGGACGAGGCCGGCATGGCAGCCTACCTTTTATAAAAGCCCAACCATCTGGGGGACGAGGGCAGCTGACGGAAATCGAGAGAGGGGAAAAGGGGGTGGGCAAGGCAGAGGGCCATCGAGGCAATGCCCCGACGCCAAAATGGCGGCTCAACTGCGGCTGATACCACTCCAGGTGGATTTTAAGCACTTCTCCATGCCATACGAGGTGTAGCTTGCGTTTTTCTTGCGTAATCGGTAAGCGAAACCCTGGTTTGGCCAGCCTTGTCCCCGCACCGCCTATCCTTTGGACAAACTGTCGATGATAATTGGCCACTCGTCGGACGGGATGGTTGCGTGTTCGGGCAGCGTTGGTGATGAGAAGGTAGCATTGGTGAGATTGTGGCGTATTGAAACAGAATCCTTTGAATGCCAAAGTTTCCACCGGCCAGTCCAATGGCTCTTTCCCCTTTGGCGGAAACCCCCGCGTTCCTTCCCGTCGTCGTGACGGGAAATGAACAAGCAATTTTTGGGCTTAGGCGTGGCGGTTCCTGAAAATCGAGTACGGAGTAGTCTGTATTCAATGTACTTTTTCTCGCGCGAATAAAAAGTACATGAATAAAAACAGTTTATCTTGATCATATTCATATTCAGTCTAATTCCCATCTCAAATTTCCAAGCGCGCGGGTCATCATCATGTATCCAAAATCGAAACGACGTTGCATCACTCTATACTCTCTTCATCGTCCAGCACAAACGAGTCTGGATGGCCGAGAACGTCGCGCGTCGAACGCACTGTGCCCTCTTGCGCGTCCGGTGCGTCTGGCCCGTCAGGACTGTCTGGCCCCGCGACCGTGGGCACAGCCTCGTACTGGTAGAGGCGGATGTTGATAAACATGGCAAAGAGGCCGAGATCGTAGGCGAGGCGGAGAGCGCCTGCCACGACAAAAGCCACCCAGAAGCGGTCGTGGCCGGCGAGGATGCCGGTCACCGAGGGTCCCGTGGTGGAGGCGAGGGTGCGCAGCAGGCTGGTCACGCCCATGACGGCGGTGCGCTCCTCGGGGCGCACAATGGCGGCGATGAGGGCGGCGCGCGGGGCCTGGTCGAGATTGTTGAGGCCGACGCGGACGAGCAGCAGCACGCAGGTCAGCCAGACGGAGCCCGGCAGGGGAAAGAGCAGCACGGCCGCCGACGAGGGCACGTGGGTAAAGACCATGGTGTTGACGAGGCCGATGTAGCGCGACAGCGGCCCGGCAAAGACGGACGAGCAGGCGGCGAGAAAGTAGCTGGCCGACAGGATGCTGCCGAGCGCGTCCTTGCCGAGGCCGGCAAACTTGGAGTCCATGTAGTAGGTCGTCAGCGACATGCTAGCCATGCCGTCGGCCAGCGAGTCGACCATGAGCAGGAACCAAAAGGCGTACATGATGCGGCGGGTCTGGGGTGAAATCTGGCTGAAGCGGCCGAGGCGGCTGGCCGGTGGCTGTCCTGGGTGGTCGTTGCCGTCCTCTTCGTGCTCGCTGTCGTCGTAGGTCGCGTCGTAAATGTCATAGTGCGGCGGACTGGCCGTGCCGGGCAGCCGCGAGACGCTGGTGCTGCGGCGGGCCTTGGGCGAATCGATGGAGAGCGAGTCGGACGAGACGCGGTGGCCGTCCTGGATGCGGACCGTGTCCCGGCGCGCGGCGGCGTCCGTCTCTGAGCGTGGCGTCAGCGGAATGTCGTCGGAGCTGCCGGTGGTCGTGTCGGAGCGCGAAGCGAGGCTGGCGCTCGACGCGGCGTGGTGCAGCTCGCAGCGGGCGGTGAGGACGAGGCTGAAGAGCAGATTGAGCAGGCCGGTGACGGCGTAGGCGAGGTAACAGGCGTGGTAGGTGCGCAGCAGCGGCCAGCCGTCGGGGCCGCGGGTGAGGCGGTGGATGGCGTGGCCGGCGACGGCGGTGCCGACGGAGGAGCCCAGGGCCGAAGTGGTGACGTACCAGACGAGCACGTCGGCGCGGGTGGTCGGGTCGGTGAGCTCGGACAGCATGGACTCCTCGACGGCACGAAAGGGCCCAAAGTCGCCGCCAGTGGCGCTGATGACGCCGACAATGGCAGCCAGCAGCAGCAGCCAGTAGTTTTCGCAGAGGGCAAAAATGAGGCCGGAGAAGATCATGAGCACGGAGCCGAGCAGGATGGTGCGGCGGCGGCCAAAGTGGTCGGCGAGAAAGGTGAGGCCGAGCGAGAGGACCACGTCGCCGGCAAGCGTGAGCGTCATGAAGAGGCCGATGCGCTCGTCCGACACGTTGAGCTCGACAAAGAAGAGGGCCAGGATGAGGCTGCTGGCGCCGTAGGCAAACATGCGGCAAGTGCGGGCGGCAATGATGATCCACGCATCACGGCCGGTCGCCCAGACGGACGCGAGACCGGATTCGCGGTAGGCATACTGAAGGTGTCGCGTGCTCATCGGGAGGGGAGAAGAAGAGGAGGAGAGGAAGGAGGAGAGGATCAGGCGGTCAACACGGGCAACACAAACAAGAAGTCAACAGAGACGAAAGCGGTACGTTGGAAAAGATGGATAAATCGACAACAAAGGACGATGCAGATGCTTCTGTACAGCTCGTCAAAAACACTGAAACATCTCCGAGATCAAAAGTCAAGATTCCCGCGCCAAGACCGGAAGGCGCCCGTGCCCCTCATGTCTCGCTCCACCAAAACGGCTATCCCGCCGGTGTCGGCACGTGCGCAACTCCTGGTTGGCCACAGCCTATAGAGACCTCTGGCGCTATCCCCACTGGCGATTGTGCCATGGAGCGGAAGCGACAATGGTTTGTCAGCACGAGCATCGACAAGTCGCCTTTCCCACCGACGCAGTTGATATGATCCGTAGCCGAGTGATTTCCATTGCTCAATGCACTATGAATTCTCCTTAATGACGCATCATGATTAACGAATGGTGAAAACCTCAGCCTTATCCCCACAGTCGGTGGCTGGCATAAGGTGGTCACTTTGTGTTGCCTTGTTTCTTCGCCAAAAAAAATAATTCAGTTTTGTTAAAACTGTAAATGGCAATCAAATTTCTTTTTCAGTCCCCCAAACTGATCACTGGCAAATAAATCAATTTGTACCATTCCGTAATCCTACTGTTGACTGGAAAGCTGCTAGATAAAACGGACTTCCATGTAAAAATTGCAAAAATAGCACGATAAGACTTTCGAACTCCAAAGCGCTAATAACAGCACGGTTTTGTCGATAATCTCCCCCGCTCTAGGCTGTTTGCCGTTGCGGGGACAAGCCCGGCCTGTGATGGCATCGGCCGAATTTGGGTGCTTGTGATTGTTTTCAGTTTTATTCTTGATTTCTGTCTGCCCTGTTTGCGTTACAATGCCTCCACCAATACGGCAAGCTGTCGGCTCAAAGCCCTCAACCGGTCGCTTCGCCTGGGCAGCTGTACCGCTTGCTGTCGCGTCGGCCGTCATCGCCATTGCCTCTGCTCTCTTGGCCCGTTCACGGCTGCTGCCAGACACTTCCTCGGTGCCCTCCGTGCTCCTTTCCCAGGCCCAGCGGATGAACCAGCGCAGCTTCGCCGTGCTGCCTACTGTTCCTTTGGCTGTGCACAACAACGGTAGCGAAGTACGCCCGCCTCTTGGCCCTGCTATTTGTCCTCTCCACTGACAGACAGCCGTTTGTCCCGCCGGGACACAGTCTCGACTCGCTCCGTGCACGGCCTTTTCATGTCTATGACGACGCTTTCTGGGCCATCCTGGGCCCGAACCCGACGCTGTCGCTGGTCGCCGCGTCCGCGTCCGATCCGCTCTTCCACGAGGCCGTCATCTGGTCCCGTGAAACGGACGAGATGTTTTTTGTGCAAAACGCCGGCGCTGTTGCTGCCGGCACCGGCCTGGCCAAGTCGAGCATCGTGCAAAAAGTGTCGTTGGCCGGCCTCGAGGCGGCGGCGGCGGCCGGGACGTTTGTCCACGTCGAGACGGTCGAGACGTCGCCGCAGGTGCTGAACCCGAATGGCGGCACCAACTATCGTGGCCAGCTACTGCTTACCGGCGAGGGCCAGGGCGATGTCGCGTCGGCTCTGTACGTGCTCAATCCGCGGCCGCCCTACAACACGACAGGTACAAGTCCACACCGCATGCCGGCGAGCAAGACTGACGTGCAGTCCTTCTCAACAACTACTTTGGCCGCCAGTTCAGCTCCCTCAACGACGTGGCCGTCCACCCGCGCAACCGCGACGTCTACTTTACCGACACGCTGTATGGCTTCTTGCAAGACTTTCGTCCGGCGCCGGGCATGCGCAACCAGGTGTATCGACTGAACCCCGACACGGGCGCCGTGACCGTCGTGGCTGATGGCTTTGTCCTGCCAAACGGTGGGTGTTTGTGCTTTGCATCTCTGGATGTCTTTAGTTTCTGATTCTCCCAGGCTTCAACTTCTCGCCAGATGGCGCTCACGCGTACGTGACTGACACGGGACGGAATCGATGCTTCGAAGGCAACCACTATCTGTTGGAGCCAGCCACCATGTGAGAAGGGCCCGAGATGCAAAGGGGATGCGGAGAATCAACACTGACCGACAGCTATCGCTATGATGTCCGCCCCGACGGCACGTTTGAAAACCGCAAAACGTTTGCCTATGTCGACACGGGAGTGCCAGACGGTGAGTTTGCGGCACGCATACCGGTAAAGTCAGTTACTGACCGCCAGGCATCCACACCGACACCAAGGGCAATGTCTATGTGGGCTGTGGCGACGGTGTGCAGGTCTGGAACCCGTCAGGCACATTGCTGGGCAAGATCTTCCTTGGTACGGGTGCTGCCAACTTCCGCTTCGCCGGTGCTGGCCGCATGCTCATCTGCGCCGAGACCCGGCTGTACTACGCCCAACTGGCGGCCATTGGCGCTGTAGTCGAGTCCGAGTTCTGATGAGCAAGGTTGCAGGGGAAGACGTTGCACGGCGATCGGCCGTCTGTGCGCCAGTTATGACGAGGCTAGTGCCTGGACAGTCTCGAACTTCCTTCGTCTCTTGTCTCCTGTCTCTTGTTCACTCGCGTCTTGCTCTCGACTAATTGTACGTCCTATCCTCTCCCTGTCATCGTCACCCTATTTTTGCACATTGCCCAAACAGCGGATGGCTCGGCGCGCACAACATCGAATGTCGTCGGCTCCAAACGCCTGGAACTCCCGACGGTAGCAGCTTGCCATCCGTAGAGGGTCGCAAAAGGAGAAATGATCGACAGGACACGCCACAACGAGAAAATTCGGCTGCCGGGAAGCGGTTCCGGCTAGCAGGCCTTGCGAGTACGAAACGTATGTACTTTCAAAAGTTTCTCCTGTCTAAAAAAACGGCGCCAAGCCCTATCCATGTGCCCATCTTACACAATCGTTTCGTATTATCTGACCTGGCAGCCGTTTTCCCCTCAGGGGTTTCGCGTTGTGTTGTTTTGCCTGGGCCTTTATTTGCCCAGGAGCCGATCTTTCCCCACAGATCCACAACACCAAAGTCCCTTCAAAGCTTAGTTAGGGGCTCGATTGCACTCATGTCTTTCGTGTGCCTGTCCTAGCCTATTGGCTCGGCCTCGTTCAACCCCGCATGGCACCTTCCTTCTTGCATATTCCCAACGGCAGTTCAACGACATTTTGCACATCGTCACATTCTCACTTTTCACCTTGCCCCAATTTGAACACACTGAAATTGCCAGCCGTCTGCGACGACCCTCCACTCCGTTGCCAAGCTGCAGCGGTGATCGCAATCCGCCGTTCCATGCAGCCCAGCGCGAGGCACGTCCAGCCGAAATGTGACAGGTCTCCGGGTCGAGAGGCAAAAAGCACGTTATGTTTCTGCACCAGTCGGCCAGTGCTTGTGCTGGCTACTGCAGGGGCCGCGCGCGCGATCAGACGGCCCTTGGAGCTCGCGGCTGTTGGACAAAGGGCCAGACGAGTGCTCGGTCATGGCCCGTGTCACCCTGTTCCCTGTTCCTGGACTCGCTCTCCGCACTCACAGCTTCATCTCCAAAGGGCCCAACAAAGTACCGCGGCTGACTTTGTCTGACTCTGCGGCGTAGGCGACAACTCCACGGCAAGGCGGTGGACACGACAGGACAACTCTTCTCTGGCCAAGATGGGGATCGACACTGCGCCGTGGAGCAGACCATACGACAATCCTTCCGTCTTTCCGAACCCCCCTAGCACTTTGTCGCCTCGGCTTTCCCTTGGGCTCCCCAGGCAGCGAGCATCGGCTGCATGTGGCTACACGTCAACGCGTCGGCTCGTATAGACGCGGCCGTTGCTCGTTCTTAAAAGGAGCCGTCGTCTCTCTCTCAGTCGCCCTTCTTTCCCCCATCCATCGGCATCATCCTCTCCTTCATTCCTGACAGTCGCTCGTTGTCTCTCGTTAATACCTAATTCCCCTTGCGATCTGTCAGATACCCTCACTCATTCCGATCCCTTTTGATTTTTGAATTGGGGCATCCGATCTCTCGTTCCAGATGAAGTTTCTCGGCACCGCACCTTTGATCGGGGCTCTCTTTGCCAGCGTTGGCTTGGCCTCGCCCGCTCCCCTACAGACGCGCAACGCTGTGGCACCGCGGACGTCCGCGTCCAACTGCACTTCGTTTGATATTTCAAAGACCTGGGACCAGGACACACTCTACGATGGGTAAGCGATCCCCTTGTTTTCTGTGTCTACTCCGGCTAACCGCATATAGTCTTGCCCCTGCAGCCGTGGACGGCGACGCCTCGGTGAACCTGCACCTTGGCCTGCCCTCGGGCGCCGTGTCGGGTGACGTCCTGGTGTCGCTGGGCGCTGACTTTCTGGCACTTCCCACGCTGCGCATCGACCTTGGCGGCATAAAGGTCCAGCTCGAGGTCGACCTGAGTGCTGACGCTGACGTCTTCACGGCCGTCGAGCTCGTGGCCTCGGGCGACCTGGACCTGGGTATCCCCGGCCTCGTTGATGTCTATGCCGGCCTCGGTCTCGCCCTCGATCTCGTGGTCCGTGTCGGTGCCTCCGTTGACCTGTCGGTCGGTTTCGATCTTGAGCTACCTGTTGGTGCCTTTATTGAGATTGACCTGCTGACGTCTACGGTGTGCAACCACGACCTTGCTGGCCTGACTGCCACCACGTTGCCCGTCACGCTTGGCCTCGGCGTCGAGCTCGAGGTCGACATTGAGCTCGAACTCGGCCTCCGTCTGCGGACAGAGGTCGATGTTGGTGCCAATGTCATCTCTCTTCTTAGTGCCGGCGCCGAGGTCGCCGTCTGGATCAACCTGTTCGACTACACCGTCATCATCCTTGGCATTGGCAGCAACCCTGTGCCTAGTCTAGGCTGCGCCGCTAACGTCGTGGAGGACTTTGCTCTCAACGTCGGCATCATCATCGACGTCGAGGTCGACATTCTCAACATCCTCGACATTGACCTGAACCTGGCACCCACGGTCTCCGTTGCTCTTGCTAGCGCCGCGCCCGTGACCACTTGCGCCACTACCTGCACCACGGGCACCGTTACGGGCAGCGGCAGCGGCAGCGTCACGGCCACGAGCGTGCCGGCGACGGTCAGCAGCGGCAGCGCTGGCTCCTCCAGCACGACCACCACTGTGACCAGCGCCATCGTGGTGCCGTCCACCACCACCACCATTGGAAGCACATCGTCTGGTATTGTCAGCACTGCCACGGTTACCCCCAGCGGCTCTGGTTCTGCCCCGGTCTCCGCTTCAGGCTCGGCCTCGGCTTCAGGCTCGGCTTCAGGCTCGGCCTCGGCTTCAGGCTCGGCCTCTGTTTCCGGCTCTGGTTCTGCCTCGGGCTCCGCTTCTGGTTCTGCCTCTACTTCCAGCTCGGCCTCGGCTTCCGGTTCGGCTTCGGCCTCTGGCTCCGGCTCTGGTCCGTCCACGGTCACTACCACCAACGTCTTCTCGACGGGCCTTACCCAGACTGTGACAACCACGAGCGATGTCACCTTTACTACCGTCTACACGTCGGGCACCACGTTCACATCGACGTACGTGTCTGCTACGACTATTACAGCTAGCACTGGCTCGGGCTCCGGCTCGGGTAGTAGCTCAGGCTCGGGCTCTTCCGGCAGCGGCTCTGGTTCGGGCTCTGCCTCGAGCACTGGCGGTGGCTCTGGCAGTGGCTCCGGCTCGGGCTCTTCTACTGGCTCCGGTTCGGGTTCTGGCTCCGCCTCGAGCACTGGCTCCGGCAGCGGGTCCGGGTCCGGCTCTTCTTCTACTGGCTCGGGAACTGCCTCGAGCACTGGCAGCGGGTCTGGCTCCGGCTCTGCTACTGGCGCCATCACGGGCACCGGCGTCGGCCCCAGCGGTTCTGTTCCTACCTCGACCTCGAACCTGACCACCTCGACCTACTTTGAGACTAAGACCGTTACTATCACCTCGTGCGCCGCCTCGGTCGTCAACTGCCCGGCGTCCTACACCCAAAAGATTGTCACCGAGATTGTCGCTACCAAGACGGTTGTCTACTGCCCATACGCGTCCACGACCAGCACTGTTGTTGCTGCCACGTCTTCGGCTGCCGTCGTGACTCCGGCCAAGACGATTACCCTGACGACCTTTGCCGCTTCGTCGCAGCCCCCAGCCAGCACGTTCACGCCGCCTGCTACCGTCACGGCTGCCATCATCGCCACGGTGACTATAGCCGCCAACCCCAGCAGCTCTGCCGTCGGTGTTGTTGGTGCCGTTTCTGCCACGCCGGTGACGGTTGCGAGCACCACGGCTGTTATTCCGGCGACGATTGTGAGCACCAAGGCCGCCACGGGCCGTGGCAACAGCACGGTGACTGCGACTGTGAGCACGGCTTCCTTTGCCACGTCCCTGACGGCCAAGAAGACCGCCACGACCCTGGCGGCTGGGTCCCTTACGAGCACGCGCGTCTACGGCTCTTCGACGACCGCCGTGGTGGCGGCTGGCAGCTCCATCGGCACCAAGGTCGTCACAGCCTCGAGCAGTGTCTACTCGGCCACCCAGACCTCTACCGTGCCGGTGACGGCTGGTGTCAGCCAGATCCAGACGGGTGCAGGTGCCTTTGTGGCGGCGCTGGTTGGCGCCATCTTCCTTTTCTAAACGAGCGAGCGCGGGTGGATGGTGAAAAAAATACGACGGAATATGATCGCATCCCGGTTTTACTTCTACTTTGATTAATCTTTTGTAGTGACGCACTTCTGGGGCGGGGGAGGGGATTGGAGACTCTTGAATGGACGCTTGACTTTGGAAGAATTAATATATTTCACTTGGGGCAGCATTTTGCATCACGATTGCACAGACGCCTTCCAACTCTTCATTGTTCGAATCCTTGTTCTATCTTGAATGCATCGCACAATTCTGACAGGCCTCCTTTGTATCCCAAGGCCACCTTGCTCTATCTCTGCCGACGGCAATGTGTCAAACAGCAGAATGTGCACACGAAAAAAAGATGATAGAAATAAAGACACCAAGTGAACCACCTTAAAACTCCCAAAACAAAAAAAACATACAGAACAAGCACTTTTGGGGTGTTCTCATCGACAAGAGGCGGATAATGCGGTCCTCGCAGTAAAATCCGTAAGACATGAATGCAAGTTCGATTGATACAACAGATGGAGCGTCTAGTCGTCCTCGTCGCTGAACACCTCCTCGCCGCGCTTGCGGCGGGCCATCCGGTCCTTCTTCTTCTTGCGGGCCTCGGAGCTGGTCAGCTTGGCCTTCTTCTTGGTGCCGGCAATCTTGTTGCCCATGGCATCAAACTTGTCCTCCTCCTCGGCCTCGTCGCCCTTGAGGCGGGGGCCCGAGCCCTGGCCCTGCACCCAGTTGTGGCCCGAGGGCGTCATCTTGCCGTCAAGCACGGCCCACACCTCCTCCGTCAGGTCCTTGGTGAACTCGGACGAGTGAGAGATGATGATCACACCACCCTCAAACTTCTTGAGCGCCTTGGACAGGGCACCGAGAGAGTCACGGTCCAGGTAGTTGGTGGGCTCGTCCAGCACGATCAGATGGGGACGCTGCCACGAGCACGCGGCAAGCACAACCTTGACACGCTGGCCACCCGACAGACCACGCATGCGCGAGTGGGAAATCAGCTCGGCATCCAGGCCAAAGTTGGCACAGTGCACCTCAATCTCCTTGCGGACCAGAGGGCGGAACTGACCCGAGGCCAGGGCCTCCTTCATGTCGACCTCGGCGACGAGCTTCTGGTGAGAGGCCAGCAGCTCGGTACGCGGGAGCCAGTCGTTGTCGGCAGACATCATCGGCACCCAGCGCTCCTGCTTGGTGCCCAGGTTCTCACCAAGGGCAAACGAACACTCGTACTCGTACGAGTTCTTGAACTTGCGGCGAGAGTTGATGCCAATAACACGGCGGTAGCTGTCGTGCATGTGGAAGACCTTGTTCATGGCGGCCTCGTCCTCATCGGTGATGATCTTGTTGGCACGGTCCATGGTCTCACGGTCCTCGCCGGTCTGGAAACGCCACTGGATGTACTCGGAGGGCGTCTTGTCCAGGTGGTTGTCGATGTGGGCAAACGCGTGCTGCTTGATGTAGGCAATGCGCATGTTCTCGTGCTGGTAGATCTCACCGCCCGTGGGGATGAGCTCACCCGTCAGCACGTTGACCAGGGTCGACTTGCCGGCACCGTTGGGGCCAATGACGGCAATACGCGAGTTCAGCGAGCACTGGAAGGTAATGTCCGTGAGCTGCGGCTTGGGCGTGTTGGGGTACTGGAAGCTCATCCGGGTGGCACGCAGGATGGCCTTGGCCTTGGTCTTGACGCCCTCCAGGAAACCAGGCTCGGGGAAGGTAAATTCCATCTCCGAGGCGCCGAGCTCGTAGTAGGCCCGGGCCGACGGCAGCCGGTCGACAAATGCCTTCAAGTTGCCCTTGTAGCGCTTGAGCTTGAAGCGCTCGTAGTGCACAATGTGCTGGCACACGTTGTCGAGGAAGCTCGAGTCGTGGGACACAATGATGGACGTGCAGGGCGAGTTGATGAGGTAGTCCTCAAGCCACTTGACGTTCTTCACGTCCAGATGGTTGGTCGGCTCGTCCAGAAGCAGAATATCAGGGGCCTCGAAGACGGCACGGCACAGAGCCAGCTTCATCTTCCAGCCACCAGACAGGGCGGTGATCTCGCCAGCAATCATTTGCGGGGTGAAGCCGAACTCGACCAGACGCCTCTCGACCTCGGCCTGGGAGACATCGACCTTGGCCTCCGCCAGCTTCTTCATGGTCCAGTCAATAGTGGTCATCTCCGTGTCAGCCGAGTCCAGATCGTGCTCGACGAACACGGTCTTGACCTCGCTCTGCTTGGGGAAGCCCTCGACTTGTTCGTTGTTGATGGCGCGCATGAGGGTGGACTTGCCCGAACCGTTGGGGCCGCAGAGACCGTAGCGGTTGCCACGCTTCAGGCGCAGGCTGGTCTGGTTGAGCAGGATCTTGGCACCGTAGGCGAGCGAGAACGTGCAGTTGCACAGGTCCTCACCCTCCTCCTCGTCATCCTCAACCTCGGCGGACTCGGCAGAGCCGGGGAGCGTCTTCTTGCGGAGGATGTCAATAACACCCTCCGCAGCAGAGTCGCCGACCAGGACGGACACAAAGGTCTTGAGGTTGGTGATCCAGGTAGTCAGCTCGGTCTCGCGCTCGTCAATCAGCTGGCCAGCAATGGCCGAGACGTAGATGAGGACCGGGGCAAACTTCTCGGCGGTAGCAGCCGGCTTGCCGGCAAGGGCGGACTTGAGGTGGGTCAGAACGACCTGCAGGTCACCGTAGTTGCTCGCCTCGGGGATCTTGCCGTCCTTGACGTTGCCGACGCGGGTCAGGGTGTCAAGAGCCTGGCGGGTCTTGTCACGAGCCTCGGGGTCGGCCAGGGTCTCAAAGTTCTTCTGCAGGCCGGGCATCATCTTGGGCAGGAAAGGAGCGACAATGTTCGGGTCGTCCACGAGCTTGCACATGTTGTCGACAATGACCGCAGTCTTGCGCTTGATGGCCGTCTCGCGCTCAGCCAGACCACGATCCAAAAGAGGAACCATGAGGGCCAGTGTGGGCTCCTGGACCTCGGTAACGAAGGTGGTGGCACCCAGCAGATGGACGGTCTCGGGGACGTTCTCCGGCTTGGCGATACACTTGATGAGCTCGGGGATGAACTTCTCGATATCTCTGTTGACGATCAGACCGCAGACGGTCTCCATCGTCTTGTAGGCACGGGTGGAGACATCCTTCTTGGTCACCCACATAGCCTCGGAGACGGCCGGGATCAGCTCCGGCACGCGCAGAGAGATCTGAGCGGGCGAAGTGCGGACAAGGGTGTCAATAAAGTCCAGAGCCAGCAGACGCTCCGGGAACTTCTGGGCGTTGCGCAGCGAGTCGAGGACGCTCGGGAAAGCAGCCTTGGCAGAGTTGGGGTTGATGGCCTCGGCAATGGCCAGGCCAGCGGCAAAGGCCGCGTTCTTGACAGCGCTGATCTTGTCGCCAGCGGCGGCAAGAACGCTCGGCAGAAGAACGATCAGGAACGGCTCAACGGTAGGAGACACCTGGGCATGCTGGGCAATGGCCTGGATGGCAGTGAGGGCCTTCTCGCGGATGCTGGCATCCTTCTTGTTGTTGAGCTGCTTCTTCAGAGCCTCGACGGTCCTGGGAATATGTTAGCATGGCGTCTAATACGCGCATGGATTGGCAGCGACTGCGGTCAGGTTTGGTTTGGGCTGAGCACTGAGCACTGGCCAATAGCCGATGCGGAGATAGCCCACAAGAATTTTTTCGAAAAAAAAAAGCGGCGACAGAGGGGTTTGGTGGGGGAAAAGTGCTATTTGGCAGATACGGGCAGAGACAAGATTTCGACGAAATCGCGAAAGACGTTTGGAGTGCCATTGTGAATGAATACAGAAATCGCAAAGATACTTACTTGGTCGGAATATCGAGGTCATCAATGTCGCCGTTGATAAACGTGGCGATGGCAGCAGACGACTCCTTCGTCTCGGCACCCTCCTTGGAGACGGTCAGCTTCTGCAGCAGGTCGCTGAGGACCTTGTCTGCTTTCTCGGGCGCCATGGTATCTTGATGGTATTCGAGGGGAAATAGTCGAAGCGGGAGAGAATAATCGAGGAGACTCGATCAGCAGGCCGGCCCGGAGGCGTCTATCCCAATGCCTAGGGAAATCGAAGAAATGAACAGAAAAAAAAGAAGCTCTGTCAACCTGTCAATCCGGGCGACAGACTTTTGATTCCCTTGCTCTGTTCAGGCAAGGAAAGCAAAAGAATGAAAAGAGGTGTAAAGAAGGGGGAGAGACAAGGAGACGGGATGGGAAAGAGAGGGAAAAGAGAAAATTCTTAGAATGGAAAAAGTGGACAACGATTTATAAGTAAGCCAGATAACCAGCGGCTGGCCACCCACTCTGCCAAAGGTTTGCCTTCGGGAGGCGCAATGGAGGGGTGCAGAGTTGGCCCAGAGGCAGAAAAAAAACTTTTTTGTGGGACATCCCACCTAGCAACGGAGGCAAAAACTTTTCTGGTGTCTGCTATCGCCTCACCGCCCTACTAGATTACCGGATATGGAATAGCTCGTAACTCGATAGAGCACCCGCTATGCTACAGTGCTTGATGAGATGCATCAGGGAGGCATTCATTGGGCACGGAATTCGACGCTCCCCGGAGGAATCGCTCATAGCACTCGGTCTCCGGGTGAGTAATTGTACAGTACTCGTACTCCCACTCCTAGATTACCAAACAGCAAGTACTCGGGGAATCTCGCAGAAATCCAGGCTATCGCCACCAGCGAATCTAACCGCGACAAGAGAATAAATAGGAAACCAAGAAGACGCCACATGTCTGTGTTAGATCTTGCCGTGAGCCGATAAGGACAGTGCGCATTGTCGCCACACCGTTTGCTGCTGCTACTTCGATGGGATATCCAGCAACCGTGATTCTAACGGATGGAGATTGAAAACAGTCTTCCGTAACAAAGCGTAGCTAGCGGAAAGTCTCGTCCACTTGGATCGCTGTATCTAGCCACGGGACGGTTTCTGCGTTGCTGGCCTCGCTTCCTCTATAGACCCCAGGTTCCCGACCACAACGGCGGTGAGTTTCTGCCCATCCGTTCACTGCTTTGCGGGGGCGGGACCGCTCTGTAAACTTTTACATGTACTCTGCCTGACACGTGATGTATCACATGACCAACCATACTAACACTGGCCTGCGCCAAGAAGCACAGCCACGCGCTGGGCAGTGCGCTGGGAAGAGGTGACGCGTTCAGTCAGGGGCGCAACCGCAGCGGGCTCCACCTGAAATGCCCTGGTTGGGCATGCCTGGGGAGGGCCGAAACGGCGACTAGCATCACAGCCTTCTTTGCAGGCGTTCTGGCCGCTGCCCTGCCGATCCACGGGGGGAAAGCGCAGTCGTCGCGTCCAGGGCTGCGCAATTGTTTCGTCTTTTTGAACTTTCACTCTTGATTTCTTACAGATTAACAGTCTGCTGGCAACCTTGTCATCGTTCTTTGCGAAACACAACCATCCATCTCGTTTCTAAAGCGTCGTCAGCTCGCAGCTCCGCTCGTCAGATCCTCTCGACAGCTTCGTCAGTTCCACTCGTCGCAGCGACTACCTAAACCGCTTCAAATCCCAACTTTCGTACACGGCCTTGCCTACGAACTCGTTCCTGACCTCATCCACGACCACACTCGCTCATACCATGGCACCCGTCTCGCACACCCAGACCGGGCCCGTCCTCCGCGCCGTGGCCCAGTCCGAAGCTGTCCGTCGAGCGCTCTCCGCTGCCGCTCCCCTCCTCGCCCACCGTGCGGCAGAACAACTCCAGACCCACCAGCTAGCCGCGCGCGGCTTGACTGTGTCCAGCACACAAAAGATTACACTCGGCATCATTGCCGTCTACATTGTTGTTATTGCGCTGCTCTGGAATATTCCCTACGTTCGCTACGTCTTGTGGCCATTCAAGGTATGCAGGCTCTAGGATAGGCTCCCCTCTGCTCAGTGGTGGACTCGATCTAACGGCTTCCTTCTCTCAGATGCTAGTCATTGCGTTCCACGAGTTTGGCCATGCACTCTTGTGCCTCATGACCGGCGGCCACGTTGTCTCCATCACGCTCGATCCGCGCGAGGGTGGCGTCACCCTGATGAAGGGAGGCAAGTCGGCCTTTACCCTGCCGGCAGGCTACCTCGGCTCCTCGTTGATCGGTGCCCTCTTGACCTTTTGCGGCTTCGACATTGTCGCCAGCAAGGTGGCCAGTTTCGTGCTCGGCGCGTGCTTCCTGCTCACGCTGTGGTGGGGAAAGCGGGACTGGCTGACGATTGGCACAATCCTCGCTGCCATCGGCCTGCTGGTGGGCTTCTGGTTCATTGACCATGCCGAGCCGCTGCGGTTTCTAGTAGTACGTTTTTTTCGGTCCGGTTGCTTCACAATGCGTCGCTAACAGACAGCTCTTTATCGGCGTCATGTCGTCGCTCTACAGCGTCTGGGACATTTGTGACGACCTTATCATCCGCAAGGTCAACGAGTCCGATGCCAGTGTGTTCGCCCAGCGGTACGGCGGTTCGTCACAGTGCTGGGGCGTCATGTGGTCGATCCTGTCGCTGTTGTTCATGGTGTGCGGCATCGTGGCCGGTATTGCCGCGTTCCCCGAGTCCTTTTCGGAGCAGGAGACCGATTCGGAGAGCTTTATCCCGACCATGTGATTTGAACATCGACCGGCTGTTTAATGTAGGAATGGCGCGAGATTTGCATTGATACCCTTGGGGCAGGGAGGCGCTGGGGCGGAACAGGAGCGAATTCTTCTTGTACCGTTTATTTTAGTCCATTTTTCACTCTTTTACATCCTGGGCGTGCAGGGCTTCAAAGTTGGACGCTTGTCTTCTTATCTTACTGATCTGGTCCTCCCTTGTTTTGACATTTCTGCGCCACTTCCTCTTCCAGAGGATGGACGGTAGTCACCAGGTGTACATTCGTAGGACCGGAACCCAATTTGCCACCGACTTAGTAGTGCTGTGCTACAACATTTACGTCATGGTCGTATCTGGACGTCGGCTGTAGCAAATAAAAGTACTGTCTGTGACTGTTCCTTTTCGTTCACCCATATACTTGGAGCTTGACGGGACCATATCGGCATCGGCAGAGACAGTTACCTTCACAATAAAAAAATCACTGGATACTCTGTTCAGTTATGTTCGTATAAAGCAGTATTTTTTGGGGCACTTGCACGTGTACTTCTTTGTTTGGCCAGCCGCACCGGCACAGAACGCTACAGAACGGCAAAGCCGACCCTTCCAGCAACAGGAGAGGCTGAGCCGCCCCCACTAAAACGATCCCCGCCACCAGACAACTTCTCGTATCGACGAGATCAGAGACTTTCGGTGAATTGTTCAACCACCATGCGTCATAGAGCCCGCTGTTTCCGTAACTGTGCCGCGGTACGCTGCGGGAAATGTGCCACCCAACCTCCATCTGCGTGGCCGATCTCAGCTTCTGTGGATCCCAGGCCGAGCGAGATCCGGCGTCTTTCTATGGCCAACCGCATACACGAGGTTAAAAAAAGAAATGGCCAAAAATCACCAAAAATAATAATAATAATAACCACTCGATCTGATCGCATGATGCCCAACAGCCCAGCCATCGTACAAGCACAAGAGAAGAATTACGAATATATAAACCGACGTAGAGCTCGTTCCCTCGGAATCTTATCACAACAAACTTCGCCACTACCTTTACAACTACCTCCAATCTTCTACCAAGATTCACAATGATCTTCTCCGGTGCTGTCACTACGGCTGTCATGGCCCTTTTCCAGATTGCCGCCGCTCTTCCAATCACTGCGCCGGCCATTGCCCGTGCAGATCCACACGAACTCGACTTCCGCACATATGGCGTCTCCGGCTGCTCCGACGAGAACCAGGGCGTCTACACATTGGAACTGTCGAACTCCGACGAGTGTCTCCTGTTCGTGGAGCCTATCGGCAGTCTGTCGGTGACTGATAACTTGTGTACCCGTACGTATACTTTGCGTTTTCTCTGTTCCTTGCGATTGATCTAATACGAACAGTCACCATATATGCGGATGCCGTATGCACGGAATCTCCGGTTGTGGTGCCTACAGACGTCTGCCAAAATGGGTCCTGGCAGTCGTACAAGCTTTCGTGCTGAGAACTTGCAGCAGCGTTGTTTTCGGGGTTTGGGCAATAAATGGTGCATAGGTCGGATGGAGTCTGGATCACGTTTTGGGACGACGTACGGAATACTGTGGTAATCACTCATTATGAATGGTACGAATAAAAAAGAACTCTGTTTTGTTGTAACACCCGACGAGAATGCCAACCCCGGATCTAGACTGTGAATCGTCCACCCAGTTGTGTTCCTTGTGGAAACTCTCTTCATCATTGTATCCCTCTAGAGGGCCTTGTTGATGCTCTAAAAGCGTACTATTCGTCTTCAGCGAGAGTCTTTCTTGAGTGTTTCCGTGTCAACCTTTGGAGTCGTGCCGGCAGCCGATTCCGCAGCGCTGTCTTCGACCACCGGAGGAAAGATGCGGCTGGTGGGCTTGTTAGTAACCCCCAACAAGGCGTTTGACAGAAACACTCACGGCAGATTCTGCTCGTATGACACGACATCCTTCGTTTCAAAGACGACAAAAACAACCTTGTTGATCTTGTTGCCGTCCGGGCCGGCCAAAAACTCGTGTACCGTGGTCATGGCCGTGACCGCCGCCAGGGCGCTGGGGTAGCCGTAGATGCCCGTGCTGATAGCGCAGAACGCAATGCTGCGGCACCCTTCCTGAACGGCCAGCTCCAGGCTGGTGCGGTAGCAGCTGGCAAGCAGCTTGTGCGCATCCTCCTTGCTGTAGTTGTCGTACACTGGCCCGACCGTGTGGATGATTTTCTCGCTGGGCAGCCGGAACCCCGGCGTGATCTTAGACTGTCCCGTCTCGCACCCGTCTAGCGTAAGGCACATCTTTAGCAGCTCGCGCCCTGCCGCCCGATGGATGGCCCCGTCGACTCCGCCGCCGCCCAACAGGCCGCGGTTGGCAGCATTGACAATGACTTCAATGTCCAGCTTCGTAATGTCGCCTCTCCACAGGGCGATTTTATCGTTCAGCCGCTGGGAAGGCGCTGAGAGGGGCTCAACGTCAGGCGCAACCAGCTTGCCAGCCTTGTACATGGCCGACAGCGTCGGGAGGGTGAAAGCTTGTTTGGTGCTCATGATGGCGGATGCGAGGTGTTTTTTTTGGGGGGGGGTTTGAAGAGGGTCGAAGATGCGGCCGGTCCGCCTGGCCGATCGCCTTATTTCTTTTAGAGTTTGCAGGCCGTTTGCTTCTTCCGTTTGTTGAAGCTGTAGCTAGGACGTATTTTGACGGGGAGTTGCTTTGCCAATTAGACCAGATACACCCCAGAAATTACGTAGTACTTATACCCCGCACCTGCCTGCTCTGGGTGAATCACAGCTGCTAATCTGCAGCCTTTTACCACGTTCTCACCAATACAGAGGACTGTCAAGCTTGTTCACCCACCAAATGACACCGTGCAACATACGTGAAATCTGTAGGAATATTGCCTCGGTATGTGAGACAGCGCGCGCGGCAATGGCCGGTAGTTAGCGAGGAATGGAGCGCCAGTTGCCTAACTTTAAATGGGTATTCCGCAAATGGAAATCTCCCTTTCTGCACTAACAGGCTTCAACCAAAGGCTCTATCTGGAGATAATGTAAATTAAGGCGTTCCACACTGAACTTAGTTGATAACTATGGTGCTGACTAGCTGATAAAGGGGCTGCTCGATGGATAGGGATGCGCGTCCAAGGCGAGTGCTATGGGGGATAATTAGGCCCAGGATGGCGCTGTTGGCGCTGTCGATATCGTTATATGTTTCTGGCAGTACTGCTTGGACCGAAATCGTCATGCTACCATTCACATTTTGCAAGTCTGTCGCTTTCATAGCGAGTGCTGTGCTTGTCATTTTCTCGCTGACGCAGTTTTGGTCTTTTCAGGTAATTTCCTGATGCAGGGCTGTGTTGTACGCCATCTCATTCGGTTGTGGCAAACAGGAACTCAAGGATAAGACCGCTGCTACCCTCATCCATGTCGTGCCCGAGAGGCACCATCCATCGGCTACTGGTGCTCTACGCCTACCCAGAGTCCAACACCAGCCGGGAAAACCTCGACCTTTTCATCCAAAAGGGCCTCCACGGCGCGGCCGTGAATGTACAAGTCATCGAGCAAAACAACACCTGCTATGATCTTGGTGCGTTTGGCGAGGTTCTGCATGCAGGAGATCGGTGGAAGAGCTACAAGCGCTTTGTGTTCATGAATGCCAGCGTCCGTGGGCCCCTTTTCCGAATTATATGAAACCGTGCTGGACCGACATGTTTCTGAATTGTCGACGGAGCGTGTCAAGGGGTGTCGCCCCATCTTGCTCTGTGTGATGCACGCGTACTGACATTCGGCATATCCATCCTGTTGGATCCGGCCCTGGCGACTTCATTGGATAATTTCGAAAAATGGGGTGGCAAAGATGATCTAGTTAGGCTGACGGCGTGCTTTAAGAACTAGAACAAGGCGGTGCATTCCGAGATTGGCATCACCAGGCTAATCCAATCGCAGGGATACGATGTGGATGTGATGCTCACTTCGTTCAGCATCGGCGAAGAAACCCTGGCATCGTATTGTGCGAGTGACAAGCGCAAGGTCGATCCTCTGGTTGACGGCCATTAATTTGGAGCTAATACTCATCCATATGAGATGGTCTTTATGGAGACCAATCGCCACGTGGCCGAACAAACGATGAAGATGATGACCGAGTGGCACCGGAGTCGGGACTGGTCGAGCTGGGATGCCTGCCCGAGCTGGTGAGAGATGTTTATCTTCGAGCTGTCTCGATTTTTGAGTGAAGCTTGGATGAATAAGCGGCATGGCAGCGGCGCCATTTCACATGCAAGATTTGTGGTTCCTTCCAAAATAGGAAATTTGAAGCCTTCTCCCCAGAGAGGTCGCTCCTTCCCTAACGACTCAAAAGAGACACGCGCACAAATCCAATGCCAAATAATAATTCAATGTCCAACTGACAGTTTCGCCATCTATTATTCGACACATTTAGATGCGATGCAAAAATTTGGCGTTTCTGTCGACAACCCAGCCAAGTTTACCATATTCTATCCAGATAAGTGCCAGATCTCCAAGCTGTGCAAAGGGCTCAGACAATCTGAGGGTTATATATGGAAAAATGTGCATCGTTCAGTTTTATACGCATTGGCTATGCGGCTGCCTCATCCCCGAAGCGGAGAGGACCGTGGTGAAGATATGCATGAAGAAGATCAACATGCTCACGCTGCTTCCTCAGGACTTTCGCAGCGGTTGCATTACGGGCGCACCATTTTGCCATGGTAATGACGAGGAACAATCCACGACGATCAAGTTCAACTGCAGCGATGATGAGGATGACGGCCACGGTAGCGGTACGGCGGTCTGGAGCCTAGACCAGGACGACCATGGCGACAGAATCAGGGACATGGGCACAGACGACGGCCACGATACCGACAGCGACAGCAGCGATGACAGAACGGTCATTCATCACGGCGATGGCTTGCCGGAGAAGAACTCACTCTTGGGCACGTCGCCTCGTCTGTGCGAGTGCCACGAGGTCGAGTTTGAGCGCGGAGTGAACTCGTTCTGGGTAAGCGAGCTGCAGTGGCTGCAGCCGCGGATGGCACGGTGCCGTTCGGAAACTGCGGCGACCGCTAGAGAGGCCGTGGAGATTGTCCAAGTGTGCGCCGGGAGGCTGTGGCAGCTGTACCGGTTGTGGAAGCTGGTCCACGGCGGGGACGAGGAGTTTGCTGCCGATGATTATGACGGCCGTGCGGTCGAATGTGCGGCCCTTGTGGCGGACGACAAGGAGGTGCCGCCTGGCGAGTGCCCGACAGTTCAGCTCGCGCGGCAGGCCCGCGAGCTCAACTACAACATGCTGCGATGGAGCTTGGACGAGCTGCTGGAGCCGATGCGTGAGACCTTGCACCCGCGCGACATGGTGGCATGACTGGGCGGGAGGTGGGGGACCTCTGGCCGGGGGCCTGGATGGACGCCATGCATTTAGCCTAACAGAACCATGGGCGACGGGCCACGTCTACTTGTACCAAGGCTGCTGCAGGACGGCGATTAGTGCAGCTGCGAATTGAGGGATAACTTGAATGCAAGTTCGCGGATTCTTACGCTGCAGATGGCTCCGTGCATGACCAAGAGGCGGTGTGATTGGCGGCCGCCGCCTCCCGCCGAAGTGGTGGAGATGGCTCCAGCACGACAGGACGGCCAGCAAGGCAAGTCCAGTGACCCCAGGCGCAACACGGGCTTCCTGCAGCTGGGGCGCCTTGGCAGCACCGATTCGCCGAGCTTGGCGGAATCGGCTCGTCGCCCCACCACAACATGCGGTCGGTCAGCTGAAAGCGCACGCACCGACACACATAAACACAAGTTCCCCAGCCTCCCCAATTTCCGGTTTTCGATCCCGCCGATCCGACCACAGGGCGAGACGAGTCATATAACAGTGGTCGCAGAGACAAGCTGTCGCTGTGCAACCGCGACCGGTCTGCCGATTGATTTACGCTCTACAACACCACAATGGAGGTCCACTCATCGCCCGCATCGCCTCTGGGCGCGGCGAGAACATACACAGGCGCGGCTACGACTGCCGTAGACACGGTGGCTAAAATGGCGCGGCCGTACGAATCTGTGCAGTCACTGCCTTTGCAGCAGGAACGGCCGCAGCAACCGATAGTGATTGGCGAGCGAGTGGGAGAGCGAGTTGGCGACCGAGATGACCGGGTGGGTGACCGGCAGAAGCTGCCGTTGCGGCCCGGGTCGGAGCAACAGACACGGTTCGGTCCCGAGCAGCAGACGCGCTTCGGCCCTTCGTCAACGACGTCTCAGTCCCAGCAACAATACGCAGCGACGCATTACTCTACGACATACACACCACAGCCCATGTCGCAGATCCCGCCCCGGCCGACGCAGTCGACGGCTGGGTCGGTGGTAACGGGCGGCATTCCGTTGCGGGGGCCGATGCTAGCGCAGTCACCTGGGCCGATGACGATTACGACAACAAGCACCTCGGACATGCGGCTGGCGCGCAGCCGGGCCGAGGACGCCGTGGGCCGCCTGGCCGCGCTGCAGCGACAGTACCAGCAGCACCTGCAGTATGGCTCCGGGGCGGCCAACGTGCCCGGGTCAACGGCGGCGGCAGTGCAGGCGGAGCTGCGGGCGCAGACGGGCATCGCCCTGAGCCAGCTGCGGGACGTGCGGCGGGCCGTGGCCGCGGCGGCACTGTCGGCGGAGAGCCATCGGTTCCGGCGCTGGCTGATTGGCGGCTTCCTCGCCACGTTTATCCCGCTTGTGCGGCGGTTGTTCCGGCGGCGATCGAGCAGGACGAGTTCGTCGAATGTGTCGGGCGTGTTGGGCGTGTCGACCATGACGGCCACGGCGGGTGCAGCAGGCGCCGCGGCTGGACTGGGCGGGTTGGGTGGCGCGGCCGTCAAGCAGGTGACCAACTTCCGTCCCGACCCGTACTACGGTTATGGGCGGTACGGCCCGTACGGCCAGTTCACGCAGTACACGGGCCAATACACGCAGTACTCACAATATGCGCAGCAGGCGCAGCGGTTGGCAGTGCCGGCGACTGCGGCGACTGCGGCAGCGGCGGCGGCGCCGCTGGCGGCGGCGGCGGTCAACGACACAGAGTATGCGTTTGCGCGCAGCCGGGCGCTGGTCGACCGCATGCTCCAGTCGGTGCGCGGCGGCGGCGGCCGGCTGGCGTCGCTGGCCTTTTTCGTCTTTGCGGTGCTGTACGTGTTCACGAACGAGGTGACGCTGCGGGTGGCACGCACGGTGGGCCGGCGGCTGAAGCGGCTGAGCGTCAAGATGGAACGCGGTGACGAGCCGCTGGACGAGGCAGACCTGCGGCAGCTGACGGGTTGGCGGTGGCGGGTGCTGCTCTGGGGGCGGAAGTGAAGAGAGCAGGGGACAAGGATGCTCGAGACACCCAAGAGGGAGAGGAAGGACCCTGGGGGATATTTTGAGCGCAATAGGTATTGATTAAAGAGTTTTGAATATTGAGTTGGGCTATGCGTCAAAGTGGGGGCAAATCAAGAACGCAGTGAGTACTGGTTACGGAACAAGGCGGCCTTTCTTGTCACTCTGTTCGATATAATACACCACTTAGACGGAATAGTGGAGCAACGAATTCATGTCACATACAAATGCGTACCAGTCCACCTTGGAAGAGTATACAGACGACCTGACCTTGAATTCAGGGCCCACCCGACCAACTCCACTCTTCTGCAAGTCGCAAAATTTGTGAGGTACAATCAGGGTTCTGAGTAAAAGCGCATATGTATTTTTACTTGAACACAGTCCACGCTAATAAAGCGGTGAACACCATCCTATCGCTTAGTCATGGCAGGCGCATTAACCTTATCGCAGTTACTATAGCAACACTATCGAATTGTCAGGGCGAAGATGGGCCATCGACTTTGACCAGCACAAAACACAGACATCGAAGGGCTTGCCCTACCCAACGTCCCACAGTGCTGTAGTTTTCCCTTCCAGGCTTTTAGCAGCGGCAGTCACTCTACTGGAGTTCCTCATATTATCTCAGATAGTCAGTCCACAGGTGTAGAACAATAATAATACTATCAAATTGAGATCAAATTGAGATTAAATTGAGTTCTGGCGTGTGTTTAATTTTGGGTGCACTAACCTTCTTACCGCTTAGTTACTGTAGGTTACCAGGAACACGATAGAATTGAGACTACATTGATTTCCAGTTTGCGTTTTTTTCTTCCTTTTTAGGTGCACTAACCGTTTTACCGCTTAGTTACTGTAGGTTACCAGGAACACGATAGAATTGAGACTACATTAGTTTCCAGTTTGCGTTTAATTATATTTCTTCCTTCTTTTTTATATTCTCGCGAGCATGGAAATTCTCGCAATCATGGAAGAAAACGAGCAAGAGCTTCGTATTGACAACGAAGAAGAAGCCCTTCAACCAGCACTTGGTCAAGACTTTACTTTGGTCAGTACCTTATTCTTTTATTCTTTTGTTGTTCTGCACTATCTAATAAATAGTTCGACGAACCGGTTCTTCTCACATCGACAAAATATGCCCAAGTCCCTCTATATGCCAAAACCTTCATCTTTGCTCCAGCAGTACCAGACTTTCCAAGAACAGCAAATGACGGTTTTTGCTATGTTCTTCCAAAGAAATACAAAAACAACGACAAGCAATATCAAGATGTAAGTTCTGTTACACTTCTAATGCAATTAAATACTTATGCAATTGGCTTACTTTTATCAAACAGTTCCAGTACTGCCGAAAGCGTAGATGCAAGAAAGATCGTAAAACATATGGATCGAGTTCGCAAAGCATGAGCATCGCAATATAATCGCGATATCATTGCAATGTGGTTCATTTTGTCCTATTCCTGGTCTGAAACTTCAAACTGATTCCACGTCATGCACGTTGGATTGCTTGGCCGAGAGGCAGGCGGGCAAACTCTGCTCGCGGTATTGCAGTTGTTGCAAACATTATTGCGCTGAACTCGGACCATCTTCTGCATGCGCCAAGTGTTTACCTATTTAGTTAGCATATTTCATGCAAGAAGGGTTAGAGTAGACGAACATGAGACGGGTTTTTTGACCGTGCTTTTGTAAACGGGACTCGCATTAGCTGACGAGGAATCTTTTCATGCGATCGCAACCGTGCTGGCAACTGTGCTGGCAACTGTGCTGGTGACTGCGCTGGTGACTGCGCTGGCGACTGCGCTGGCGATTGTGCTGGAGACTGTGCTGGCGACTGTAACAAAGACTGCGACTGCGACTGCGATTCAGGCGCAATATGAAGAGATTGTAATGTCGGCGCCGGGGTAATTGGGTTAGGCGATTGTTGACTCCTGTGCTCTTTTTGGGGCGAAGGGGGTGTTAGAACTTTGTCGGTGCTCAAGGATGTGGTAAAGTCTTTGTAAAATTCTAAAATAATTAGCATAGAAATAGGATAAAACGCATTGCTGATGCATTTTAAGTGTATTCCAAATAGAGTTGCGCAAGGATATGGGAGAAATACCGATCGCAGCCATTATTTCCTGAAGCCCGTTGCGGCCGGCCTTTTTGCTCTGAACAAGAATGTTGTGTGAACGCTTAACGTGATTTCGCAATGCATGCTCATTCGAAAATCGCTTCTTGAAATAAGGGTTAGTAAAATGATCGAGGTAAAAAAACAGGTAAACAAACCAAATATGGACAAACAACGCTTGTTTGCCCAGGGTACGCGAAGCGACAAAAAACCTCTCCGGGAACAATGCGAATCGTATTGTCATCAATATGAAGAAAAGGCGGAAGCTTTTCGTCTCGCTGTCCATTGTTTCCAGCAGCGTATTGTCGGTAGTACTTGTTGCTTTGCAGCGCAGCCATGGTGATGTATCCGATAGAACGTTACGAAGGAGTAGGGAATGAGCTAGAAATGCGTTTCCTGTAGTATATCATATATGCGCTAGCTTTACCGACTGGCAGAAAGTTTGTTTACTTTTTTCTGCCGTTTTTTGTGCTGTATACACGGTGTGCAGAGTGTTGGCGCACGGCTAGATACATCGGAAAAACCAGTTGGTAAAAATCGCTCATACAAATCAAGCTGACCTGACCAAGTTATGTAGTACCTTTCGAATTTTGTGACTTACAGAAAAGTGGAGTTGGTCGGGTGGACCCCGATTTCAAGGTCAGGTCGTCTGCGTGCCGCCTTGGAAGGGGTATTCCCCGGTAGTACACATCATTTACTATCGCAAGATTTCCTGCCAGGATGGATTCCCCCCCAGCCTAGCGGCCCCGCACCGCCCACCGAGACCTACTCGACAATGGAAGACGCCTGCAAGGCCGTCGATGCGCACGCTCGTGCAAACGGCCACCGAAGTGTCGTGCACAAATACACGCCCAAGGGCAAAAACCACTGCTATTGCACTAAAGTCTGGTATCATTGCAGCAAGTTTCGCAAGACAAAGTTCCAGGCTACTGCGGACGAATCGAAGCGGCGAAAGACCCATACTCAAATGACCAACTGTCCTTTCAGCTTGGGCGTGCAATTCATTGACGGTTACTGGGTGGTGATGCCGGCAAAAGGCGAACAAAATCATGGCGCGGTGAACGGAATCTTATTCAAAAATGGAAAGCTGAATTTGCTCCAAAAATACGAAGACGAGATCAGTGATATGACGGATAATCGGATCCCTCCTCGCAGTATTTTGACCAGGCGGGAGCCTCTCATGAAACACATCACCAGCCTGCTTCTGCCTAACCCCACGTGACCGTTCCTGCGTCTGCCTTGCGAAAGCCCAAGGATGCGCTAATGAGGGGCAGCCAAGCTTGAGCTCTAACGGAGCCTTGACGAGAGCTTGGCGCTTCGCCAGGCAGCCACGACCTGCCGGTATAAAGAATCCGGTTTCTCTCCTTCCGGCTCCGTGAAACTCCCATCTCTCCCTCACTTTTAACAACATTTTTTCTTGCCTTACCAGACATCATGGACAACATCCATAAGCAGGAGTTCCAGGTCCGCGACCTGCCGACGCGATCGGTCACTCTGTTCCCGACACGGGCACAGGTGGTGCGCGACGTCAAGAACATCAAGCTTCAGGTAAGCTGCCGAATGGGTGGCCGATCACTACGGAAATACGAGAGACTGACACAGCACAGCCGGGCGCCAACCAAATCACCATTGTGGGCTTCACTCCGACGATGGACGAGAACTCGATAAAGGTGGAGGGCACGGGGTCGGCGGTGATCTCGGATATCTCCGTCGAACTACTGCCGAACCGGGAGCTCGTAGACGAGGTGTACCCGGAGAGCGACGACGATTCGATGGAGTCTGACGCAACTGACGACGACGAGCCTCTTGGCGAGAGCAAGGAGCTCAAGGCGGCGCGCGACCGACTCGCGGAGCTGCAAGACGAGAAGCTCCAGGTGCAGGAGGCCATCGCCAGCGCGGAGAGCCGGGTGCAGATTCTCGATGCCTACAGTAAGGTGCTGAACAAGCGCGAGGGCGTCAAGATTGAGGAGGAGCTGGCGACATACCGGGCAGAGAGGGCCCGGGCGTTTGTCGAACACACGGCGGCGAGGCAAAAGAAGAGGGAGCTCCAGGAGGCGCTGGTGAAAGCGGAACGGGAGGAACGGAAGCTGGTAGAGCGACACGACCGACAGCAGGAGCGAGAGGAGCGGGCACGGGCCAAGGAACGTCGGGCACGCGATAAGGCACGTGACCTGATCCGGCAGCGGATGCAAGAGCGGCAGCGGGAGCGGGCGCGGGTGCGGCGGGAGCAGCTCAAGCTGTGGCCGCGCCAGGTCTACACGGTGCGCATCACGCTGGACGCGGACCTGGGCAGCGGGTACACGCCGGCGTCGTCGCGGCGCGGCTCGATTGCCAGCGTGGAAGTGGCGCGGCCGGACAAGGCTCGCTCGTCAGAGGAGGAGAGTGCGCTGGTCAGCGTGGGCGACGAGGAAGGCGAGGGGCTGACGTGCGATCTGGCGGTGTCGTATGTCACGACCTCGGCCTTTTGGGCGCCCACATACGATGTGCAGCTGTTGACGACGACGGGGGCGGCGGTGCTCTGCTTTGACGCGCATCTGACCAACACGACGTCGGAGACGTGGGCGGGCTGCAAGCTGGTGCTGTCTACGAGCCAGACAGCGTTTGCGGGCCTGCACGATGCGATCCCGACACTGGTGCCGTGGCGCGTGCGGCTGGTCAAGACGGCATACGGGAACGGGCTCAGCAGCATTATCAACAGCCACGAGGAGCTTGCGAACCGCGCTTTGGGAGGCAACAACAGCCTGGCCGGCTACAAGACGGGCACTGCTCCAAACCAGAAGCTGTTGAGCGAGCTGTTTGGTCCACCGGACCAACAGGCACAAACTCAGTCGATGCCGGCGCAGTCGTTTGCTGCGAAAACACGTCTCCTGGAGGAACAACTTCAAAAGCAACGGTTGCCGCAGGGCCAGCAGCAGCAGCAGCAGCAACGTTTTGGCAGCAGCGGACCGGCTTTTGGGTCCAGCGTATTTGGAGTACCCCCAGTGCCACCGCCACCGCCACCGCCGGCGACCGGTGCCTATTTTGGGATGGCGAGGGCGGCGCCGCCCTCTCGGGCTCCGCCACCTGCGCCGTCTATGCCGATGCCGCGGTTCCGCTCGACCCAGGTGCGGCAAGCGGGCGAGGCACAATCCGCCGACGAGAAGGACACTGGAGAGTCGGAGTCGGAGTCGGGGCCGGACACGATTGAGGCGGGGCCGCCGGAGATGGCGTTCCAGGAGTCGGGCTTTGAGGAGACGGGCCTGACGACGACGTACGACCTCCCGGGGCTCAAGACGCTGGCGAGCAGCGCGACGGCGACGCGGCAGCGCGTGGTACGGCTGCGGCTGCCGGCGGGCTCGGCGGTATTCCGGCACACGGTGGTGGCCAAGTACCGGGCGTCGGCGTACCTGCAAGTGCGGATCCGCAATGCTAGCAAGATCACGCTGCTGCGCGGCCCGGCGGGCCTGACGCTGGACGGCGCGTTTCTGGGGCGCACGACGCTGCCGCGGTGCAGTGCCGGCGACATCTTCCCGCTCAACCTGGGCGTCGACCCGGCCATCCGCGTGGTGTACCCGAAGCCGGACGTCAAGCGGGCGGGCACGGGCGGCAGCCTGCTCTTCAACAAGGACAATGCGAGCGTGTTCCGACGCTCCATTACGCTGACCAGCACGCGGGCGGTGGCGACGCTGCTGGTGCTCGACCAGGTGCCCGTCAGCGAGGACGAGAAGCTGCGGGTGGGGATCCAGCAGCCGCGCGGACTGTCGGTCGACGGGGCCGGCGTGGCCTGCGGCACGGCCGTGGTGTCAACCAGCGCGGCGGCGGCAACAGACGGCGGCAGCGGCAGTGGCAGCGGCAGCGCGTCGCAGAACTGGGGCCGGGCGACGGCGACGCTCAAAAAGGCGGGCCAGGTGGCGTGGGACGTGAAGCTCAATGCCGGCCGGACGGTGCGGCTGGAGCTGGAGTACAGCGTGACGGTGCCGCAGGGCGAGGGGGCAGAGCAATGTTAGGAGGAAGGACCTGAGATACAATATACAATATACTACATGTCTGTTTACCCCCCACTCAGCAATCCCGCCGCACGCGCGAAACCGGCGGCACGTACGTCTTGTGGCCGTGGACAAAGTAGTAGACGACGGCAAAGAGCATGGTGCCGACAAAGATGACGACGTTCCAGTTCATGGACGCGGTGGTGACGACGGCGGTCTGGGGAAAAAAGGCAAAGACCCAGACGATGAGCAGGAAGAGGACGGCACCGACGTTGACGGCGAGGCCGTAGCGGCCTAGGGACCAGCGGCGGTGGGGCAGCTCGGGGCCGGTGAGGCGGCGCAGGATGAGGACGGCAAAGGAGACGAGGTAGGTGGCGAGCAGGGCGGTGACGGCGAGGCTGCCGATGGCGTTGAAGGCGACGGTGGAGCCAATGTTGATGAGGGAGAGCAGGGCGGTGATGGCAAAGGTGAGCAGGACGGCGTTGAGGGGAATGTGCCAGCCGGGGGCGACGTGGGCGACGAGGGTGGCGGCGGGCAGGCCGCCGTCGCGGGCAAAGGACCAGGTCTGGCGCGAGACGGTGGCGACGGTGCTGATGCAGGCGGCGGTGATGTTGACAATGAGAATGGCCGTCATGACGCAGGTGCCGGCGCGGCTGCGGGTGACGGTGGCGAAGACGGCGATAAAGGGGTAGCCGGTCGGGGAATCAATGTCGGCCAGGACGTCGCCGAGCGTGAAGCAAAACGTGATGAGCATGACCCAGCCCATGGTGCCGTTGACGGCGGCGGCCCAGAGGATGGCGCGCGGCAGGACGCGGGCAGCGTCGCGCACCTCCTCGGCCATGTGCACGGCCGAGTCGGCGCCGATGAGGGTGTAGACGGGCGAGAGCAGGCCGACGAAAAAGGCGAGGCCGGTCGAGTCCCAGCCGCCGCGGTTGGCCCAGCCGCCAAAGACGTCGGCGGCGGTCGCGCGCGGCGCCAGCACCCAGAGCGGGATCAGCACGGCAAAGAAGCCGAGCACGTGCACGACCAGGACGGTGCCCTCGACCAGCGGCAGGCGGCCGGCCAGGACGGTGTTGAAGACGATGCAAAAGGCCGTAATGGCCATGACGAGCAGCGTGCCGTGCCAGTTCTCGTACACGTACGCCGGCTGCGTCAGCACCAGCAGCCCCTGGATCATGGTGCCGGCCAGAAAGGCGAGCGACGCCAGGCCCGTCTGCCACCCGAGCACGGCCACCCAGCCGACAATGTAGCTGCAAAACTTTTGGGCGCGCGGCGGCGCGAATTCCGACACCCAGTGGTACTGTCCGCCCGACGTGGGAGACCTGTCGGTTAGAGAGACGAGGAGCAGAGCCGGCACCGCACACGTACATGGACGCCATCTCGGCAATCGAGGCAAACACGAGCATGTACCCGATCCACACGGCCAGGTAGCCCCAGACGAGGCCGGCCGTGCCGCCGTTGACGAGCGCGTACACGCTCGTCATCAGGCCAATCTCCCAGGTGCTCATCAGCGTGCAGGCAAAGCCCAGCGTCGACAGGAAGCGGAAGTTTCTCTGGGCCGTCAGCAGCGTCCACACGCCTGACCGCCGGACCGGCTCCTGCTCCTACATTCAACACCTGCGTCCGGCCGAGCATCTCCATGTCGCGCTCGTCGGCGTCGGTGCCGCCACGCTGCGGCGGCTTGTCCATCTCAAACGGCTGTGTGGCCGACGTGATCTCCACGCGGTACTCCTTGCTGCTGCTGCGGTCGGCCATGGCGAGCAAAAAAAAAAATACAAGAATTCAAATATGACAGGCGGAACAACGTGGGTGCAGGGGGAAAATCAGTGGCCGATCACTGGGGCGCCGCGGGCTTATATGAGCGTGCCAGACTCGGTTTTCACGTGCAGCTGCTCCTGTCTCGCCCAGTCCCCGTCCAGCACCCAGCGTCCGGCCACATGCCCAGACGACACACACTCTGATCGACATGCACCATACCGCCTCGCAAAAGACCAAAATCAAACACTTTCTGGCCAGGCGGATTCCTTCCACGTCTGCCTCCTCCCTTGCGTCCCTCCTGTCTCACGCGGTGGACCAATCGCGGCCGCACCCGTATTGCCAATAGCGCCCCGTCGCTGCGTCTGTGGCGCTCCACGGTAAGCTGTATGTTCATCATTACTCCTTGCGGCAAGGCGCTGGTCGTGTTCGGACAGCCCATTCGGGCCAGCGTCTTCGCGTCCCGTCGTCGCAGTCGCTGTGTTCGTATCTGGCCATGGGCGGCCGCTGCCAGAGCACTGTCGCGTCACCTTGGATTTCTGACACGTAATTTCTCATGCTGACCGTCGGTCCTTGGCTGTTGGTTCTTGGCCCGGCTCGACGTCGGCGGCTGGACATGGGGCTGTACAGAGTACAGTTGGGGGCGATCGAAACGGTCACGAAACGGTTGTGGTGGCTCAGTCACGTGGGCCGCGGTTAAAGGCGCCGTTACGTCGGGGCTGCAAATAACCCATAACGCCCGGTTAGCTCAATCGGTAGAGCGTGAGACTCTTAATCTCAAGGTTGCGGGTTCGTACTGTTCCCAAGCCGTCTCCTGCTAGGCTGTCCTAACATTCGTCTCCAGGTTCGACCCCCGCATCGGGCTCAATTCCTGATGCGCCTGTCCACAGGCACTTCCCTTCATTTTTTTGGCCGTTTCCCATTTGCTGTTTTGCCGTTAGGTCCGTTTTGGTCTCTCTTTTTTTGCTTCTCGGACCAGTCAAAATCTCCGTTTCCACGTCAGGCATTTTACCAGCCGCCTCCTCTTTTGCTTCTCCAATTTTACGACTGCCGATCCGCTGATGTCTCTGATTAGGCAAGGATGTCCATATGCAAGGGTTCTTAGCGTCTTCCAGCGGCGGCCTCTCGTCCGGCAGCCCTTGCTGTCCCAATGGGGCAGCAAGGGCCGCACAATTCTGCCTGCAGTCGTCACAAGGAAGCTCCTCCGCCTTCACTGGCGTGCATCAGTAGCGCCTATGTTTGTCTCAACGCAGACGAGAGAAAAGCACTTTCATTTCCCAGTTCTTTTTTCCTTTCGCCATTTGATCACCACGGGTCCTCCTGGGCCTGTATCAAACGGGCCAGGATCGCCGTCCGGCAGGCCGCGAGGAAGCAAGGGCCGCCGATCCTTGCTACTATTTTGGGGCTGGCGCTTGGCTCCTTTGCTTGTCTCCACAGGAAATCCCATATCCCGTTTGCTCTACGACGGCGATACGACGTTCTCCGCCCTGTCAGCTTCAGAGATCTACTGGGCTCTGGACAGGGGTACACCGGTAGCTGCATACGGTTCAGCTGACGGTGTCGATCTATCGGACTTGCGTACTTCCGCACTACGACGTACGCTGTACAAATGTACTTTTCAAGAGCAAAATACTGTCCGAAACGGAACCCCAGATAGCGTATGTCCTTTTCTTTCTCGAGCTTCATCTTCCAATAGTGTGACCAACACACAGGCGTTGGCTCCGGTTCCAGCCACGACGATCGTTTGGCTCTCTGCCACTGTGCTGGTCCGAGGGTGGCCTCCTTGCATGCTCTGTCTCACAGCAGTGGCCTGATGGCGCCAGACGGACGCCGATCAATGCTGGTGCATCTCTTGTGAACGCGCTCCGGCAGAGGCCTGGTCTCCGGTCAGCGTCTGCCAAGTATTTGTCGTTGCTAGCCTTCCGGCCTCGAGCAATACGTCGTCACGCGGCCGGCCAGACCTCATCCGAATCGTCCCCTCCACCCCCATCTCGTCCTTCGAGACACCGCCTTTTGTCTGCTTGTCCCGATCCAGCGTATTGATACGCGCATTCCTCTCCACGTCTCGGCCTTGTATCTACTCCTTAATGTCTGAACGCGTTCCCTACCGCTCCGCCTCGTCCCCATTCCTATTTGTTTCCTGTCCCCCCCGGCGGGTTTCTCGGCCGACTCTGTACGCCACACGTGCCAACCACGAGCGTAAGAAACACCACCACACGAGCCACGGGCCATGAGCAACTTGACGCTGGAACCGGCCCTCCTGGCCGTGACGGCCACCGACCAGCGCGGCGTCCTGGTCATTGCCGCGTGCATGGGCCTCGTCTTTGCCATCACCTCGCTGCTCATCCGCGCCTATGTCCGGGTCGAGTGCAATGCCGCGTTTGCCAAGGACGACTTGGTGTCGTGTTTGAGCATGGTGCGCTATCCTGCCCAAGACGTCGCACAGAAACCACCGAGACTGACCCATCAGGCCGCCGCCATCATCCAAACAAGTGTCGTCTTTGTCGCCGTGTCCCGCGGCTACGGCGTGACCGAGGCCGACCTCTCGCCCGCCGCCCTCGACGACGCCGCGCACGATCTCTTCGTGTCCGACCTCTTTTACATCATCGGCATGTGGCTGACCAAATGCGCCATCGCCCTGCTGCTCATGCGCATCTCCCGCGATCCCGCCCACACCCGCAACGCCAAGATACTGCTCGTCGTCTCGACCGTCTACCTCGTCATCGCGCTCTTGGTCATGGCCATCCGCTGCGATGTCGCCAGGCCCTGGGCCCTTGCCGGGACCGCGAGCTGTCCCGAGAGCACTGTCCGTGTTTTCTGTTTGCTACCCTGTTCCCTACTCTTGTTTCACACACTGACAGACCCAGTTCGCCCGCTGGTCGGCCGTCACGACCCTGGATGTCCTCACCGAGGTCGCCCTCTTTGTCGGCAGTCTCGAGCTCGTCCGCGGCCTGCAGCTGCCGTGGAGCAAAAAGGCCGTCGTCGTCGTCGCCTACGGTCTGCGGCTTCCGTGAGTGGTATCCGCCTCCGACCATGGTGCTGTCTAACCGCGCCCAGGGTCATCGTCCTGGCCGCCATCCGCCTATACTACCTGCACATCGCCCTCGACAGCGACGACCCATCCCTGCACGGCATCCTCGCCTCTGTCTGCACCCAGATCGAGCTAGGTTATGCCGTCGCCGCCGTCACGATGCCCTGTCTCCGGCCGTTTATGACGGCGCTCAACACGCACTACGGCGGCGGCCCGTCGGCCATTCTAGTCAGCCACTCGTTTGCCACGGCCCAGCGCAGCCGCGACCAGTCGGGCAACAACTCTGCGCCCCAAAACTCCAAGTCCCGCGCGTCCACCGAGTCCGAGGCCCGCTTCCTGGAGAGCAAAGGCGTCTCGCTGAACCCCCTACCGTCACTCTCCCTGTCCGGTTCGGTCCGCCGCCGCGAGGACAAGGACCGCGGCGGCGACGTGCGATCGGCGTCGCCCTACTCGACCGCCTCAGGACTCCATGAGACACGTGTCGGCGAGGGCGTCTAGAATATGGCTGTAGCGTTGCTTTCTTTTTTTGGTCGCGAGCGATGCAATATATCCACTCTTGTCTTTCTCAAATGCTGGTTTACTTACTGGAAGCGTGCTGTTTGATGTTTCATTGTTTGTTGTTCTTCTGCATGATCGCGTGTAGACAAGCGCCGATGCTGGCCAAATTTACAACTCTTCTAGAAACGGGGCCATAGTTTAGTGGCTAGAATACCTCGTTGTGGCCGAGGAGACCCGTGTTCGATTCACGGTGGTCCCAAGAGTTGAACCAAACAGCCACAATTTTTTGCTATTTTGCTATTTTTGCTATTTTTGCTCCTCTTGGCGAGGAAGGTGTAGAGAGGTTTTTACGGCGAAGCCGTTGATATTTTCTGGATTTAGTGTTGGGCATTCCACCCGGCTGTTACAAGTCCATTGTCCATCAATGACACACTTTTGATTGAAAAAAATCTCGCCGGTCGGATCAACACCAGCAGCCGGCCAGTGGTACCTTCCAGCGACCACTGACTAAGCAGGCACCAAAGCGGCAAACGCCGTGCCGCGCGCTCTGCACCAAAAGCGACGCCGACACGTGGTGTATCTGGCAGGCAATCTACAAAAGTTATCTAATGAGGCGACTTTGGCTCGCTGCACTGGTCTGTGTCACAGGGGCAGAAAATTGCTATCATACGCTGCACGGCGCATGACCGGCCCGGCTGTCGAGTCAAGTGGCTGGCCCGTGGCAAGCGCAAGCCTTCCGGTAGCCCGTGGTCGGCTGTCAGAACCCAAAGCGCAGGGCGCAAAGCCGACTGTAGGCCGGGACAAGGCCGAGCGGCTGCCGCCCCTGGCCAGTGGCCCAGGCGCAACGGCGGGAAGCGTCATGAGGTTTGAAGGCCGATCGGAGAATCGGGCATAGCGCGCCGACCAGGCATGGCCGAAAAGAGGAATGCGACACGACGGCGGGACGTGTGACCACTTGTGTGGCGTTTTTCGTCTTTTTCTCGTCTTTTTCCCTTTGTTGCTGGGTTGTTTAGCTGTTCTCTTCCCGTTTTCCTGTTTTTTTTTTCCTATTTTTTTTTCTTTCCCGTGCCGATTTTATCGCCGTCTCCCTTTTCCCAATTTTCTCTCCACGCTATCGTTGGTTGCCGAGTACCTGCCATGCTGGCGTGGCGTCGGCTCTGTTGACGGAAAAGTGCAGCGGTGCAGACAAGCAACACCGAAAAGCCAAAAATATATAACACCAAACTAAAGTATTTGCTCGAGTCACTCGTAAGATGCACCGTTCGATGCGACACGCAAACAGCAGTGCAAACATCTGGTCGCTCCTTCCTCTTGTCCGGTCGCCCGTGCCCCCCCTGTTTGGCCTTGTGCCGTTATTATACGTTGATGTTGCAAAGGACCACCTGATTATGGGGAAATTGGGCTGGGCAGCAACAGGCTGGGGCAGGCACGATTACAAGTGGCTTTTCCGCTTTGAGCGGGTGCAGATTGGCCAGAGAGTGTGGAGAGCTGTGGAGGGCGGCGGTCCTATTGCCTGTTTCTGTCGCCTCCGACGACGGAACGCGGGGCAGGCAAAAGCGCTCTGCTGCTGGGGTACTCCTTCTTGCGGGGATAAGCGTTGTTGCCAGCCGGCGGAGTGGTGTGAGTCAGTCTTGTCGCATCGACGGCCGCGCTCGTTGGGGCGCTTGGAGCGCAAAAAGTTGGCAGCGATGGCAAGGTGGGCAGCATCGGTGAGCAAAAGTAATGTCGTTGACTTGTTCCAACGGCTGGTCTCGCCAAGGCAACTTGCCGTGAGCCGTGCCAAGATCCGGCTTGGCCTCCTGCCAGTACGAAGTACCTCTTTTTGGCTGGCCAATCACGGCCGCTGCTCGCCGTATCACAGGATGCAACGATACGAGAGCGGCAGAGGAGCGGCACTGTCAGCGACCTCGGAAGGGGCGCCAAAGACGAGCTGTGGACGTTGTTTCGCTGCCGCCGGGTCCAGTGACCCTCCCAAAAGGACAGCCGGAAAAGCACCGTTGTACCAGGAGGCTAGGACGGGCCCACTGCATGCCCCAACTAAACCCCGTCCGTGCTTACACGCACACGATAGCCCGAGCAGGTCGGCGCTCATAAAAGGGCCTTTCCCGGCTCGCATCCGTTTGGCCTTGTGTCTGTGTCGTTCCTTCCTGCAGTGAAATTCGGTGCAATCTGGTGCAATCTGGCCCGAGAAAGCGTCTCAATCAGAAGCCTCACGCCAAAAACACCATTCCACGACAACTGCACCGCAACCACAACCCTTGACCATGGCCGACGTGGACAAGTCGGTGGGCGCGCCCGCCGCTCTCCCCAACATGGAGCCGCCGCACCACAACATGACGGCTGGCCGGTATCTGGCGACACGCTTTAGCTCGCTCAAGCCGCCGATGGAAGCTACGCCGAACCCGTTCCGCCTCATTGCCATGGTGACGCGGACGCAGTGGGCGTTCTTCTCCGTGGCCTTTATTGCATGGGTGCGTGTGGCCGTGTGGGACTACTTTGACTGTGCGCGATCTCGGCTAACGAGCAGACCTGGGACGCGTTTGACTTTTTCACCGTCTCGCTCACCGTCAGCAGCCTCGCCAAGACGTTTGGCAAGACCAACACAGACATCACCTGGGGCATCACGCTCGTGCTCATGTTCCGCTCCATTGGCTCCGTTGCCTTTGGCGTCGCCGCCGACCGCTACGGCCGCAAGTGGCCCTTTATCGTCAACAACCTGCTCTTCATCGCGCTCGAGCTCGGCACCGGCTTCTGCCAGACCTATCGCCAGTTCCTCGCCTGCCGCGCCCTCTTTGGCATTGCCATGGGCGGCCTGTATGGCAACGCCGCCGCCACCGCGCTCGAGGATCTGCCCGAGGAGACGCGTGGCATCATGAGCGGCATTCTGCAGCAGGGGGTGTGTATTTTTGTCCCGTTGCGTCTATCCTGTGCTCTCGTCTTCTCCCGCTAACTGTTCAGTACGCCTTTGGCTATCTCCTCGCCACCCTCTTTTCCCGCGCCCTTGTCGGCACCACCCCCCACGGCTGGCGTCCCCTCTTCTGGTTCGGCGCCTGCCCGCCCGTCCTCATCATTGTCTTCCGGCTCATGCTGCCGGAGACGGCCACCTTCCAGGAGCGCAAGGCTGTCCGCCAGAGCGCCGAGGAGCACGGCAGCGGCAGTGTCACCCACACGTTCCTGCGCGAGGGCAAGGTGGCCCTGCGCCGCCACTGGATGCTGCTGACGTACCTTGTCCTGCTCATGGCCGGCTTCAACTTCATGTCGCACGGCTCGCAGGACATTTACCCGACTATGCTGGAGAACCAGTACAACTTTTCCACCAACGCGGTCACCATCACGCAGGTCGTCGCCAATCTCGGCGCCATGACCGGCGGCACCGTTGTCGGCTATGCCAGCCAGTTCTTTGGCCGCCGCCTCAGCATCATGGTCATGTGCGTCATTGGCGGCGCCCTGCTGTACCCCTACACGTTTGTGTCCAACGAGCGCATCATTGCCGTGGCCTTTTTCGAGCAGTTTTGCGTCCAGGGCGCCTGGGGCGTCATCCCCATTCACCTGATGGAGCTGAGCCCCGGCGCTTTCCGCACCTTCGTTGTCGGCACCTCGTACCAGCTGGGCAACCTCGTCTCGTCCGCCTCGTCGACCATTGAGTCGACCATTGGCGAGCGCTTCCCGCTGCCGCCCAAGGGCACCACCAGCCGCTACGAATACGGCAAGGTCATTTGCATCTTTATGGGCTGCGTCTACGCCTATGTCATTCTCCTGACCTTTATCGGCCCCGAGCACCTCAAGCGCAGCTTCGACGCCGAGCACGACCAGGACCTGCGCGCTGTCGCCGGCGAGGAGACCATTGCCGATGCCATCCACCGCCGCGAGCGCATGGGCATGGGCCTCAACGCCGACGACCTCGAGGACATTGCGGCCATGCACGACGCCACGGAAAAGGCCGTGGTCGGCCACCGGGCATAGTTGGGCGCCGGCGCGCGCCAGGGTTACATATGAATGGGTTATTGGCAGCACGAAAAGCTTTTGGATAATGTCGCGTGAATGAATTCTAGTACTAATTGCCTCATGTGGAGCATTGTGTGGGCTGAAGCGGTTTAGTCCGAGGTTAAATCAACCTCGTGCGCGTGAATACAACGCCTGGAACTGGTATGAATGCGGACGAGACTCCTTTTGTAGAATGCTGCAAGAAAACCCCAACGCCGCTGTTGTACAAGGGAAAAAAGACACAGAGCACGGTAGATGCAGCCACACAGCCACACAGCCACACTAGTGCGCCATCACCGGCCGGCCGGCCGCGTTCCAGGCGTCCTCAAACACGGTCGGCTGCGGCACAAAGTCGCGTGGCTGCAGGCCGAGGCGGCGCACCATGCCGAAGCCGCCGGTGCCGACGCTCATGGACTGGCCCATGATGACGGACTCGCTGACGCCCTGGATGGGGTCATCCTTGAGTCCCGCGACGGCGTCAAACAGGTGGTCGGGCGTCTTTTCAAACGAGGCCAGCTGCAGCACGCTGTTGCGCATCTTGGCCAGGCCGAAGCGCGTGATGCCCAGCACCTGGCCCTTGTACGTCATCACGTCAGCCAGCAGCTCCATGTGGCGCGGGTCAATGTTCATGTCGCGCATCACGTTCTTGATCTCGACGGCAATCGACTTGCGCGCCGCCTCGACGCCGAGAATGTCGAGGCACTCCATGATGCTATTGGTCACGACGCGCGTGCCAATGACGCCCTCCGTGTTGATGCACTCGCGCAGCCCGTAGCCCTCGACGTAGACCGTGTGCTCCTCCTTTTCCGTCTGGATCACCGCGCGCGCCGCGTCGGGGTAGCCCGAGATGCCAATGGTCGGCAGCTGTCGCCGCAGAAAGTTGACGCGGAACAACATGTCCTGGCTCTCGAGCGCGCTCGCCTTCTTGGCCGCCGCCGTCCGCTTCGTCGTCCACTCGGCGCCCGCGTTGCGCACAATAATGGTAATCGTGTGGCTGGCCGCGTCCGGCAGGATCGAGCTCTCCTCAATCTTGAGCTTCTTGTGGCGGCGGATCGACTGCGCAATGTCGCCCAGGCCGACGCCCAGCTGCAGGTCGCTCAGCGCCTGCTGGTCGACTTTCAGAATGATGCGGCCCTCGTTGCCGTCCCACTCCTCCTCCACGTACTGCAGCACATCGGAAATAAACGTCTTCTCGATCCGGCCCTTGACGATGCGCGCCGCCTCAATCTGCCGCGGGTTCTGCAGCGGACAGGTGATGATGGGCGTGTTGATCTTCTTGGACGCGTTGATAATCTCCTTGATACGCGGCACGCCCTCGGTGATGCTCATGCCGGCCACACCGGCGAAATGGAACGTCTTGAGCGTCATCTGCGTGCCTGGCTCGCCAATCGACTGCGCGCCGACTGCGCCAACCGCGTGGCCCGGCTCGACGTGCGCCTTGCGGAACTTGTCCAGGCACAGGATGACAAACGCGCGCAGCGTCCGGTCCGACACCTTGGCCGTCTTGTCCACGTACGACCGGCGCAGCGCGTCGGCCGCGCCACGATAGGCCGCCGGCATCCGCGCCTCGGCGGCTGCCAGCTTCGTCGCCCGCTTCTGCACGTACTGCCGGATGTCGTCGAGGAACTTGCGCGCGCCCTCCTGCAGGTCGAGCCCGGCGTCCGACTGGTCCGTGTACGCCAGCACCGCGTTGGTCACCAGGTGCCGCCGCGTGTACTTGGCGCGCTCCTCGGCCAGCAGCCCGTCGCACACGGCCATGATCGCATCCGGCTCCAGTGACCGGTCCGCATTCTCCCATGTCAGCGCCTCCGCGTGCGTCCAGCTGCGCTCAAAGTTGACCGGCACCGCCGAGCCCTCCATGTCGAGCGGGTCGAGCCCGTCCGAGCCAAACTGGAACTGCACCACGTCGCCGGCCGACGTGCGCACCGTGTTGTCGTACTGCGTCGACAGGTCCTCGAGCGACTTCATCAGCCGCCGCGACATGTAGCCCGTCTCGGCCGTCTTGACCGCCGTGTCGACCAGGCCCTCGCGGCCCGAGATGGCGTGGAACAGAAACTCGGTCGGCAGCAGCCCCGAGTAGAAGCTGTTCTGCACAAAGCCCTTGCTCGCCGGGTTGCGCACGTTTTTGGGAAAGTGCGGCAGACTGCGGTCCTGGAAGCCGTTGGGCACGCGCTGGCCGCCGATAATCTGCTGCCCGACGACTGCCACCATCTGCGCCACGTTGATAGCCAGACCCTTGGAGCCAGACGTGGCCATGGTCAGCGGCGCGTTGTGCTTGCTCAACGTCTCCAGACAAAGGTCGCCGGCGGCCGAGCGGACCTTGCTGAGCACGCCCGAGATGGTGTTCTCCAGCGTCTGGTCGAGGTTGCAGCCGGGCGACTTCTCCAGCTGGCCCGTGTTGAACTTGCGGATCAGCTCTTCGCACTGCGCATTGGCCTCGCGCACGAGCACCTTGATCTTGGCCCGCAGCGTCTCCAGCGGGAACACGTCAAAGATGCCAATCGACAGCCCGTAGTTGCCCATGAAGCGCGCGCACAGCCGCGCGAGCCGGTTCATGGCCACGACGGCCTCGTTCGGGCCGTAGTCCCGCAGGATAATGTAAAAAACCGAGTCCTTCTTGCCCGAGCCCACCGTCGACTTGTCCATGCGGCCGCACATGACCTCGGAGTTGCGGATCACTAGGTAGTTGTCGTCGGGGTCCATGTCCGGCGTCTCGCCCGGCCGCCGCTTGTACGCCTTGCACTTGGCGTCCAGGTTGACCTTGACCTGGCTCGCCTTGTTGGGGCGCATCAGCACGCTAAACACCTGCTTGCCCGTCCAGAGCGCCTGCGGCTTGAGGATGGCCGGCGGCGGGATGTCGACCTGCTCGTTGGAGCCCGTCATGTGCGCGCACATGTACGCAAACGTGTGTCGCGTGAAGAAGCGGTCCTTCATGCTGATGAGGTAGGCCGCCGTGATAAAGTCCTGCGTCGCCGCCACAATCGGCTCGCCGTTCTTGGGCGTCGCCAGGTTGTGCTTGACGCCCATCAGCGTCAGCGCCTCGGCCCGCGCCTCCTCCGTCTGCGGCACGTGCAGGTTCATCTCGTCGCCGTCAAAGTCGGCATTGTACGGCGTACAGACGCACTCGTTGAGTCGAAAGGTCCGCCACGGCCGCACCTTGACCAGATGCGCCATGATGCTGAGCTTGTGCAGCGACGGCTGCCGGTTGAACAGCACAATGTCGCCATCCTCAAGGTGCCGCTCCACCACGTCGCCCACCTTGAGGTCCCGCGCCATCTGCTCCTTGTTGCCAAAGTTGAGATCCAGCTTGTAGCCGCCGTCGTCCTTCTTGATGATCGTCTTGGCGCCCGGCCACACCGCCGGGCCGTTGAGAACCAGCCGCCGCAGCTTGCGCAGGTTGATGTGGTTGGCGCGCTCCGGGTACGTCAGGTTTTTGGCCACCAGCTGCGGCACCGCCACCTCGTTTATGCTCAGGTTCGGGTCGGGCGAGATGACGGTGCGCCCCGAAAAGTCGACGCGCTTGCCCGACAGGTTGCCGCGGAAGCGGCCCTGCTTGCCCTTGAGCCGCTGCGAGAAGCCCCGGATGGCCTTGCCGTGGCGCGACTGCGTCAACCCCGGCAGCTCGCTGTTGATGTACATGGCCAGCTGGAACTGCAGAAACTCCCACTGCTCCATGAGCGTCGTAATGGGCGCGCCCTTGACCAGCGCCGTGCGGATCAGGCCGCAGACCTGCACGATCTCGGCCAGCTTCGTCGTCAGGTCGTCCTCCGTGCTCGACGTCTGCTGCGTCACCGACGGCCGGATGCACACCGGCGGCGCCGGCAGGTACTGCCAGATGAACATTTCGGGGCGGCCGTCGAGCGGGTCGAGGCCGAGCAGCTCGCAGTCGCTGGGACTGATCTTCTTGAAAAGGTTCAGCACGTGCAGAGGGTCCAGGTCCTCCAGCGCCCGGTGTAGATTCTTCTCCAGGTCGGGGATCCGCCGCTTGGCCTCGGCAAACGAGTGCTCAAACTCCTTTTTGCGTTCGGGCGCCACCTTTTTGGCCGCCGACGACTTATTGAACGCCACGAACCGGTCGTGCGCCAGCTTCAGCGGGCCAATCTTCTTGATCGTTCCGTTGAGCGCGAGGCAGTACGGGCACTCCTTGCTCTTCTTGCACGTCTCGTTGATCTTCTTGCAGACCTGTGTCTTGCGCAGGTTGTCGATGCCCGACTTCCGCAGCTCCTTGAGAAAAGACCGTCGGTCTGCCTCGACCAGCAGGACGCGGCCGCAGTCCTTGCAAATGTTCTGGAGGATCTTGACAATGAAGCCGAGATAGCCAATGTGGAAGGCCGGCAGCGGGAGGCGGACGTGGCCAAAGTGCCCGGGGCACATGCTGAGCGGCATCAAGCACGTCGCGCACTGGCCGATCTTGCTGGAGGTGCCCTAGAGGAGAGGAAGCCGTGTTAGCCACGCGACAGCCAGCGCATCAGAGGACGGACGAACCAGGCGCGGATCGAGGGGTCCGTGAGGATACGGTGCTCGGTTGTTCTCGACATCGTAGAGCATGGAGTCGGAGATTTCGAGGACGCTCTGCTTGACAATGTCCTGGCCGGACCTGGAGAGCGGCGTGTCAGCAGGCCGGGACGATGCGCGCAAACGGCAGACGCAATGACTCAAAACGTACTGAATGCCAAACTTGAAGCGCTTGAATTTCTTGGGCAGATCATCGACGACCTGCTCTTTGCAGGCCTTTGCGGAGGGTGCCATGGCGTGGAGCGGGTCTGCGCACTCTGCGCGTGGTCAATACGGCCTGGTTCGGTGTTCGTCGTGGCCCTTGCGATGCGCAATCGCCGGCGTCCGATGCGAAGACGCGAATCAACGTGAAATTCTCGATGCAGCTCGTCCCCCACCGTGGAAAAAAATGTCTGGAGTAATACCACGTGATTCTTTATCGTTATCGGTCCAGAAGTCGCTAGCTCGACCATCTGGCCCGGATTGCCTAGTATCATGTGACTGGATGCTCACGTAACAAGTTCGCCCTTAGCCGGCACCAAAACGGGTAGGTCAACCCGAGGAAACTAAATTTTCACCGCTGCCGACATAGCCGTAGAGCGCGGCGACGCGGAGAAGAGACGTGTGCAATGGATGTGTGCAAAGTATCTGTTTGTCTATTTTCATGGACAGGATTCAATTCAGTGCGCCCGCTGCAGCCAGGTCGTCCGTGGCGGCAAAGAGGAGGCGGCAGGGAAACAGCCCGAAATGGCTGAGCTTCACCCCGCATTCGTCATAGTGCGGTGGGTCCCGTAGTGCATACGGGCAGGTCCCGGAAGCTGTGGATGATCTGCTGGTTTTCGTTGCCGGTTTTCGTCTCTGATTTTCCGTGACACATGACGCGTCGAGCAAACTTGCCCTTTCTCCTACTTTGCCATTGCACCTGCACACGTTCCCGGACAAGCAATATCTCGCCACAGCCATGTCGTACGCCGCACAGCACCTCCAGGGGGTAAGTTTGCCGGTGGTCGACGTGCCAACGGGTTCGTGCCGATGATGGCCTGCTGACGTTTCCCCGCAGCTCAAGAACAAGAACCTGTTCTCGTCCGAGGCCTTTATTGACGGAAAATGGGTGGACAAGGCCAAGAAGTTTGACGTGCACGGTAAGCCAGCGAGCGGCCTCGCCAGACATTAGCGCCGTGCTGACGTTGAGGACAGAGCCGTCGACCGAGACTGTGCTCGGCCAGGTCTCGGATTGTGTGCTGGAGGACTTCCAGACGGCCATCCGCAGCGCCGATGCCGCCCAAAAGGCCTACTTTGCCAGCACGACGGGCGCCCAGCGCGGCCAGCTGCTCCGCAAGTGGAACGACCTCATTCTGGAGAATGTAGATGACCGTGAGTGCTGCACTTTTGTCCTGTTGCTCACCTTTTAACCTCGTTTAGTCGCGGTCATTCTGTCGCTCGAAAACGGCAAGACGCTCGCCGAGGCCAAGGGCGAGGTCCTGTACGCTGCCAGCTTTATTGCCTGGTTCGCCGAGGAGGCCACGCGCGCGTACGGCGTGACGATCCCGTCGTCGACGCCGCACACGACGCTGATGACGTTGCGCGAACCCATTGGCGTGTGCGCCATCATCACGCCGTGGAACTTTCCCGCGGCCATGATCACACGCAAGGTCGGCCCGGCTCTGGCGGCCGGCTGTGCCATTGTGATCAAGCCGCCCAGCGAGACGCCCTACAGCTGCACGGCGCTGGTCAAGCTGGCCGTCCAGGCCGGCATCCCGCCGGCGACCATCCAGGTCTGCCCGACCAAGGACCGCAAGGCCGCCGAGGAGCTAGCGACAAACCCGCTAGTCAAGAAGCTTAGCTTTACCGGCTCGACCCATGTCGGCAAGATGCTGGCCAGCCTGGCCACGAGCACGCTCAAAAAGGTCAGCCTCGAGCTAGGCGGCAACGCGCCGTTTATCGTCTTTGACGACGCCAACCTCGACCTAGCCGTAGAGGGCGCTATGGTCTGCAAGTTTCGCTGCTCTGGGCAGACGTGTGTGTGGTGCGTGTGCCGTCTGTTGTCTTGCTTTTTGTATCGCTCCTCTAACCCCTGACCCACAGCGCAAACCGCCTTTACGTCCAAAAGGGCGTTGCCAAAGCCTTTACCGCCAAGCTGGTCAAGGCTGTTCAAGCGCTCAAGACCGGCCCCGGCCTTGACCCGGCCACTACGCAGGGCCCGCTCGTCAACAAATCTGCCGTTGCCAAGGTGCACGAGCACGTCGCCGACGCCATTGCCAAGGGCGGCAAGGTCGAGGTCGGCGGCAAGGTTACGCGGCCGGTCGGCTTCTTTTACGATCCGACCATCATTTCCGGCGCCACTCCCGCCATGATCGTCAGCAAGGACGAGACCTTTGGCCCGCTGGCGCCCATTTTTGAATTTGAGACGGAGCAGGATGCCATCCGTCTGGCCAACGACACCGAGTTTGGCCTAGCCGGCTACTTTTACTCCCAGGACATTGCCCGCGCCCTGCGTGTGGCCCAGAAGCTGCAGGTCGGCATGGTCGGCGTCAACACGGGCAAAATCAGCGCGGCCGAAGCGCCCTTTGGCGGTGTCAAGGAGAGCGGCTACGGCAAGGAGGGCAGTCTCTACGGTATGGAAGAGTACCAGATCACTAAGAGCATCACCATTGGCAACCAGGACTTGGGCCAGTAGGTGTAGATTGCGTATAGTCACAGCCTCGATGGAATAAAAACATCACTGCCGTCTAGACGCTACTGCAGCCGGCTCCACCTGTCCTACTTACCCCGCGTTTTCTGCGTTAGTGTCCGTTAGCCCAGGACGTAGGATATGTTCTCCGAGCTCCGTATTTTTTTGGGCAATTTCATCGCCGTTATCAAAGGCTCGTTATTGGCCGCTTTCTGCGTAGTAACGTACAATCGAGTCAATATCCGTAGCACACTTGATTTTATTCTTATAGCTCTATCCACTTTGCTGCCTCAGTGCTGGAAGCGGAAGTCCAGCCGCTTGTTGCCCTCATCCTTGGTCGTGGCCAGGTAGTTCAGGCGCTCGTCCTCCGTCATGGCATTCCACTTGCGGTCCCGTGACTTGTTGCGCCAGACATAATAGCACTTAGTCAACAGGTAGATCACAATGTTCATCGCGGTGATGGAGAGCAGCTGCTTGTCGCCGCGCTTGTACAGTGGTGCGTCGTCTGTGCGGTAAATGTTCGAGGCGATAATGGCACCAGCCTGGACAAACATGTTGTAGGTGGCAGCCGAGACGGTGCGCAGACGGACCGCGTTGGAGTTTCGCGAGTTCCAGCCGACCTGGATAGGGTGCGCATTGGGATAGGCCAGCAACACGGTCGTGACCGCATAGACAGTCCACTTGTTCGTTTTGGCAGTGTAACCGGCATAGAGCCAGGCCAGAAAAGGCAGCGCCCAGATCTGACCAACCATGGCCGTCAGCGTCAGCTCGTTCCAGATCTCGGCGATGTAGGTCAAAATCAACATTGTGATGATGTGGGCGACAGTGTAGGGAATGGTGAGCAAGTTGGTCTGGAATGTGTTGAAGCCGAGACCCTTGAGCGAGAGTGTCAGGTACTGTGTTGGGGGCGTCATGGGAATCTGGAAGACAAGGCCGAGAATATAGAGTGGCCTGTTTGGATGGTCAGCAAACGACGCGGAACAGGAACATAGCAGCCGACACGTACCAGAGATCATAGTCCCGCAGACTCTGGAAGAGCGTGCGCGGCGTGATGGGCTCACGGTTGTGCATCGAGCTCTTGGTGGGATCTTCGCGAAGGACACGGTTGACAATGATTTTCTCCTCTCTGTACTTGATTAACACGAGAAGCGGCGGGCCAAGGAACAGGAAGGTTGGGAACATACCTCTCGTTGAACCAGCCCTTCTGTCCGCGGAACCAGCTGGCCGTCTGGCAGGGTCCCGGGGGCATCAGCAAGAAGGCCATCACACCAATCAGCAGGGTGAGAAGGCCCTCGAGCAAGAACATCCAGCGCCAGCCAGCCCGCGACTGCACGCCGCGCATGTGAAGAAGACCGTAGGCCAACAGGGCCGAGATGATGTCGGCAATGCTCATAGATGTCCAGAAGAAGCCCAGGCGGATAGACATTTCAAAGTGCTTGTAAAAGTACGACAGGTACAAGATGACGTCGGGGATGAAGCCGCCCTGCAGCATACCGAGAAGCGCTCGTGTGGCCAAAAAAGACGAGCGGCCCGTTAGCCAGAACTGGCACACGGCCACGATGCTCCAGAGGATCATCTGCATGGGGATCCAGCGGTCGGGACCCATCCACTTGGACACTAGCTGCGATGGCAGCTCAGAACAGAGAAAGGCTAGCTTAAAGACACTGTTGCCGAGGTTGTAGTCTGGCCCGTTAGCAGGCAGAAACGGAACGAGGCGTGGCCGAAAAGAAGCATACCATTCGTCGTCATGTGGAGATCCACGAGAAAGTTGTCCGTCAGCGCTTGAGACAGGTTCGCGCGGTCCAGCTCCAGCGCCATGAACATGATGCACGCCCAGATCATGATGCGAAAGTCAATCTTGCGCACCAACCGGTTCTCCTCGCGCCATGTCCAGCGGAAGAGCGGGTCGAAACGATGCACGTTTTCCCAGTCCGCGCGCGGCTGGTACTTTTCCGCCAGGTCGGGGTCGTCAAACACGCTCTGCTGCGTCGCAATGGCATCGGGGTCGTAGTCGCGTGTCCGCTGAAACCAGAACTGCTTCGGCTTGACAGCCGCACCCAGCGGGGGAATAGCCGATGAGCTGTGTCCATCCGAGTCCGACCCGTGGTCGACCGTGCTGACGGCCGGCGCCTTCTCTGTGGCAAGCACCGTGGCCATGGCTTCGGCAGGGGAAAGGCAAAGGGTTGGATGCACTTGATGGAAAGATCTTCACTTGCCGGGAGAGACAGGCAAGGAAGTATGTACTTAAGTATGCAGGCCCGAGATCTTGCCACACTCCTATGCCGCAGAGTCGGATCGTATGTCGGCAGGCCCAGTCCCGCGGATACATCCCTTGCAGTGCATATAATGCTCGTGGAAAAAACCTCATGTGCAGGCTTTTCACGGCTATCCCGGTCAGGGTGCCTTCTCAGGTCTCCCGCCCAGCATTCGTGACAGCACCATGCTAGCACATCAGCGACCAAACATCCAGTTCCAGTGGATTGAAGTCGGAGACCCCACTTGGGCGCGCGGCAAGCCTTGCGTCATCGGGAGGCTAGATGTCGCGGGATCTAGGCCCGCTGGGCTTTAACGCAGAATAGTAGAGGTTTCGGCCGACGGTCTAGAGCCCGCTATCGTCGTTCACTTGCGCCATTCTCGAATTGCAGCTTGACGATTGCAAACATCCCGCCAAGAATTTCGTAGCGTAGTCCAAGCAATTGAGCAAGCCGCCAAGCTGTGCAAAGTGCGCCTTGGCCCGCGCATTTGTCCTTTGTGCTCTTGTGTGCTATTGCGTGACGCTCATTTCGTAATCGTTATCCCCGCTTGCGTAACGGCTGTTAGTCCTAACTGGGGTAGTGATAAGCCAGAGGAAAGCCTTACTCGTCTTGATTTTCCAAAAAGGGATGGGCGTGGGGTAGAGATAACATAATTCAAGCCGGATTTCGATATTCCGCCGTTATGTGCCCGGCGATGAGCCCAATCTTTGGCAGGCAGTTTCCAACATCGCGGCCGCTCCACCAACAAGTCTATACCAGAACCAGCTCATGTCCGCCCTTGCGGGCCTGATGGTTTGATTACCACGTTCACTCAGCTAGAAGCACCAGCGATGGCAACAGTGTGTGCGGTTTGCGGAGACTCGTGCAGGTTCGTCCTATCCTCTGCCGGGTTACGCCGTGCATCCTGGGCTTCTGTCACCTCGGAATGTGCTCTCTATGTGGCGGTGGCAATCGTCAGTGTTGAAAATTGCAAACCTTGATTGTCAGAATGTGATCATATCGCTTTGTGGCGGAAAACTCAGTCTTCCGAGTAGTACGAAAATTGAGATGCTCTGGGGGATCTACTGTCGTACGAACCCCCCAGAACTCTTGGTCACGTCGTCTCCAATATCTGAGCTCCATGGACCGAGACGTGCCGGTGTGTCCGTGTGGCCAGTTCTATTGCAGACGTATTCGGCGCTGGCGCGGGCGTCCTCGTGGCAGCCACAATATTGCGGCCGCCGGGCTCGCATCCAGACAAAGATAGAGAGAAGCTTCAAGACTGGACAACGCCAAACATAGCGGTGATGGTGATATTCAGGCCAGTGATCTTGGCGATGACGACAACATCGTTGGACCTCTGCGGCAAGACGGTTGCGCCAATCCCGATTGACGACTTACAGATCAGCCGCAGTTATCAACATCCAAGCCGGATAGCTTCAAAAGACAGAATCGGCTCCGAACGTGGTAGCAGTGGGTTTTGTGGCTGATTATCGAGGTGACAAATAGCCGTAGTTTGCTGAAGTTTTCCTCGGTATAACTTCCATCTATCCTACCGTACGTTCCTCGCTCTTTCCTTTCAAGAAATTCGAAGTTAATAGAACTTTACAGTGTATACACAGTTGACGCACCGTAATTTCGCATTACGCTAGGCGGAAAGAAGAAGGCTGCATCAACGGCACGCAATTCGTACCGAACATATCGCATCATCATGTTTCAGCCTATGCCTAGGCAATGATAGCCAAGAAGCGGCCGTGAAAGCTAACGGTGCGTCTGATAAGGATAATGTAGTACTTCTGCCATGATCACTACACATGAACGTGGATGTCGTGATCTGCGTTCACCCGAAAATGCGTTGCTATTCGTCGCTGATGCGATTGAAGCTTGATAATATGCGTCCCATCCGATGAGGGGTAACGGCCGTGCCGTAGTAGGTACGGGGTATAAAAGATGCTGCATCTGTCTGGGAATCTCGTCCAGGTAAGACCAACAGCATCATCTCTGCACCATCCACCCGCTCAAGTTGACCTTCACTATGGCTCCTTCAGCTGTTGAGACCATAATTGTGCCCAAGACGGCCCAGGGCGCGCACCGCGAGCCCCTCAAGCAGTCGGGCGCCCTGGAGAAGGAGACTTTTGTCGACCTGACTCCGACCATTGGGCGCGAGTTCCCCACGGCCAACCTGGTCGAGTGGCTCGACTCTCCCAACTCGGACGCGCTGCTGCGGGATCTAGCCATTACCAGTAAGAGAGACATCAACGAGACAGGACACCTACATGTACTGACTGCTGGGTTCTAGTCTCGGAGCGCGGTGTGGTCTTCTTCCGCAAGCAGGACAACCTGACAAACGAGCTGCAAAAAAAGCTGATCCTGCGGCTCGGCGAGCTGACTGGCCGTCCGGCCTCGTCGACGCTGCACATCCACCCCGTTATCAACTCGGAGCGGGAGCTTGGTGGTGATGATCCGGAGATCAGCACGATCAGCTCCATCCAGAGCAAAGCCTTTTACAAGTTGGACGAGCGGTCGCGGACGAGCCCCAAGAAGCAAAGTCGCGCCCAATGGCACAGCGACATTGCCTTTGAGCCAGTGCCGGCAGACTACACGTCGCTGCGTCTGGTGCAGCTGCCCAAGACTGGAGGTGGTGAGTTTTGGCCGCGTTTTGGTTTTTTTCTACTCCTTCTCTAACACCCCAAGACACCCTATGGGCCTCTGGATACGACATCTACGACTCCATCAGCCTGCCATACCAAAAGTTCCTCGAGTCGCTGACCGTCACCTTTGCCAACCCCGGTTTCAACGCGATTGCCGAGAAACACGGCTTCAAGTTGTACGACAAGCCTCGCGGTTCACCTGAAAACGTCGGCTCCGAGCTGGTCGCCGTCCACCCGCTTGTTCGGACGAACCCCGTCACCGGCTGGAAGAGTATCTTCCCGGTCGGCGGCCATGTCTCCCACATCAACGACGTCACCAAGGAGGAGAGCACCCAATTGCTGGACTGGTTCCTCGAGCTCGTGTACAAGAACCACGACCTACAGGTCCGGTTTAAGTGGGAAAACGATAACGATATCGGTACGATTGGCGGTTTGCCTTGCACGTTCTGTACATTGCTGACAGTGAAACAGCTCTCTGGGACAACCGCAGCGTCTTTCACACGGCGACATTCGATTATGCCGGCCAAGGCGAACGCTTTGGCAATCGTGTCGTCGGCCTGGGTGAGCGGCCATACTATGACCCCGAGAGCAAATCTCGTCGTGAGGATCTTGGGCTTGAATGGGGGTTCTAAATGCCGAGCGAGCCCTTGTATGTTGCCTTTGATAGCGTACGATGAGCAAGAACAAGGTTCTGTCTCTGCATGGCATGCTCGCTCGTTGTTTGTCTTTGAGCATCTACTTATCACCGGGCGAGTCCCCGGATCCGCGCCGGTGGAAATCGAAAAGCAACCACATCTTCGGTTGACGTGTCACTTCCGTGACCCCAGGCTTTGTATGTGCGTCATGTCACGTGATAAATCATCGGCTCGGGGTTAAATTCTTTTGATTAGTCATGCTCGTACTCCGCCCGCAGCCCGTCAAAGCTCCGATCGGCTTTCCTCGCTTTTTGCCTTGAACGCCGTCCGGCACGCGTCCGGCAAGGATGAAGCGAATGAAGCTGTCGGCTTGAATGTGGGCCGGCATTTTCCGCGATTGGGCCTTCCAGAACCGACAGGCATACCGCGAAAACCAGACCGAACAATGCAACCTGCGTGCGCCCAAAACTGGCCACGCAAAAGACCCATGCACGGCCCGGCTGCCGGTGAACCCCCTTTTGTCAAATAAGGCGCCAACATGCTGAAACCAGTACACAGAATTGCAGCAGTAGGGCATTCCGGTGACTCCGTGAGCCGTGTCTCAGTCACCAGCATGCGCTGGCTGACGAGCCCGACGGCCGACGGAATCGAGGGGGGACTGGCCGATCAAAGATGCACAGGTGTTTGAGTAATTTACGGATACGGAGCGTGTAAAATCCTGCTTTGCGTTAGGCGTAGCCCCTGCTCCTTGGCTCTCGAGGAGGAGTCCTGGTCGACCTCCGGTCACTGGCGGTTCGTCGGGAGCTCCTTGCTGGCAGTGGCCCCGACGGCGGGTGGGCTAGTGAACGGAGCGCTTTGCGCCGTGAATTTCGCCGTCTGCCCACTAGGAATGGAGGTGACCGGGACAGGCTAGAGGCCGGCAATGGCAAAGCAGCGAGTAAAGAGCGAGGGCGCGACGGAGGGGACACATACTACAGAAGACGACTCCGTTCAATACGGTCGCGAACGACAGGCTAGCCAATACGGAACAGACGGAGATGACGTTGGCAGGCTCTCATCGGTTTCGGGTTGCTGCCCAGCGCGCTATTTTAATGATTGCTGGCCGTTTGTCTGTTCGTCTGGCCTCTTTCCGGACGACTCCGAACGACATTCGGCGGCATACTTTGGGGGCATAAAAATAGGGGATACAAAAAGGGGAGAGGCTGAAAAAAAGGGGGCTAGTCTAAGGGAACAAGAGCCGAGGGTGAGAAATATGCAGAGCCGCGGGAGCCGGAGCAGAATGGTTGCAGGAGGAGACCAAGAGACCGAGGGCCCTGGGCCGAGAAGAGGCAGATACGTGGCCGCCAAAAAACTGGGGAGAGTTCGGAATACCGGCTTGCGTCACCACGAGCGAAAGCTGCAGACGGGCCCGTATTTTGCTGGCCAAGTCGCAGCGGACGGTGACGTAGAGTGCTTGGCCGGTAACGAAATGGGGCACGGCTCCGGCATCGAAAGGTATGCGCGTGATTTACCGGACGGTGGAGAGAGAAAGAGAAACAAGAAAGAGGACACAGAGACAGGGGCCGGCGAAACATAAGGAAACAGGCTAGCTGAGCGTGGTCTGACGAGAGCGCCAGCCAAAGCACCAGCAAAGCCAGAAAAAAGATACTTCCAAGCGCCAACGCCGCGATCCGCTGTTCTCTTGGGTGCCGTAGGACGGCCGGAGTCGACCAGGAGGCGGCCGGTCTGCGTGGCGGATCACATGGGAGGAGAAGAGGGGAAATGGCAGGGTCAAAAAAATAGAAAAGGCCGAGGGTGGCAGAAAAAGCCGCGATTTACTCCGTTAAGATTGGAAAGTCGAAAGCAAATACACCGAAAAGGAGCAAAAGAATCCGGCACTACCGGTTCGCAGCCGAGGTGCCTCCGTGCACTTTTCCGTGCCCCGGCGACACATTGCACAAAGGGGCCGTTGAATGGCCTGTACTTCGCTACAGGCCACTAAAAGATGCGGCCGAGGAAAGTTGAGAAGCTGCCTAGCCGTGCGCCTAATTGGCCCTGCACGGGACAGCTTTTACATCTCTTGGCGGACGGAGCTTGGTGCTGCTCCGGGAGGGGTATCTGCGCCGGACCAAGCGGGCCAGAGTCAGGAGGGCGCAGGACAGAGGCGCGGTGGCGCTCGAGGACCAGAAGGAAATAGCAGGCCCATCTTTGCCAAGGAGGGGCTGTTTGTTGGGCGGCATGGCGTGCGACCACCTCCTTCTGCTGACCCGTCCGTCCTTACGTCTCTCTTTCTCCGCCAGTCGCGCATTCCGTGCCTGGGATTCACGTACGAGTAGCAAGAGCATCCGTGGCGCGTGGCCCCTCTACCCTGCTCCGCCTGGCCAACCGGGGGGCGTAGGAGCAGGGCGGCAAGGACAGGAAAGAGCGCCGCCCGTGCCCAGCTCGTGCGCCCAGCGGCGGCGTTATGCTTTTTTCCTTCTCCCTTTCTCGTTCCTTTTCTCCCAGATTCCCTACGGAGTTCGTGGAATAAGCACGCACCGCCTCATTTGCTCTTTTTGCGACGGCCTCCTTGGGCTGCAGCTCACGGCGCTGTTAGGCATATGTACAACCCGACGGCTGATGCTGGTGCTGGGCCCTGGCATCACATCCTCCCTTGTGTCTTACTGGCAAGGCGTCCAAACGAGAAAGATACAACGCAGAAAGACGAGTACGAGTACGTCCGGCAACTCGCGCACTTAGTTTTCACGCCCGCCTGCAATCGCGACCGCAAAATGTGCAGTCGGGCGGGACTGTCCCTTCATACGTTGTACTGGTCGAGCATCAATGGGGGAAATTAAGGTGCAATAAAATACTCCGTGACTGTGGCTCCCCACAATTGCAATTTGCAAGCGCTTTGGGGGTTTGGAACACAGCTGGGACGTTCCTACCGCCGCAGCAATGCAGCCCCGGCCCCCAAGAAGGGCCAGGCCAGACCACCACCGCCCACCGCGTCAGACGATGGCGACGGCAGGCGCGGCGCGCCGGTAGCCTAACACAGCCCTGAGGGAACGCAATGATCGAAGCACGGACAGAGACATTGGGCGCAGCTGCCGCCGTGTCCGGCCTTCGTGCGCACGAGTGAGATTCCAAAGCCAGATCTTCGTATTTCATGTCGTCGCCTTCTGCAGTCGCCGGGCCGATCTGCCCCGGTGGCTGCCTGCTGCCGGGTTCCTTTCTCGTTTGTCTTGCAGCTTTTTGTCTCTAATGGGCCTGCGACGGTTGCTCCTTCCGCAGATTTCCATGGCCACCGGCCGGTGGTGACTGCCTCTATTAAGTACGAGTCACCGCTGTTGTCCTGCGCGGTGACCGCCGTGAAAATGGCAGTGGCGACCTGGCACTCCGGCGACGCCAAGCCCCTGCGTCCCTGCGCTTCGACCAGCGCAAGATAATGCCCCGCTTTTATCTTCGCCTGCGCTGTTGCGCGTCCGTCCCTTCCCCTTCGAAACCCCGGCATCATCACCCGATCCGCCCGCGACGCTCTTTCCTTCCGTTTTCCTCTTGTCCACCGTCTGCGCGCTATTTCGAATTTAAGTGATTTTCTTGAATTAATTTTTCCTCGTGTTGTCTCCCAGAGCTGCGACGCCACACCCCCCCATTTCTTGTCCCTCCCACACCCCCCCATACCATCAACCGCCGCGCCGTCCGTCCGTTTCCTCAGTCGTCCTCCAGTGGCCCCATATTTTTCTCCCGTCATCCGCCCACCGCCTACCGCCTACCGCCCACCGCCTACCGTGCCTTCCTGCCGCGCGAAGCCCTCAGCACCGCCTACTTTTCGCCCGTCTCGGGCTTGCCCCCTCCTCGCACAAACTTTTCGGTTTCCTCCCAACGCCGTCTTGTCTTTTCCTCCTTCCTTTTCAACCTGCATCAAAATTTCACTTTTTTTTTTGTATCGCTTCTTTTTCTTGCGCCGGCAACCCTCGCCGGTGGCCGCCGAGCATCCCTCCCCATTACGCACCTCCGGCAGCAAAACCCACCCAGGCGGCCTGCCGAAAAGCCCTGACAGCTTGCCTAACAGCCAGCTAAAAATTGAACACCAGCCTCTCCACCCCGCGCGTTTCGCGTGCTGTCCGCCCGAAGCTCCGTAGTCGTCGCCGGCCGTCTTTGCCACTTGTCTCTTATTCTCCCTTCCGACCCTTCCTCGTCCTCTCTCTCTCTCTTTCTCTTTCCTCTCTTCCTCCTTTTATCGCATACCCACCTCGGGCCTGTCTCCGGCTTGCTTCACTCTTCCTGTCTTCTCTCCACCCCTATCCCGACGAACTAGCGACAAAGCGCGTCATCTGCTCATCACAATCGCTCTCCGCCAGCTCCAACCAGTTTCCACGATGTCGAATATTGTCCGCGCCACGGCACTGCGCGCCGGCGGTGCCTGTGTCCGCTGTCGCAAGGGCAAGACTAAGTGCGTGTACGAAAACGGCCGGGCGCCGTGCCGCAACTGCGCCAAAGGCATGCACGAGTGCTATTTACCCTCCGAGTCGATGAGCCACGGTGGCCACGGCGTCTCGCCAGCCCGCATTCCCCAGCGCAGTCGCGAATCTCTGCCGGGCGATAACCGCGCCGCCGGCAGTATCGTCGACCGCCCGGTACCCAACCCGTCGGCTGCTTCCCGCCATCCTGGTGTGGGAACTGAAAAGTGAGTGTGGTCCTTCGCCTTTTACACTGTCCTCTTTTCCGCTCGTCTGCTCTCCTCCCGGTCCCGATCGTTTGGCAAAACTCACCGCTCCCGGCGTTGCTCGCAAATCTGCTAGCGGTGAGCACAGCGCCTCGAAATTCCTCTTCGCCGCTTCATCCGGCCGGCCGCTAGCTTCGAGAGGCCATAACGGCAGAGCTGGCTGTTTCCCACTCCGTTATCATTTATCCAGTCTCCACCTCCTTTTCCTGTATCTCACCTATTACGGTCAAGCGCGTTCTAACCATGGCGCTCTCACTAGGCTCACTCCGGAGTTGATGGCAGAGTGTGAGCGGGTCATCACCAAGACTCTGCCTGCCTGCGTCGCCTTCCACAAGCCGTCTTTCCTGCAGCAGCTTAAGAACGCCTCCCTGGACCCGTCCATGGTCCACGCTCTCTTGACGATTGCATCTCGGTGCGTTGCGCTGCTGTTCTGTTCTTGCCTGCTGGGCCCCGCGATCTAACTCGAGCAGGTACTCTCCAAACCTGACTCGTCGCTATGGCGGCCATGGCGGCGGTACGGCTGCTGCCGAGCACTTTGCACAGAAGACGATCAACCTGATCATGCAGTCCCTCGATCATCCCAGCCTGGGCGACATCCAGGCGCTGTGCCTGTTGGTGATCCACGAATGGGGTTGCCGCAACGCGGTTCGCGCTTACATCTACCTCGGCCAGGCCGCCCGCATGGCCCAGATGTACCGCATTGTTCAGACACACCAGGCCACGGATGCGGACAACTTTCTTAAGGAGGAGGCTTTCCGCCGCACGCTGTGGCTGATTTACGTGCTCGACTGCTTCTTGACGAGCAGCCCTGGCCGCCATCCGGCTCTGTCCTCGCTGGATATCGCCGATGTTGCTCTGCCGTGCCAGGACATGAACTTCAACTTTGGCAGCCCGGTCTACGTGCGCACCCTCAGTGGCATCGCACCGGGCGTGGCTCCCGATCCGGACATCGCCCTGGCCGACGTGGGCGAGTTTGCCTACATCGTGCTGGCCACCAAGGTCTGGCGCAGCGTCGTCGAAATGATGACGACTACGACGGTGGACAACTATTCGGATGCGCGTTGCGCTGACCTCGAGGCCGAGATCGACGCTATTCGCCAGTCTCTTCCAGTGCACTTCGCCGACAAAGCGGGCCAGATCAATCTCCACATCACCATGGGCAGCGGCTTTACATATGCTATGATCCACTGTCTGCTCCAGTGCGCCACGATCTTTGTGAACCGGCGGCGGATCCTGCAGTTTGTGACGGCCGATAACTTCAATATTGAGGAATGGGCGGCCAGCAACCCGGAAAACCATTTGATTGACAGTGTGTTTGGCGCGTCGCACAGTATAATCGCCATGCTTGTCGCGCTGGAGAACGGCGCGGACAAGGACTCGATCCTGTGCTTCCCTGTTGTGATGCTCTTCTCCGCCTTCACGGCAGGATCGACTGTGTCCTACCTGTATCTCAAGGGCCTGGCGCCGGCTAACGCGACGGAGACGGCATCGCACATTGTGCGCGACAGCCTGCGCCTCATGAACGACGGCGCCGAGTCCTGGCCTCTGGTCATGCCGTGGAACCGCCACCTGACGGTCATGGCAAAGGTTCTTCGTGATGTTAATGCCCGCGATGAGCACCCCGAATCGCCTGACGGGCTGAAGCCTGCACACGAGTCGCCCTACCTGAAGGACGATGTCTCGTCCCAGCCGGATACGAATCCGGACGCCATGGAGTATGAGCACGAGCAGCAAAACGCCCCCTCTTCGCAAGAGCCGATCGCTTTGTCCGAGCGCAACAGCGAGCCGCCGCCGCCGAGACGGACTGGCATTGCTACCATCAACGGCGGATCGGCCGGCGCTACAACCCCAGCTACTGCCAGTCCACCGGCACATCCCGTGGGGAAACTCGAGTCCCCAGAACCACAGGTAGCATCGCCCAACCAGTCTGGGCCTAGCATCGACATCAATGCCAAGGAGCTCTGCAACGCTTTTGAGAGGCAGCTTCTGGAGCTGGACGATCTTGCCGCATTCATGGGCGGTGGTGTATAAGGGGCCGAGGGCGCAAAGTGCGTTGTGCCTTTGTCCTGTCTCTTTTGCAGTGTTTTGATTTCTATGGCTGGCTGTCTGCAACGGTAGCATTTCTGGCTCAGGGGGCACGAGCCATGTTTGAACGGGTTTGTTTTTGTGATTTGCATTTGCCGGCCGCAGGAACTGTGCTTTTGAGTGTGATTCGGGTTTCGGCGTCGGTCATGTGTTTGATGCAATCATGTCAGGGTGGTGACCGCATGTAAGGAAAAGGGCAAAGATGTGGGAATTTGTTATGTAAGACCAGTGTGGACAAGGGCGTTTGACCTCGGCCCGGTGGCCGAGATGTACCATGTATTCCCCGGAGGGACCAGCGCAGAGCTTGATATCGAGACATGTATTCACTGTAAAGAATTTCATCACCTGCTATTTCTATGACAGCTAGGCACAAGACAACCTGAATACTTTGCACCCGTTACGATTACACTACGGCCTAGGTACTGAGCCGGACCAAGCCGGGATTCCACTGGCGATAGGGCAGGACGTTGTAGGCGTGAGCAGATGACGAGCATGTCGAGCTCGTTCATAGCCGACAGCAGTGGCATCGTCGGACAGGTTGCCTGTCCGGCTAGGATCGTACTCCCAGACAAACGTGTCCATCAAGAAGTCTACCGGTTGACGTGATGTTGCCGCGCTCAAGGTTGGCCAGGATCCAGGTCATGTTCGGCCACGTGGGCAGTAGAGGACGGATGACTGTCATCAGGATTATGCTTCCAGTAACCTACAGCACAATAGCCGGGCCCGCATAGCGCGACGTCAGGACACCAGGGCACAGTGGACCGGCCCCGCGGCGAGGCATTCGCCCGAAAAGCCGTCGCGCCAGGCGTCAGCGACACAAGTCGAGCGCGGTCCAGCCGAGCACGTCCAGCCAGCCGCCGCCCGACCACTGCGCCAGTAGCGCGCCCGCCCGCCACACATACGCCGTGCCACTGCTGCCGGGCTGGCGTAGACGCCGCGGTCCGTCTGCTCTTCTGGTCCAGCCGCCGTCTTGTCGCCCCCACTCCAGCGCGCCGGATCGGACTCGTAGTGCTGCGCCCAGGTGGCCGTATCTGGTGGATGCCCGACAAGAAGCGAAATGGATCATCGGGACGGGGGAAGCGGTCGTATGGAAAGGTCGTGTCGGTCAAGAAGGTCGAGAAGGTCGAGAAGGTCGAGAAGGTCGAGAAGGTCGAGAAGGTCGAGAAGGTCGAGAAGGTCGAGACGATTGGTCCCGGTCACGCGACGCCGACATGCCGCAGCAGGACGACGACGACGAGGCTCAGCACAGAGATGGCCAGATGCACCGGGCGTAGCCTGCTGTACGGCGGCGGCGGCGGCGGCGGCGGCGGCGGCGGCGGCGGCGGCGGCGGCTCAGAGGGGCCTACCGGTCGCTAGTCCATTAAATGGCGACGTTTATCGTAACGAGGCCAAGCAAGAAGACGTGATCCCTATTTCCATCTCAGCTGACACACGTGACTGTCCATAAAAAATACACTATCCCTAAATGGCATCTTGCGTCTTACAAATCCGCTTCCTCGACATTACTCTGCGTCCACCAGCGTCGCCCCCGTTTCGGCCGTCTTCAATGCCGGTGTCGTCGGTGCCGTGGCCCCAGCCTTGATAAACGCCTCCAGCAGCACCTTGAGCTCCGCCACCTCGGCACGCAGCTGCCGCACCTCAATGACGGCCGGCTCGTCGGCCACGTTGGGCTTGACCAGCTCGACCTTTTTGTTCCAGCCGTCCGCCTCCATGTCAAACGGCACGACGGCGCTGCTGCTGCTGGCACCGGACGGGTTGACACTGAGACCGAGCTGCTCCCACTCCTCAATGACGTCGTCGTCCGCGTCACCACGCAGGCGGTTGGCCCGGATCTCGCGGGCCTGGCGCGTCTCAAAGACGGCGGCCAGCAGCAGCAGCGGCGAGTACAGCGTGGCCATGACATAGTCGTTCATACGCTCGTACAGACGCTTGCTCATCCACCACTCAAACGGCAGCGCCAGCAAAAAGACCTCGACCAGGTTCAGCGGCGGGATGAAGACGTTCTCGTCGGGCGCGCGCACAAACTGCATCGTCTTCTGGGCAAAGAGTGCGAGGTACTCGTCGTCGGCGTTCTCGTAAATGTCCTCGTACGCCGAGTTGTACAGTGCAATCAGAATGTTGAGCAGCACGACCATGACGATAAAGGTGAAGCAGTAGTACAGGATGATGCCAAAGGGGTGGCCAAACTGCTCAAAGCCCTCAAAGTCGGGGCTCTGCATGACGGCGTTGGCCATGGCCTGGACGATGAAGCCGACGTCGCCCAGCACGTGGTCCTGCGCAATGTCGAGGCCGATAAATGACTGCAAGAAGCCAATGAGAATGACAATGAGCAGCGCAAAGAAAATGACCGACTCCTTCATCATCACCTTGAGCACCACCAGCATGGCGCCAAAGAAGCGGAAGCTGTCGAGGTACAGCAGCAGCCGGATCCAGAACATGGGCGCACTAAAGGCCAGGAAATTGTAGCTCAGCTCGTTGAAATGCTCGCGCGGACCCTTGACGTCCTGGTCGCCCGACGACGGCTTAGTGTAGGCCACCAGCCGCAGCGCCAGGCTCGTCAGCAGCAGCGAGTACAGCACGCCGTTGAACGCGTCCCAGAAGCCCAGGATGTAGTAGCCCGCCTTCCAGATCTTGGCCACGAGGTCGAAGAGGAAGCCAAACGTGAAGAGGTACAGCACAATCTCGACAAAGTCGAGGTCGCCACTGCGGTTGATCGTGTTGATGGCAATCGTAAAGAGGCCGAGGTACATGATCGAGAAGAGAATCTGGGCCGCGTTCTGGTACATGGGCGCCCGCATGCGGTCAGGGTCGAGGTGCGACACAAACGACGTGTTGTCACGCCCGCGGTAGTCGACAAAGTTAGCTGGATCGTCCTCGTCCTGCACCAGCCAGCCGCGCCACAGGTGGCCAATGCACTTTTGGTAGCCCGAAGACCCGATCACGCGCAGCGCGTGCAGGTCGACGGCCTTTTCAATCACGTTGGACGGCAGCGTCGGTTCCTGGTCGATCAGGATCGAGTACCGCTTGAGCAGCACCGCGTGCATCAGGTAGTCAACATCTTCCTCGTCCTCAATGCTGTGTCGTTAGAGGACGAGAACGAGAGTGAGAGAGAGAACAGAACAACCCACATATGCTTCGCAATCACTTCGCAGGCCGTCCCGCGCACCTGGTGCATGCTCGCATCCCACAGCTCAGCCAATGCCTGGTGCCGGAACCAGCGCTTGCAGATCAACAGGCAGTACACCACACACGCCTTGTACTCATCCCCGCCGGCCTCGCGCGCTGCCTGGATCACCTCCTCCGTGATGATCTTGCTGTGCGAGCGTGTCACCGGCTCCTCGTCCATCTCGCACGGAATGCATTCCTCGACGAGGTGGTGTAGCCGGATCGCCACCTTAGTCACCTCGGCCGGCGGAAAGGCTGGTTCCAGGCTGTCGTTTGCGTACGCAGGGAGCACTATCTGGTCAGCCGTGTAGCGGAAAAGCCCTGCCACGCCAAATACTCACGCCTTCTTCGCGTCTCCTCCAGAAACACCTGCCGGTGCTCATGCGCCGGATGCTTGTCCCAGCCTAGAAGCCGGCGCCAGAGCGAGCTGCCCGACCGGCGTGCACCGCGGCTGGACATTGTGCAGAGTAGAGGCAAAGGCGGTTGTGCAGTCGGGCGTCGGCGAGCCGTCAATGGGAGACGGGAGATGCGGGATAATAACCAACAGGCGATTTGCTCGAGCTCTTGTTTGTTGCTAAAAGTCCAGCTGTGCAGGGGCTGGAGAACGGTGTGTGCTACGGAGAGGCACGGTAATTGCACACGGGGTACTTCCCAGGTCCGTGCAATGTGTGGGAAAGTCTGCCAGCCCATGTCCCCACAGTGCGTGGCAGACACCAGCCGAAACTTTTTGTGGCTCCACAACGTAACCGATCGGCTAGCCTGGAAATGACGTCGCAGTTTTGCCCCATCGCGATCTGGCATGGGCCGAGCTGAGCCCACGGTCTGAGGCAGGGAAGTAGCAAAAGTCACGCCAAGAGTCTTGGAGTTGACCCCAAGCCGATAGCAAGATAAGGACCGTCTTACAAATAGGCCGCGGCCTTTCGAGGCCAACGGTGACTCCTTCGGCCTGTTTGGACATAGGCAGCCATCGCACTAAAGCGTAGCTTCCCTTGGTTGCCTAGCCTGCCGCGGTAGGCGTACTGGCCAGCAGCCAATCACAGCGCTGCTTCTCTCCGGCGGTTCTGCCCCGCTGCCCAATGGCAAGGCTGCCGTCTGGGGGCATCAAAACGGCAGGCGAAGAGTTTGGGATGTCTCCCGCCTTGCAGAATTGTTTGTAGTGTCGTCTTCTACCTGTTGCTGTACTTTTATAGGCCTCGACTCTCGACGTAGCCGTCGTTCTCCGGTCAGAGGCGGCCCAAGCCCCGGTCGCCGTTGCCCAAATCCTCCTCCAGGCAGCCACGTGTGGAGCCCATCTCACTGCGGTCTGCCTGACTTCACAGCCTTCTGCAACCTTCCGACTTTCTGGCCCGGAGGGCTATATCTTCTCCATCCGACGCTTTCTCTCTCTCTATCGGGTGCTGTCTTTCTCTTTTTCTTCGTGCCTCCCACACCTTCTTGTCTCTGCTCCACAGCAAGTCTCCGTTACCGCCTCTACGCCTCTGCACGGCGGCGACCCCGGCAAAGCAACACAGCGGAAGCGAGCCAAATCCACAGTTTGTGTCTCTCGTCTTCATCGACCTCTCTCGCATTTTCCCCTCTACGTACGTGCCCTGGTCGCTCCCGTCAACAGGTTCCCGACCCGTTGACTTTGACAGCCTGCGCTATTCCGGTTTCGGCCATCCATCACACGAGTACAAGGTACATCAACGCCTTTGCACCGTCGTCGGCTGACAGGCTTGCCCTGCTTTCAAATACGGTGTGGTCCCGCTTACGTCTGCTGGCGGACACCAACCCAAGGCAGGACAACTGTCTGCACCGCCCGCCTTTGTCTTCATCAACCTCGACGCCTCTCCACGACATCCATCTAGCAAACCCCCAGTGCTATAACTACGCTACAACTGCGGCCCCACTATGGCTTCCCAGGCGTTCGGCGGAGACGTCGCTAAAACGCTGCCGGACGACTCCACCAACGTCGACATCACCAACGTCAAGTCCGTTGCCGCAGACCATATTGGCGCTGCCGTAAAGGGTTCCCGCGAAAAGTCCACCAAGAGGCGCACCAAGTCTGAGAAGCCCAAGAAGAAAAAGAAGCCCGCCCCCAAGGATGTGGCCTCGAATTCTGACAGCGACTCCGATTCCTCCGATTCGGACTCGTCCAACTCGAGCTCGTCCGACTCGGACGACCACAGGAAGAAGCATGGCAAGCACAAGAAGAAGAATCAAAAGGCCAAACGATCGAAACGCCTCATCCGGATCCCGATATCGTCGGGAGAGTCCGCCTCCGACTCCAGCTCCGTCTGGACGGATTCTTCTGATGAGCAGGACCTGAGCGATGGCTCCTCGGACAGTAGCAACTGCTCTGCCATGGTCAAGGGTCGCAGAAAAGGCCAAAAGCAGCGAGATATCGAGCTACGAACGCAGCAACAGATGCAGCAACAGATGCAGCAACAGATGCAACAACAGATGCAACAACAGATGCAGCAACTCTTTTTCCAACAGCAGCAGCAGCAGCTCCAGCAGTCCAACAATCCATACTCCTATCCCCTTCCTGGAAACCCGGCTAGCACCCTGCACATACGCCCCCCTCCACCGAGCCGCCCTCCGAATGGCAGAATCCCACTCGACCTAGCCCCTGGTAGGCTGCGGACACCGAAGCACACACACTCCAAGACGTCTCACCTGGATTTCAAACGCGTCGACCAAGTGTGGGACAACACCATTCACAACTATAAACTGCAGGACACGAGCGAAAAGATCACGGACCACAGGTATGAGGGCTATGTGTTCCACGTGCGCCGCAACTTTGACTGGGAGGGCAAGCACAAGCAGACCTTGGTTGACATCAAGAGCAAGCTGCTGCGCGAATGTCTGCGGGAAGTTCTGGGTAGCATCAAGGGCGTCAGCCTGGTGGAAGACACCCCCAAGCTCGATCCCAACCTGCTCTTTCTCTACCTAGAGGACCTGCGGAAACATTACAGGACCTTGAAGAAGGCCAAACCAGACGAAGGCAAGAAGCTGTCCAAGAAGGAACGCAAGGCGTGGAAGAAGAGGGCGCAGCACCTCAAGGTTCTCATCAAGTATCTCGACAAAGACTACGACACGGTCAAAAAGGAGTAAGTACCTCTAATATGCATATTTGTCCACAAAGTTGTTAACCGTCCAGGCTCGGTCCGCTTTTGGAGAACGGCCTGATCACGTTTGATCTGCTCTGGGCATTTTGGAAGCCCAACACGCTCGCGTACACGACCACGTACGGCTCTGAAGATGAGCCGCGTGTCTTCAAAGTGGACATAGCCGACAAGCACCACAGCATGATGAAGGGCGAGTTCTACTACGTTGAGGGCAAAGTGAGTTGTGCTGGTCCTTGGGCCCCTTTGGTATGTGGCCGTTGATTCTGACCAGTAGTATTTCGAATACGACGGCAAGCGCTTCGGCTTCGGCGGCATCATCGACGAAATTGGCGAGTTCCGCGGCGCCCGCAAGATCACAAGCCTCCCTGTGTATCCCCTCAAGTACCACCGGGACGAGGCCGAACTTCGCCAGCAGCTGGTAGCGCGCGGCAAGAGGTTTGTGGCTCTCAGCGGTGTCCAGTACAAGAGCTACGACGGAATGGCCTACTACAAGAAGAAGCGCGTGCCGGTCAAGGTCAATATCAGCGGCCGGATCATGGTAGATGCAAGCATTCATCGGCGCATCAATCCCAACTATCCTATCTCGACTGTTCGACCGGAAGAACAGCATGGTGACTCCGACTCTGACAGCGATGACGAGTGCAGGCTCATCTCCCAGTCCAGCTCGGACTGCGAGCAAGATGCCCACGGCACCTTTGAGGCGGTGCCGATCAAAACGAAAAAGAGCAAGGACAAGGACAGCGCTGAAACGCCCGACACTGCTACCGACGAGGGCGGCGATGACAGCAAGAAGCCAAAGGAAAAGGCAGTTCCCGAGTTCGGCGACGAGGAGTACCTTATTGCCTCGCCGGTGGTGCTGGGCTTTGCGTTTGCCGAGAAGCTGTGGCTCGAGTTCGCCGTGTCCAGCATCAAGGAGATCCAGTGGAATGAGACGGCCTACGAGTCTTTGGTTCTGGAACCCAAGACCAAGGCTATCATCAAGGTGAGTCGGCATCGCCCTCCGTATGTTTATTTGGCTGTTCTCTGACATGCAGGCTCTCGTTGAATCGCACAAATACCACGCCGCGGAGAGCATTGACGATGTTATTCAGGGCAAGGGCAAGGGCCTTGTTGGTATGTTTTCTCTTGTCGTTCTCTCGTCCTAAAGTCTGCAGATGCTAACAGACGCAGCTGTACTCCATGGACCCCCTGGGACCGGCAAGACGCTGACGGCAGAGGGCATCTCGGAGCTGCTCAGATGCCCTCTCTACATGGTGTCGGCAGGCGAGCTGGGAACAGACTCGCGGTTCCTGGAAGTAGAGCTGCAGAGAATCCTGGACATTTGCCATGCGTGGGGGGCCATCCTGCTACTGGACGAGGCAGACGTGTTTCTGGAAAAGCGCGACATGCACAACATCCACCGCAATGCGCTCGTCAGCATCTTTCTGCGCCAGCTCGAGTACTTTCAGGGCATCTTGTTCCTGACGACCAACCGGGTCGAGGTATGTGTCCCGCGTTGCATTTCGTCATTCCATCCTCTTTTCACCTGCTAACTCGACAGACGTTTGATGATGCATTCCAGTCGCGCATTCACATTGCCCTCCGCTACGGCACTCTGGACCAGCGGGCGAAGAAGACCATCTTCAAGATCTTTATCGAGCGGGTGCGGCAGCTGGAGAAAATCGACCTGATGCCGTTTACTGAGGAGGACTACAACACCCTAGCCCGCCACGAGCTGAACGGGCGGCAGATCAAGAACACGGTGCGGACGGCCCAGGCGCTGGCGGTCAACAAGCGGGAGCCGCTCTCAATGAACCATATCCGCCAGGTGCTGGAGGTGCAGATGTCGTTTGACCGCGACCTCAAGGGCGGCCCGGGTTTCCAGGACGCGATGCGTAGTTATTTCTAGGCAGGGAACGATTTTGTACTCATCACAGGAAGAAGAATAAATTGGGAGTCTCTGGCAGAGCACAAAATACAGAGAATACAGAATGCCGGCAAATCCGATGGGCGGTAGTGTCCTTCCCGACGGAACCGGAAAAGCCCCACGCTGACGATTAGCGGTCGGGAAAGGGACCGAGACCCGAAGCAAAATGCCACAGCGGGAAACAGGAGTCGCACTAGGCGGGCAACCGCTGTGCGCAGTATATATGTAGCCTGTGCCCAAGAGGATCGGTGGAGACTGCCCGACCTGTCCGCACAGCTCCTCCTGTCCAGCACACACCGCACCATGAAGCTCGCCCCGTCCCTGAAAGCGCTCATCAACGCGCCGCACGCGCGGCCGGGACAGACGCCAACGCCGGCGCACATTGGCGACGTGTTCCGGGCGGTGGCACGTGACGCTGCCAAGCACAATGTCGGCAACCGGCCGTGGATTGCGATTTCGGTGGGTGCCGATGCCGGCGGGGGCGCGCCGAGGAGGTTGCTGACCGACAACAGACGGCGGCGGCCATGACGCTGAACGCGCCGGGGTCGCTGGCGGCACTGCACGGCGTGGCGACGGACGCGGCAACGGCGTCCGCCAGCGGACAGGTCGAGACGCCGGTGGCGGCGGCCGAGCTGATCCGCGAGGTGGGCCTCAAGTGCATTGGCTTCAACGGCATCCCGCGGACGATCAACGTGCTGGGCGCCTTCCGGTCGGCGCTGCCGGCCGACGTTGTGGCCGGCCTGGCCACGGAGAGCACGCGCACGCCGACACCCGAGAACCTGCCGGCCACGACGGCGCGCGGCCTCGGCCTCTGGCGGTCCATTTACGCCGGCGTCGACCAGAAGCTGATTGACAAGCTGGCCGAGTCGCACCCGGACCTGCCCGTGCACATTCTCGGCTCGCACTACGGGCCGCTCTTTACCGACCCGCCGGAGCACAGCGCCGGCGGCCTCGTCAATGTCGGCCGCGCCCTCACCAGCCTCGTCGGCATCACCTGTCTGCGCGCCCAGCAGGGCGTCGGCCCGCAGGTGCTCTCGCACGTCTACGGCCTGCGCAAGGCCATTGTCGACGGCACCTGGCAGCCGGCCGACCCGGCCGATGCCGAGAGCGTGCGCGGCGTCGACTGGCTCGCCACCGACGCCGGCAGCGAGTGGGTCCTGCAGACGGTCGACAAGATTGTCGAGGCCCACGGCGGCGCCAACTTTGCCGGCGGTGCGAAATTGTAGAGACGAGGCAAATAAAGTGTTAGGGCAGCAAAAAAGTAGCAGAATTATGAATACAACGTTATTGGTCACGTGTGCTTGGGAAGGCATTCCAACGAGCACACCCGCGATGACGCGTTGTTTGCTAAAGTGCCAAATGAGAAAGTTGATGGTTGCTGCGGGGAGAGGTTGGCTGGAAACAAGATCTGGATCTATCTGGCTCGATGGATGTCCAAGCAGTTCCTTTCGCAGTTTTCCTCTGCGCCATCCAGCATGTGGTTGTCTTGTTCGTCAACCGGCAGATCCTTGATGCTGTTCAGAGGGGTAATGTGCTCGCCATTTTTCCGAAGCGTTTCCAGGTGCCGTAGTTTCAATGCTGAATCGAGGCTAGACTCGCCAATGTTGTCTCCCTCGTAGAGAAGCCGGTTTACTAGAACCCATTCATCCAATCAGCAATGCCAAGTAGGCAAGTATACAGACAACCTGAGCATCTGACATGGGGAATAACCTGAGCATCTCCACTCTAATTTCATTACCTTGCGGCCGTTGAAGAAGTGGCGTCTGTATTCGACGCAAAGGAGCCGCATATCGACCTATTATCGTCCATGCACGCTTAAGAGAGCACCGGGGTTCATCACACTCCTGTGTGCATTGTCCTTTCTCCAACACTGAGAAGAGAACATAGGATTCCGTGCACTGCTTATACATCCAACAATATGTTTGAACATATTGGAAACCCCGTTTACGTCGAGAGTACGTATTCAAAGCCTTGTTTGTGGTTGTACTCTACTCTTAATGTTTTATCAAATACTCCTCTATGCTCTGTAAGGTAACGACCATACGTGTACCCTTAAAATGCTCTCTGCTTCCTTGTCCCCTGACCAATGTACTCCCGGGTGCCTATACAACTAATCCTATGGGGTGTTGTTAAAGTGCAAAAGGGGGGGGTGGACCCACCATCCCACACCTGTCCAGGAGTCCCATAATAAAAGGCCTCATCTACTTGGGGCCTTTCGCCTCTTCCCACTTCAGCAGAAATCAATATTCAATTCACCTACGGGTAGAGAACAAGAAAGTGCAGAAATAGTCCGAATAGGGTTAATTCGTGGGGAATATAGGTGTTTGCTAACGTGGTTGATAAGCGAGCGACGCTGATAAGCGAGCGACGCACTTTCAAATGAAATAAAAAATCTTACCTTTAACACAACATTTTTTCACAACAACACATAGAGTCTTCGTCTGCTGAAAGTAGGCTTATTATAGCTATCGAGGCAATTCAAAAAGACCAAAAATTATCTGTACGGGCTGCCGCAAAAGCTTATAATATACCAGAAGCAACTCTTCGACACAGAATAAACGGCCGACGCTCTCGACAAGACACCCGTGCCAATTCTTCGAAATTAAAAGAGCTAGAAGAGAAGGCTCTTCTCCAATACATTCTCGACTTAGATGCGCGAGGATTTCCGCCCAGGTTGGCGGACGTGGAAGATATGGCCAATGTTTTGCTTGCAGAGCGCGACGCGAGACGCGTCGGAAAGCGCTGGGCATCCAACTTTGTTAAGCGACAACCAGACCTCCAGACGCGTTTTAATCGTCCCTACGACTACCAGAGAGCCCTCTGCGAAGATCCTGAAAAAAATCAGAGCGTGGTTCGCGCTGGTGCAGAATCTACGCGCCAAGTACGGCATCGCCGACGCAGACCTGTACAACTTTGACGAGACTGGCTTTGCAATCGGCATTATCACCCCATCTATGGTCGTGACGCGCGCCGAACGACATGGAAAAGCAAAGACAGTTCGCCAACGCCAATTTTCAGTGCCATTGACCAGTTTGCCAAGGGTGCGCAAGCGATGATGCACTCCTACGCCTTATTAGCGGCCGAGGTTCGAACGCTTTAACAAGCAAATGCGGCACTAAGCAAACGCCGGAGAGCTAAGAAGACACGTGTACGGCTTGGAGAATCTCTTACAGTACAGGAAGGGCATGATTTTCTGGATGAGAAGGACGTGCAGGAGCAAATACAGCAGGAAACGCGGGCGAGTAGTGGTCGGCAGAGGAGGGCTGAGCCGGGCGGACGGCGCTGTGGTACTTGCGGCGAGAGAGGACACAATGCGCGCACTTGTCAGAAGGAAGTAGAAATGTCTGATGTACACAGTTCAGAGTAATTTGAATTGATTTCACTTGTTGTGGTTGTGTAATTGAGCTTTTTGTTATGGGGGATGTGGGAAGTGCGTCGCTCGCTTATCTGCGTCGCTCGCTTATCAACCACGTTAAGATATATTGCGATTATTGTGGGGACAGCTGGCTATAACACAAAAGTTTTCCAAGTCGTGGGAGATCCGGCGCGATCAGTTCTCCATGTACAAGGCGGCACATTGGTGTGATCGATTTCAACAACAGTTTCGGTACAGTCTTTTTCCATGTGTCGAACAAACTACCCTCTTGAAAACATGTTCTTTATAGAATGTTGCCGTGGGAGAGCAGAGGGGCTCAGAACTTTGGCTTTGAGGCTGCACAACTCGGCCACCCTGATATCAGGTCCATATTATAGGAAATATTATAGGAAATATCTTGAAACAACGTTAATTCATGGTGGAAGCACCGCTGTGTGCCAAACAGAGGAGCACCTAAAGGAAACCTGAGAGCTCCATGAACACATCAGGTAATGACCCTGTGTGGATCACATTGCAAAGCAACAAACACTTGCAGACACAACGGCCAATGTCTAGTCACGCAGTGACATTATTCAGATTCTGTAGGACGGCAAGTTGCTCAACAATCGTCTACCATTAACAGTGTCGCAACATGCATTGTTCAGCCCTGTACCCACCAGGTGCAAATTCAAATAATTATCTGGGTCGATGTGCAAATCTCCAGGAGAGATCACTAAGTGATGAAAAGAAGCTCGACTAAAGTCAACCCCAAACACCTGATCGCTGCAAGACCAAATCAAAATACAGTAATAAAAAATAAAGCAGACTACCCACCCCCCTGAGCCGTTAACGACTCTCAAAATCAAAACCAAACTTTTCCTGCAAAATCCTCTACTCGACATCCTCAATCTCCTCCACGTCAGTCTCGGTCTCAATGTCAATCTTCTCAATGAGGACCCGCTTGCCCGTCTCGTTCATCGCCATCGGCATCGGGAACGAGAGATGCGGAGCGATACGGCTCGGAATAAAGAGGGTGCGGTTGGCCATCTGCATGTCATGCATGCGCGCATTGGCTATAGCGGCCTCCGTCCAGATGTCCTTGATTATCTTCGTGACCTTGTGCGCAATCCGTTGGAGAGTGCCCATGCCTGAGCCGGTCAGGGTGCCGGAAAAGGCCCGCGCGCCTTCCGCTGTCACGTCCTTGGTGCCCGTCATGCTGTCGACGACCTTGGCCTCCTCCGCGGTGTCAAACACCTTGCCGGCGACAACCACCTTGCCATCGGCATCCAACACAGGGGCGTAGTTGGGCTGGTCAGGAGGCATGCGGGGGCCCAGCTTGCCCTTGCTAAAGGGATTGGAGTGGTACCGGTCCCGGTACTTGCCCTTGTTGTGGGGGTTGATGTCCAGCCCGTTGCGGCTGCCGCCCATCTGGTAGGATGAGCCGACACGGGTGGTCGTGGCCCTGATCGTCTCCATGGCCGTGGTGGCAGTAGCATCCATGCTCAAGGTGGCGGCGGCCGTCGGGTTGTTGATGACGAGACCGGCAGAGACACGGGGAATCATGGCCGCCACGATGAGCAGGGCGGCCATGACAATGTAGGCCTTGGACAGCATGTTGATGTGCCGAGGCGAACCGACTAACTAATAAGTTGTTTGGGTTCGAAGAATGTCGAATGGTTTCGGTAAAGAAAAATAACCAGAGGACAAGAGGAGAGGACGGGCCTATTTATGGCTAGGATAGTGTGCTATGACTGTCGACTACACCCAGTCAGATTGTTGGAAAGAAGGGATCAATGTTGTTCATGTTGAAGCTGAAATTGAAGCCTTGGTCATGCATCTGCGTAGAGTTAGTAAGACACCAGCCATCATCCAACCAACCGTGACTACTCACCAAGTCTTCCCACACCCAGTCATCGCCACCAATGGGTATGTTGGCATCCGCCAAAGCTCCCATGTCAAAGGATGCCATGCCTTGGCTGAGATCGGGCGTGGCGCCCACAGACCCGAGGCTCAGCGACGTAGCCGCATCGTCTTCGCCGGTGCCGGTCCCGCCTGAGCTGCGCGCGGCAACGTCGTGCAGCAACTCGACACTGTGCTTCAGGCGGGCGCCGCAATCTGCCATGACGGCCTTCTCCATGTCCTCCTTGTCGGCGCCGCGCATCAGGGCCCGCGCCTGGGCCAACACGGCGCACGGGAACAGATAGCCCTTGACGTTGGTCTCGCCAGCCATCAAGCGCTGCTCACCAAAGCGCACGGCCTGCTCGACGGAAGTCAGCAGCACAGACTGTGGCACGACGCCCGGCATGGCCAGGATCGCAGCAGCGTCGCTGTCCGTCGTGTTGACCGAAGAGGGCGCTGCAGAGGCGCCACGGCCGCTTCCCAGGCCCAGGCTCAGGCGCACAGAGTGCTCTTCCTCCAACTGCCACAAGAGCTCCATGCTGACCGTGGCAATGCACTGCACGGGCACAGAGCGAAAGCCCGCCGTGGCGGAGATAGAGAGGCGGCGGAAGTCATCCGGCTCGTCTATCATCTCGCCCGCAGGCGTGGCTAGGAAACTGTGGCCTCGGGCGCCCCGACTACTCGACCCGGGCGACGCAGACATGGAGGCACCAGCTCCGCTGCCGGCAGAAGCGCCGTTGCTCGTGACAACAGTATTCCAGTGGGACGAGGTGGGCGGAGTTGCGCCGGTCGCCGGGCCGGCCGTTGATCCACCAGTGCCGACCGGGCTCGTGGTAGCCCAGCCTTGAAACAGCTTCAGCGCCGTGTCGACGCTGACCTTGCGGGAGAAGTAGTACTTTGGGTCGTTTTGTGAGGCGGCTAAAAAGGCCTGGTTGAGAGTCAAAAAGCAACGCTGGCTGAGGTGCTCGACGAAGCGCAAATGGAACGTGGACGGCCGCATCTTGCCCGTGTTGGCGGCCGGGCAAAAAGATTGCAGGGTGGCCGAGAGGGTGTGGCAGACGGCGCGAAGCTCGGAGTTGAGGCGCAGCGCATCGTCGTAGGAGTCGGTGCTGCGGAAGTCGTTGATATGCCGGGCCACGGCCAGACGGGTGGGAAAGGACTTGAAGAGCGCAATCTGGATCGAGGTGTTTGTAAAGGTGGTGAGCGGCTTGGGAGGAGGGAGTGCAGCCGAGCCAGAGGTGCTCTTCTCGACGAGCTGGTCGTCAAAAAAGTTGGCGGGCGGCAATGTGTCGTAGTCGGCGAGGGAGATCAGTGGCGGGCCGCCTGAGTCGAGGCTGGACTGCAGCGCCAGCTCGAGGATAGTGGCCCAGAGGCGGCGGCGGATCTCGGTCAGGAAGCGAGGGACCTTGGGCGTGCGGATCGGATCGCGATGCAGGCCCATGTACATGGCGGAGCGGACGAGGCCGCCGGCGGAGATCCACGACAGGTCACCACCCACGCCCGTAATCTCGCGGGCCAGGTGCAGCAGACACATGACCTGCAGGCCCGCGACAGTCATGCGGGACTTTTCCGACTGCGAGGGGGCCATCATCCAGACCTGGGCCTCGTAGAGCCACTGGGTGGCCAGGTGGCGCAGCGAGTAGGTGTCGTCGTAGAAGCAGACGCCAATGGCCATGCAGAGCTGCATCTGCACGACAAAGACGCTGTTGGCCGCGCTTGGATTCTCCCAGTAACGCTGGTAGGCCTCGGTGAAGGTGGGAATGTGCAGGATGCGGTAGACGGCCTCAAAGGTGCGGAAGTAAGCGGTGACGAGCTCGTCGGCGAGTTCACGCGTCGGCATGTAGCGGCCGACATCGAGAGCGCGCTGCAGCGGCGGCGTGCGACTGGCCTTGATGGCTCGGCCCAGAGACTTGCACTTCTTCATGTTGCGGTAGATTTCGCTGTGCCTGGTCTCGCGGCGGCCCATGATTTCGCCCAGGAGGGGTTTCTGGCGGTTAGCAGGAGTGGCGAGAGGAGTTGGAGGACGGGTGGAGGGGAGGATAGATAGACAGGAAGAAAGAGAGAAGAAAATGTCAACAGATAAAAGGAAAGACGTTGGGAGACGAGAGAACGAAGATACAGAACCAGAACAGGAAGGTGCAACAACGCGACGCAGGGAAGGAACTCACCATGAGCGTCAGCAAAGCGCCGTTCATCCAGTGGCCTTGGCTGATGTATCGTGTCTTGCCGCGATGGCGGTCCTCGCCAGCGGCTTCGGGATTGCGCTCCTGGGGGCGACCGGGCCGGTATCCGTTGATGAGCAGGTGGGCCGGTGGAGGGTGTGGCGAGAGCGGCGGGAGGACTGTTGGTTGTGCATTGTGAGCATTTTGGGTGGTCTGCGAACGGCCGGCCTGGGACGGTCCCTGCGCGGACAGCACAGTGGCCAGCTGGGTCTGCAGCTGCCGCACTTGGTCCTTGAGCGACGTCATCTCGGCGCTGCCCGTGGCCGAGGTGGCCAGGTCCTGTGGCAGCAGGGCGTTACAACTGCCGTTTTCGTTTTCGTTTTCGTTCCCGTTGCCAGGATAGCCGCCGCCGGCGCGTGGGTCGGTCGCCGGCGACGGATAGCCCTGACTGCTGTTCTCGTAGGGGTGTGGATGGCGGCCGTGGTTGTGGCTGTTGGTGCCGTCGGCCGGCGCCGATAGGCCAAAGTAACGCGCCGGGCTGGGCCCCGTCGAGGTTGTCTTGGGCGGCGGTGGCCACTCCGACTCGAGGGTGCCGCCGCCAGCCATGCCCACGGCCGCTCCGCTGAGCGCGTCAAGGCCGCTGCTGCCCGCGTCGGCCGGGTGAGACGGGTGGGGGTGTTGCTGCTGTTGCTGGCCCGAGGGATGCGTCAGCGGTGGCGGCGGCGAGCGCGCCCCCATCGGATCGGGCTGGTAGAAGCAGTGCTCGGGCTTGTAGGCCTGCACGCAGTTGGCGCACGGCAGTTCGCGATCGCATCGGACTTTGCGCCGACGACACTGAAGACCACCACATGATCAGCACACGTCCCAGCCCGGGGGCTTGAGCCCGCCACCGTCCCTCGCACATCCCCACGGCACTCACCTCTTCGCAGGCCAGCGTGCGCCGCCGCCGCTTTCGCTTCAGAGACACGGCCTGGTCCATGGCTGGCGCGCTCTTGTCCGTTGTCTGCGGCTGGTGGCGCGTGCCAGACGCATCGGCCGATCGGGGGCCGCTCAACGTGGTGTGTTTGGTCGGACACCGGGTCGCGCAAGGGGTGGGGGTGCGGCGGCGCAGAACGTGCCGTCCGGGGTATCTCGTGAGCGTGATGCGTATCTGGTTCTTCCAGTCGAGTTGGACAAGCCAGCTTGGTCCATTTGTCCCACCTATTCGGAGTTTAGGCTGCTACCCCGAGAGCGCGCACGGACCATGGAAGACACTAGCCCAATGTCCGCGGGTCCAAACGCCGAGACCCACAGAAGCTCGCAGCTTCTGGACAATGCAATAATGCAACGGCCGAAGACACGAGAGCAGTAAAGGTTGAGAAACACCGTCTCTTACAAGTACAGGCTGCTATCTACACGCAGATGTCCAGACGGCCGGTGTCCGCCCAGCCCTCCAGCGTGTCCCGCGTCTATCGATTGCACTGACAGGCCAATTAAGCTGCATCCTTTCCCAGGCCACCGATCCTCTTTTGCGCATGTCTCGTCGTCTCCGTCGTGGCCGTCCTTACAGCAGCAGCTCCAGCGGGTTCTCAATGACCTGCTTCAGCTCGCGCATCCACTCGGCGCCGACGGCGCCGTCGACCACCTTGTGGTCGAAGCTGGCCGTCACGACAATCTGGTCGTCCCAGGCAACGCCGCTCGTGCTATCCTCGTTCTCGGCCGGCACCGCCACCTTTTGCGTCGTGCCGACAGCCAGGATGGCCGCCTGCGGCGGGTTGATGACAGCCGTAAACCGCTCCACCGATGGGTTCATGCCCATGTTGGAGATGGAGATGGTGCCGCCCTGGTACTCCTCCGGCTTGAGCTTGCCGTCGCGCGCGCGACCCGCCAGCTCCTTGACGGCCGCCGAGATGGTGGCCAGACCCTTGCCCTCAACGCCCGTGACAATCGGCGTGATCAGGCCGGCCGGCGTCGACACGGCCACCGACACGTCGACCGAGCTGAACTGCCGGATGTAGCCGTCCTGCCACGACGAGTTGACCTGCGGCACCTTGAGCGACGCCACGGCGATCGCCTTAATAAGGAAGTCGTTGACGCTCAGCTTGTACTTGCCGTTGGCCGTGCTGTTGAGCGCCAGCCGCAGCTTCAGCAGCTTGCTCACCGACAGCGACGCCGACACAAAGTAGTGCGGGTTCTCCGCTACCGACTCCTTGAGCCGGTTTGCAATCGTCTTGCGCATGTTGGTCAGCGGGATGTCTTCGTACGCTGCGGCCGTAGCCGCGGCGGCGGCCGGGGCTGCAACCGGCGACGCCACCGCCTTCTTCACGTCCTCCTCCGTGATCTTGCCACCGGGGCCCGTGCCCTTGAGGCTGGCGACTTCGACGCCCGCCTCAATGGCCAGGCGCTTTGCGCGCGAGCTAATGTTGGGCTCGCGGTCCAGGGCGGTCTCCAGGTGACCCGTCGACGTCGTGTCCTCCGGCTCGGGGGCCGGGGCGGAGGGCGCCGCGGGTGCGGGCGTGGGTGCGGCAGCCTCCGCCTTGGCTGGAGCCGCAGCGGGCGCGGCGGGCGCATCGCCAGAGTCACCGGCATCGGCAAGTGTAAAGCTCTCAAAGGCGGGGACGTCGGCGGCGTCGTCGACGAGGACCGCAATGGCCTGCATGGTTAGAAAAGAAAGAGACTGGAAAACACAAGCAAAGGAGAAGCACCCACCTTGCCAACCGGCACGTCCTTGTCGCCGGACTGCCGCAGGATCTTGGCCAGCACGCCTTCCTCCTGGTATTCAAAGTCCATCTGGGCCTTGTCGGTCTCAATCTCCACCAGCACGTCGCCCGGCGCGATCGAGTCGCCCGGCTTCTTCTGCCATGGGCCAATGTTGCCCACGGTCATGGTCGGCGACAGCGCCGGCATCTTGACCAGCGTGTGCGGCGGGAACGAAGCATACCACCGCGCCAGCGACGCCGTGGCGGCATACCGCAGCACCGGGCGCTGCTGCAACACGCGCCTCCGGAGAATGGGACCGAGCATCGCGGCGGTTATCTGGAGACGGAGAGAGCGGGATGGAGGGAGCAGTCGACAAAGAAAAAGGTCGGTGAGATGCCGATCAGCTAGCTGCAGAGGTGGCGAGAGAAAAAAAGGCACAATCCGAAGAGGGGATATCAAAAGAAGCCCAGCGAGCAGCAGAGCAAAAAGACGCAATCGGTCGCCGAGAAAGAGGAACACGTGTGTAGGGGCAGTCCGGGTCAATTGAACCGGAGTGATGCAGAAGAGGTGTGGCCGGAGACTACGTTGGGGGGAAGTAGGGAAGAAACGGAGGAGCAGCGCGAGGAAATTGGTGATGGCGGGAATCAGCTCCGGCCTGCGGACATTTGCTCAGTGCGCAGGTCCCAGCGAATTTTCCAGTTTTTCGTCTTTGTGTTGTGTCTGCCCATATAGGCCGTTTGGTGGAAGCTATAGCGGCCCACAGCGCTCCCGCACTCGCTAGCAAGCGCTGCAGCCTGAGGAGCTCCGGTCGCGACGTCTCCCCTGGGGAATGCGCAAAATTAGACCGGGGTGGCCTGGGAGTTACGGCGTACAATTGGCCGAGTCGCCGAAAGCGTAGCTAGCAGCTCCTGCCACAATGTGCGACTCCGAACGTACGCCGTAGAGGCCGTAAAATATCGCAGAAATAATAGTCATTGCCTATCATCGGAGCCTGCGAGAACGGCGTTGTTCATCGCCGCTGCAACACCTCGGGATACTGCCCAACTCTGTAGCCGAGCGCACCCGACAACCGCATGAAACACACTGCGCTGCAATCTAATACAACAGAGTCTGTCGCCATGTTTTGCGTTGGTTGATGCTGCTGTTCGACAGCCGCACGGCTTTTAGCTCTCCCATGTCCGTTCGCTGCATAGACGCCGTCCATGATGACTAAGCACTTTCTCCCCAGGCATTAATCTTCTAACCTCAGGCATAGATGCACGAACCAGGATGGGACACTAGTGTGCTAGCTCCTTTGGAACCATGTGCGACTTGCATCGTGTATATTCAGCGGCGGTGATCGACTCCAGGACCAACAAGACAAGTCATGTATCAGGAACTGGGCCTGACCTATACGCGGAAGAACAGCAGGGAATTGCGAGGCGCCCCTATTGTGGGCCCTGGTAGCCACATACAAGCCACGCTCGCTTAGGCGCATATATGCCAATCGATAGCGTGGAATCGCCGGATATGGGGATACAGGTCGTGTTCCTGGGCTTAGCAACCTGTCATCTACACTTTCAGCATTTGCTGCCATGAGACAAAGCCAGCTCCCGGCGCCGACACACCACACGCCCCTCGATCCTCGCTGCATCGGCATGAGCCCTTGCTGTGCATAGGACGTCTTTCCCGTGTCCGTCCGGTCCGTGAATTTCGCTGCGCAAACAGCACAAACAGCTCAAACAGCTCAAATTCGCTGCTGGAATCCGCGTCGACAGATTTCGCGTATCTCGACCCGGAAGCGCATACCGCGTCGGCAACACCCACTACCACCAGCTACCTCGACGGCCGCGATCGCCGGCCCTCTCTCCCCTCGGCTGTCTTTCTGCGCATGGCTGGGCGTTCCAATCGCCCCTCCCGGCCACTATGAGCTCTCTCTCGCTCAAGTTCGTCTCCTCGTCCCTGGCCGCCATCGCCGCTTCCAAGGATGCCCACCACAACCCGGTCCTGGCCGAGGCCGTCAAAAAGGCCGTGGAAGCTATCAAGGCCGCCGATCCCGAGTTCCCCGACCCCGAGATCATCTTTGCTCCCCTGCAGCTGGCCACTCGCTCCGGCAGCATCCCCCTGGCCACGACCGCGCTCGACTGCATCGGCAAGCTGATCTCCTACTCGTGCTTCTCCATCCCATCTCCGACGACAGCCGCGGTAGAAGATGGCGAGTCCCCAAATGGCGCCCAGGCACCGCCGCGGCCGCCGTCCGCACCCCTAATCGAGCGCTCCATCGACACCATCTGCGACTGCTTCCAGGGCGAGACAACGCCCGTCGAGATCCAGCTACAGATTGTCAAGTCGCTGCTGGCAGCCGTGCTCAACGACAAGATTGTCGTGCACGGCGCCGGCCTACTCAAGGCCATCCGGCAGGTCTATAACGTCTTTCTGCTGTCGCGCAACACGGCCAACCAGCACGTCGCGCAGGGCACGCTGACCCAAATGGTTGGCACCGTCTTTGGGCGCGTCAAGACACGTCTGCACATGAAGGAGTCCCGCCTGAGCCTGTCGAAGCTCAAGAACGGCGAAAGCAACGGCACGCTCGAGCCGACCGACGCGTCCAACGGCACCCAGCTGGGAGGCGACAGTGGCTCCGACAGCCACGACGGTGACGAGTCGTTGGACCAGCCGGAATCGCCTGTGGACGAGTCGCCCAGCTCCAGCACGACACCCGGACCGACGGCAGAGGCAGCCAAGCTGACTCTCAAAGATCTCGAGCACCGCAAGAGCTTTGACGACTCGAACCTCGGCGACGGCCCGACCATGGTCACGCATCTCAAGCACCCGGCCACACAGTCCACACCGTCCGTGGCGGAGCAGACGCCATCCGACAGCCCGCAGCACGACTCACCCGAGTCGCTGGACGCCGAGGATGAGGTGTACATCCGCGACGCGTACCTCGTGTTCCGCTCGTTCTGCAATCTCTCGACCAAGGTGCTGCCGCCAGACCAGCTGTACGACCTGCGTGGCCAGTCGATGCGGTCGAAGCTGATCTCGCTGCATCTGATCCACACGCTGCTTAACAACAACATTGCCGTGTTCACATCACCGCTGTGCACGATCACCAGCACCAAGAACAATGTGCCCACGAGCTTCTTGCAGGCTGTCAAGTTCTACCTGTGTCTCAGCATCACACGCAACGGCGCCAGCTCGGTCGACCGAGTATTCGAGGTGTGCTGTGAGATCTTTTGGCTCATGTTCAAATACATGCGGCCCCCCTTCAAGGTACGTCTGCCGTTTTCTGGTTTCTGTGCGCCACTGACCCTCTCCACAGAAAGAGATTGAGGTCTTCCTCAATGAGATCTACCTGGCGCTGCTGGCGCGTAAGACGGCCCCTCTATCGCAGAAACTCTACTTTGTGGGCATCCTCAACCGGCTGTGTGCGGACCCGCGGGCGCTCGTGGAGACGTACTTGAACTACGACTGCGACCGCAACGTGGACAACATCTTCCAGACCATTGTCGAGTACCTGGCCAAGTTTGTGATTACGCCGGTGGCCATCTCGGCGGAACTCGAGCACGCCTATGAGGAGCGGCACGGGACGACGAGCGGCAGCGACTGGCAGCTCAAGCCGACGATGCCGCCACCGCTGACGGTGAACCAGATTGTGCCGCACCACGAGGCCGAGTCAGAGTTCCCTAAGGAGTACGTGCTGAAGCGCATCTCGCTGGACTCCCTGGTGGAGTCGCTGCGGTCCATGGTGAACTGGTCGCAGGCAGGCCGGCCCGACCGCAGCGAGACGGCGGCGGCATCCGTGGCGGGCGACACCAAGCGGGGGTCGACAGAGGACGTCCGGGAGTCGATCGACCCATCGCTGAGCGACAGCGCATCCCGCCTTGAATCCTCGCCACTGCCACCGTCGACGCCAGTGGTAGAAGACGACCCGGAACATCTAGAAAAGGAAAAGGCGCGCAAGACGGCCCTGGCCAGCGCGATCCGGGCGTTCAACTTCAAGCCGAAAAAGGGCATCAAGATGCTCGTCGAGCAGGGGTTCATCCCGAGCGACTCTGCAGCCGACATTGCGCAGTTCCTGATCCAGGAGGAGCGGCTGGACAAGGCGCTGGTCGGCGAGTATCTGGGAGAGGGCGACGCCAAAAATATTGAGATCATGCACGCGTTTGTCGACACCATGGACTTTACGAAGCGGCGGTTTGTCGAGTCGCTGCGGCAGTTTCTGCAGTCGTTCCGTTTGCCGGGCGAAGCGCAAAAGATTGATCGGTTCATGCTCAAGTTTGCAGAGCGGTACAACGACGGCAACCCGAACGCGTTTGCCAACGCCGACACGGCATACGTGCTGGCCTACTCGGTGATCCTGCTCAACACGGATCTGCACAGTAGCAACGTGCAGAAGCACATGACCAAGCCGGACTTTATCCGCAACAACCGGGGCATCAACGACAACGCAGACCTGCCCGAGGAGTACCTGAACGGCATCTACGACGAGATCGCGTCCAACGAGATTGTGCTGAAGAGCGAGCGGGCGGCGGCGGCGGCGGCGGGCACGCTGCCGGCACAGCCGACCGGCCTGGCGGCAGGCATCGGCCACGCGCTGTCCAACGTGGGCCGGGACCTGCAGCGCGAGGCGTACGTGCAGCAGTCGGAGGAGATGGCGCTGCGGTCGGAGCAGCTGTTCAAGACGCTGTTTCGCAGCCAGCGGCGCAACGCGGCCAAGACGGGCGTCAAGTTCATGCTGGCGACGTCGTTCAAGCACATTGGGCCAATGTTTGACGTGACGTGGATGTCGTACTTCTCGGCCTTTTCGAGCCAGATGCAGAATGCGCACAACCTGACGCTCAGCCGGCTGTGTCTCGAGGGCATGCGGCTGGCGACGCAGATTGCGTGCCAGTTTGAGCTGGCGACGCCGCGGGAGGCGTTTGTGTCGGCGCTGCGCAACGCGGCGAACCTGAGCAACGTGCAGGAGATGTACGCCAAGAATGTGGAGGCGCTGCGGGTGCTGCTGGAGCTGGGGCACTCGGAGGGCAACTACCTACGCGACTCGTGGAAGGACGTGCTGATGTGCGTCAGCCAGCTGGAGCGGCTGCAGCTGATGGCGGGCGGCATCGACGGCAGTTCGGTGCCCGACGTGTCGCAGGCGCGGTTCGAGGGCGGCGGCAGCGGCGGCAGCGGGCTGGACCACCGCGACCACCGCGACCACCGCGACCACCGCGACCACCGGCGGTCGACGCGACGGCCGCGGGCGGCGACGGGTCCGAGCGGATTCTCGTCCATGGACGTAGCGGCGGAGCTGACGTCGGACGAGACACTCAAGAGTATGGACCGGATCTTTACCAACACGGCGAACCTCAGCGGCGAAGCGATTGTGCAGTTTGCGCGGGCGCTCACCGAGGTCAGCTGGGACGAGATCAAGGTGTCGGGATCCAACGAGAACCCGCGCATGTACAGCCTGCAGAAGATTGTGGAGATCAGCTACTACAACATGACGCGGGTGCGGTTCGAGTGGTCGAACATCTGGGGCGTGCTGGGCGACCACTTCAACCGGGTGGGGTGCCACGGCAACGAGGCGATTGTGTTCTTTGCGCTGGACTCGCTGCGGCAGCTGTCGATGCGCTTCATGGAGCTGGAGGAGCTGCCGGGCTTCAAGTTCCAAAAGGACTTTTTGAAGCCGTTTGAGCACGTGATGAGCAACTCGAACAACATCCACGTCAAGGACATGGCGCTGCGCTGTCTGATCCAGATGATCCAGGCGCGCGGCGGCAACATACGGTCGGGCTGGCGGACCATGTTCGGGGCGTTTACGGTGGCGGCTCGCGACCCGGCGGAGAGCATTGTCAACATGGCGTTTGAAAACGTGACGCAGGTGTACCGGACGCGCTTCGGGGTGGTGATTGCGCAGGGCGCGTTCACGGACCTGATTGTTTGTCTGACCGAGTTCAGCAAGAACATGCGCTTCCAGAAGAAGAGCCTGCAGGCGATGGAGACGCTCAAGTCAGTGATCCCGACGATGCTGCGGACGCCAGAGTGCCCGCTGTCGCGCACAGACAAGGGCCGGGCCGACCGGGCGGGCAAGGCGGACAAGGCGACGCGCACGTCGGTCGAGGAGGGCTTCTGGTTCCCGGTGCTGTTTGCCTTTCACGACGTGCTGATGACGGGCGAGGATCTCGAGGTGCGGTCCAACGCGCTCAACTACTTTTTCGAGACGCTGCTGCGGTACGGCGGCACGTTCCCGTCCGACTTTTGGGACATACTGTGGCGGCAGCAGCTGTACCCCATCTTCCTCGTGCTGCGGTCGCGGCCGGAGATGTCGAATGTGCTGAGCCACGAGGAGCTTTCGGTGTGGCTGTCGACGACGATGATCCAGGCGCTGCGCAACATGATCACGCTCTTCACGCACTACTTTGACGCGCTCGAGTACATGCTGGACCGCTTCCTCGAGCTGCTGGCGCTGTGCATTCTGCAGGAGAACGACACGATTGCGCGCATTGGCAGCAACTGCCTGCAGCAGCTGATTCTGCAAAACGTCAACAAGTTCTCGGCCGCGCACTGGTCCAAGATTGTCGGCGCCTTTTGCGAGTTGTTTGAGCGCACGACGGCCTACCAGCTCTTCTCGGCTACTACGGCGGCCGGCAGCGGCGGGCTCACGACGCCGGCGCCGGCGCCCGACTTTGGCTACCCGCTCAGCCCGGCTCTGCCCGGGGCGTCCTCCTCCTTTGCCGACGAGCAGGGCCTGCGGCTCAACGGGGGCAGCCGCGCCGAGGCGGACACGGACACGGCGTCCATGCTGTCGGTGGTGCCGACGGAGGAGGAAGAGGAGGGCCAGCGGACGCCGACGTCGGCCACGGCGACTACGACGACGACGACGACGACGACACCGACGATTACGCGCACGCCCACGACCGCGACCACCGCCACGACTGCCACGGCTGCTAGTGCCGCCGACGCCTCGCTCGAGGACTACCGGCCGTCAAGCAGCCTGCAGCAGCAGCCGGTGGTGGTGACGGCGGCGCGGCGGCGGTTCTTCAACCGCATCATCTCGCGGTGCGTGCTGCAGCTGCTGATGATTGAGACGGTCAACGAGCTGTTTGGCAACGAGGCGGTCTACCGGCAGATCCCGTCGGTGGAGTTGCTGCGGCTGATGGGGCTGCTGAAAAAATCGTTTTTGTTTGCGCGCCGCTTCAACGCGGACAAGGAGCTGCGCATGCGGCTGTGGCGCGAGGGCTTCATGAAGCAGCCGCCGAACCTGCTCAAGCAGGAGTCGGGCTCGGCCGCGACGTACGTGGCGATCCTGTTCAAGATGTACGCCGACGCGGCGCCGGAGCGGCAGGCCACGCGGGCCGACGTGGAGCGCGCGCTAGTGCCGTTGTGCAAGGACATTATGCACGGCTACCTTGCGCTCGAGGACGAGAGCCAGCACCGCAACATTATGGCGTGGCGGCCGGTCGTGGTCGACGTGCTCGAGGGCTTTGCGGCGTTCCCGCACGAGGCGTTTGCCAGCCACACGCGCGACTTTTACCCGGCCGTGGTCGGGCTGCTGGCCAAGGAGCTGAGCGGCGAGCTGCGCACGGCCATTATTCTCGTGCTGCGGCGCGTCGGCGAGGTCGGCCTCGGCATCGAGGGACTGTCGGCGGCGGCGGACAGCCTCCCGGGGCGCCGGGACAGCGTGGCCACTGACGGCACAGTCGACCACGAGGGCGGCGACGCCAGCACCAAGGTGATGGGGCGGGGGATCCGGTCGCCCGTGCCGGAGAGCAACTGAGCAATTAGAGGGCGGGCCGGTCGGGTTGTACATGTGTTGATAAAGATTTTGTATTTTGTTATCGTATTGACAGCCAGCTTTTAGGCACGTGACTTGACATGAGAAAAGAGACATTTTACTCCCACCCGCCGACACGCGGCGCCGGCGGCAGCAGCCGGTGCAGCCACTGGCGCAGCGCGGCGGCCTCGTCGGGCACAGTGCGGTCGGGCAGCGTGCGTAGTGCGTCGGCCAGCAGGACGTCGTCGGCGGTGGCGTCGGCCAGGAGCGTCTGCAGAATGGGGACGGCCGTGGCGGCCACGGCGGGCGTGGCGGCAGCAAGGCGCATGACGCTGACGAGGACCTCGAAAAAGTCAATGAGGCTGAGGTGCATCAGCTGGTCCGTGTGGTCGACCATGCGGAGGGCGACGAAGGGCAAGAGGGCCGGGGTGGTGGCGGCGGCGGCGGCCGGGGACGCGGTCGGTCCTTGCAGCGCCGCCATGTCCATGGCGGCCAGACGGGGCACGAGGCGCAGGACGCGGCCCTGAGCAATGGTGCGCATCACGCGGCTGGGCGTGTCGGCTGCGGCGTCATCGTCGGGCGCGCCGGCGCAGACGCCCGTGACAATCTCGACCAGCAGGCCGTCGCGGACGAGGCGGTGCCAGATGTGGCCGGGGCCGGCCACACGGCGCAGCGTGGGCAAAGCGTCGGGTGTGTCGGGTTCGTGGACGGTATAGGCTGTCGAGGCTGTCGAGGGCGTCGTTCCGTTGACCAGGGGGCGGCGGCCGGGCGGCGGCGGCCATGGACAGTCGACGTCGAGCAGGTCGCCGAGCACGCGGCCGCCCTTTTCGCCGACCTCGACGGCGGGCGCGGCCAGCCAGCGGGTGACCAAGGCGGTCAGGAGTGCGTGCATGGAGGCGAGGCGGGCCAGGTGGGCGGCGCGGTCGGCGTCGCTGCCGTCGACGGCCTTGTGCAGCACGGTCATGGCGAGGAGGCTGGTGGCGGCGGCGGCGTCGGGGCCGAGTGCACCGACGAGGTCGTCTTCGGCCGCGAGGGCGAGCACGTCGGCAAATGAGACGGGCGCGAGCAGACGCGTGGCGAGGTCGGCCAGGAGGGTGGCCTCGTCCGCGGGGGAGAGTCCGGCGGCGGCGGCGGCGACGACGGGCTGCCAGCGGGGCTGCTGGCGGAGGACGGCGACGAGCTTGGGCAGCAGGCGGGGCGCGAGCGCGGGCGTGTTGGCGGGTGTCAGCTGGAGGCGGACGCTGTCCAAGAGGGCGGCCTGCAGCGGCGGGCGATGGATCGATGGTGCTGTCGTCGCTGTTGTCGCTGTTGTCCCTGTTGTCGTCGTCGTCGCCGCGAGCAGCTCGTCAAGATGGGCGTCGAGCGCGTCGAGGCCGTGGACGGGGGCGAATGTGTCCATGGCGGCGGTTCTCGTGTTTGTCGTTTCGTGTATCGTCGTCTCGTGTGTCGTTGTCTCGTATGCTCTCGTCTCTCGTCTCTCGTCTCTCGTCTTGTCTCTCAATGGCCCAAACCGCCGTCGGCGCAAAGTCGTCGTCGTTCTTTCTGCCTGCCGTCACCTGTGGTGGGGCGCCGGCTCGTGGGCAGGCACGCTAGCGCATCTGCAAGGCAGGTGCAGCCCCGGCCGCCAGACCCACTCGCATCGGCAGAAAAATCGAGGCATGGATGGACGTCGCCGCAAATCGCCAACTGCCAACCGCCAACCCCAAACGGCTCCTTAGCATCGCCCAGTTTGGACGGCTCTCTCCAGCACACATTTCCCTTGCCCTCCTCCCCCCCTCCCTGCTCACAATGTCCCGCGGCGGCCGTGGCGGCGGGCGCGGCGGCGGGCGCGGCGGCGGACGCGGCAACCTGCCCTGGAGCAACGATCCCAGCATGAAGGCCGACAGCAAACCAGTCGATTTGTTTCCGGTGCGTGTGTTTGGGTGTTTTCCCAGTCTACCGCGGGAACTCGTCTGACAACTGACTGCCGGGACAGACCTATTCCGTCCCCATCGTCACCCCCCTCTCGACCCAGGAACGCCGCGTGGTCGACTACCTCTTGCTCATGCGCGAACAGACGCACTCGAGCCCGCTCTACACCCAGACACGTGCCCGCCGCGACGCCGACAGCAGCGGGGGCGCGCCCGCCGGCAAGGCCTACGGCCAGGACCAGATCAATCGCCAGTACGGCGTCCGCAGCAAGGCCACCGTCGAGCCCTTTACGGCCGTGCCCCTGTATTCGCACCGCTTTGCGCCGCCCGTCCGCGCCCTGCCCGACCTCTCCGCCCGCCCCTTTAGCAAGGAGCTCTTCCCGCCCGAGCTGTGGCCGACGCTCGACGGCGCCGACGATGGTCGGCGCCCACGGCGGCCGCTCGGTGGTGGTGGTGGTGCCGCCGCCGCCGCCTCCGTCTCCCGCCGCACGCTGGCCCTGTCCGAGGTGACGACGCTGCGCACGGCCGAGGAGATCTTTCAGCGGCCCAGTCTTGCGGCCGGCCGCGGCGCCGACGGGGCCGACGGGGCCGACGACGCGGAGACGCACAAGGCGCTGGAGCAGCTGGAAAAGTTCAAGAATGTCGGGCTCGACGGCGAGGACAATGTCGAGCTGGACCTGGTTGAGGACGAGGGCGACTACGACGAGGGCGACGACGAGGAGTACGACGACGATGACGAGGGCGACTACAATGCCGAGGCCGCCTTTGACAATGGCGACGACGACGACTACGGCGACGCCGACGACTACGGGGCGGGCGGCGACGAGGGGGTCTACTAGGGCGTGCAAAGGCGTTTTGGCGTTGCGACGGATTCGTCTGCATTTTGTAGGAAAATAAAACTGACCAACTCCGGTGATGCTGCTGTCTGTCCGCTCCCCTCTCTCCTCCCCTCCCCTCTCTTCCTCTGTCCTCCCCTCCCCTCCTCCTCCCTCTCACCGCCCCAGATACCGCCCCATCTGCAGCGCCGTCATGTCCTCCCGCGCCGTCCCAACCACGCTCGCCACCGTCAGGATGCTGTCCTCAAACTCCCGCAGCACCGCCGCCAGCTCCGCCACCTTGTGACCGCCCGTGCCGCCGCCCTCGGCCCCGTCGCCGCCCTCCTGCGCCACCCGCTGCAGCTGCTCCAGCAGCCCCGATTGCACCCCGTACATATGCACCTCAATCTCCCCCAGGTTGCGCTCCAGGCGCCGCAGCTGCGCCCCAATGTCGTCGCCCGTCTGCGAAAAGTAGCTGATCAGGTCCGCACCGCCACCGCCCGTCGTCGCCTCCGTCTTGCGGCCGCGGCCGCCCGCCTCATCGTCACCGCCGCCGCCACCGCCGCCTGCCACTGTCGTCCCCGACCACAGCCCCGCCGTGTGGAACTGCGCCGGCAGCTTCTGGTTGTCGAGCGCCTGGAAGCTGCGCCGCGCATGCTCTGCGTCCTGTCGGACCGTCTCGCGCAGCACCTGGATCGCCTGCAGGTCCTCGCCCAGCGCCGCCGACACTCCGTCGTACTTGCGCCCCACGAACCGCACGTCGCCCGGGATCGCTATCAGGCTGTCGCCGTGCGCCGGCATAAAGGCCGCCACCTGGTTCTTTTGCTCCACATATGTCTGGATCAGGCTGTCAAACGCCATAATGTCCCGCTGCAGGCTTTCGTGCAGGTCGTTGAAGCGTGTCGTGCCCTTGAGGTTGCTCAGGTCGATCCGCACGCCGGGGACCATTTGCGGTTGCCCCGCCGTAGAAGCCGCCGCCGTCGACGCGCCAAACA